>VZSR01003806.1:2565572-2597713 GCA_013398615.1 Brachypodius melanocephalos | reverse complement strand
GCATGACATTTTCAAGATCTGTGGTGGTATTTAGTAGCCAGATTCAGCCTGGGTCTAACTGCTGTCAGTCTTCCTAATTGTAGCACTTAAAAAGAGCTTTTGTCTGTGTGTTGTTGTGACATAACACAAAGAGCTGTAGAAAATAGGTAATTTCAAAACAGAAATTTGTCTTTTTTGTGTGACATAATCTGTATTTATCTGTAGTTCTGATCAGCTCTTAAGCTGAAGCAAAAAGCCCCCATCCTCTTTTTTATTTTTTATTAAAATACTTTTTCCATCAATTGAAATAGTATGCCCTTGATATTAAAAGCTTAAAGGAGAATATTTTTATTAAATATGAGATGGAAGGTATCTGTAAATTTAAAAGGTTAAAGTTTAGCCTTGCAGAATTAAGCAAATGTAGAAGTGATCCAAAGCTGAAATACAGTTCCAAAACTTTCTGAACTGAGGATATTTGTTTGTCTCCTGTCTACCCTTTCTGATGGACAATGTATTCTTTCTTTCTTTGTCTCTTCTTGTAATCTTAACCCGCTGTCCCATCAGTGATGCGATTATGGGATCTTTCCAGGCTGTAGTGCCCATTTGTCAGATTGTGTGCCTCTTTATCTATGATGCAAAGTAAATGTTTTGAAGTGAATGAAGCAGGGCAGTGTTAAGAACCATGACAGAAAAAAAATTGGGTGGCACATCCAATTTTTTTTTTTTACTCATGTTGAAAAGACATCTTCCCTCCTTTTGTTTCTTTTCCCCGTTACACAGTCAAGCAACAAGTATTACAGTTTAGTCAGATGGATGCTGAATCAGGAAGAATGCCATGTTTGTCTTCAATCACTTGGAAGAGCTCTGAAGAATTTCTTGCATCTTTCAGGATAAAAAGAATTGCTAATGGACAAAGCAAAAGTGAGAAGCCTGACTTCATACAGAAGAATTTTTGAAAGGAATTAATCTAAATGAAATTAAATGTCCTGCTGCCTCAGCCACAATACCTAACAATAAATGCAGGATAACCCGGATTTTTTGTTCCTTACTATTTTTGCAATTAGTTCACTTTTTCTCCTGCAGAGAGGCTGCATGAAAGATCTTGTTATTTGTGGCTTTGGCAAAATATGCTGGCTCAGCCTGCCTGAAGAAACAGAAGCCTTGGCAGGAATGCTGATTACCATGACAATCTAAGCAGTCTAGAGCTTTGGGGTGTAGTGGGTTTTATCATAAAGATAAAAAAATGTGTCCTGGATGGTAGGATAGCTGATAACATCATTATGATTCAGCAGATCCAATCATCTTTGCAAGACTTATTTTTCATTTTGTGTTACTTGAGGAAGGAGGCAGAGAACCTTATCACCTTCAGGTAGATTTCATAACATTTTGTTTAAAATGTGTTTACATCTTTATCTTTCTTAGGATATCATTTTATGCTGTAGGTACATGAAGGGGTTTAAATTTTCATGGGTTTTCCCCAATAGCATGGGGGGAAATTGCTGTGTATTTCTTCCTGCTCCCTCTCCAGCGCCATGTATAGTGCCAAATCTGTGCTACAGTATCTTCACAAGCAAAGAGAAAAAAAAAACCCAAACCCACCCTTCCTATCCATATTAGGGTGTCCTTATTTCAGCCATTACTTCTTCAAAGGTTACACACCCTCCCTGCTCCGGAATGCATGTGTGTAGTTATAAGGCTAATAGTGTGTTGCATTAGGTGCTTGGTTTAAAACTATCTCAGATTGGAGTAGGAAAACCAATCTGCTGGTCTCTGTTGGAGTGTGTGAACAAAGTTATTGTCACTGGAATTTGGACACTGTTAGGAAAGAATATACTTAGGAGTTTGAGTTAGAAAAAAAATGACTTGACGTTATAAAGTTGTAAAGTCCCTGTGCAAGTGAATTAATTTGTGAAGCTTTCTTGTTTAAAAATTGGGTGTTTAAGTGTTTTTCTAAAAATCTTTTGACTCGTTTTGACAAAAGCAAGGGGTTTTGCATTATAACTTGTTTATTTCTTTCCAAGTAATTTCCTTGTTTGCACTAAAGGATTTATTGAAAACTGCATGGAATTATCAACACATCAATCAACTTTTGTTCTGTTCCAGTAACCTAAAAATCTAAGGGTTCATTGTGTAAGCTTCATTTGTAATGTGGAGTGTTTACTGGTCCCATGAAATCATTATTAAGAGCAAACAACCAAAGATGTGTCTTTCTGCACAGTTCTAGAGCATGAACCAAAAGCCACGGGTCCGAATGATGAAGAAGAGGACGAGGGAGAACAGTTTGACTTTGATAGTGGAGATGAGATACCAGAAGCAGACAGGCAAGCCCTTGTGCCACCTAGTCCTGGTCCTGGAAATTCCATAGAGCACCAAGAGGCTGGTGCTGCAGGTAAGTCAGCTTGTTGGTCTGTACCTCCACTGGCCTAAATAGTCAAGACTGATCATAGGATGCCTTTTCTTGGCAGTGCAATATAAGAACTTTAACAAGAGTTTTCCGTGGTGTTATGGCTGGCCTCTGAGGGTAACTCAGGTTCTTCCTAATGGATGTCTTGGAGCAGATTAGAGGGAAACAACACTGAATGATTGGTGTTTGTAAATATATACATATTGAGTTTTTCTAAATATATACATATTTTGGAACAATTGGGTCGCAATGGAAAGCATATATGTAGCCATTTTTGTTATTATTATATATAGTAATATGGCAGTATCAAAGCATAAAAATATCATCCACTTAAGAAAACGTATAATAGAAAAGAAAGGAAGCAAAATAAAGCAAGGGTAATAGTAGGAAGATACATAATCACCACCCATGAATCTGTAATGAGACTTGGTTGAAGTCATGATTGAAGGCCTTGATGTGTCAGAGGTGGGGGAAAAAGCCCACAAAATACAGAGTCTGGTGGGTTAATGCACTCTCAGCTTCAGGTGGGAGTGCCCAAGCGCCTACTCTGCGAGCGTGAAGTTTTATGCTGCCTTTTGATCATGTGCAGTTCTTTGGTAGAGGGTGTCAGAAATGAGTCTGAGGGCACTTCAGGAGTTATTGAGAGTTTATGAGCTCTTCTAAGGCAGCTTCCTTTAATGTCAGTAAACCTACATGTGAATGGGACCCTCCCTGGGAAGAGGGAGTGTGTGTAAGGGACGGCAGTTTGGCATGATAAAGAGCACGATCCTCTCTCCCCAGGGTCTGCCTGTTTCTGGCTTCAGAGCCTGGTTTGTAGTCTCTGGGGGTGATAAGTTCACCCCCCTGTCTTACGCAGACCAGAGGTTTGTCACTGCACACCCAAAAACTCACTGATTTCTCTTTGCAGGCTTGCAAACCTGGTCTCAGCAAAGCATCCAGGCACCTCCAAAAATGGTCGATTTGTTTTGAGTCATAGTCCAGTCTGTCACGCATGGAAATACCCTGCAAGTGTTTTGAATATTCCTGCCAGTTACAGTCGTGATAGATCTGACAGGGAAAGTGACCATCACATGTCATTCCTGTGAGGTTTCCCATTCAAGTGTGGCTTCCAAACCAATGGATTGGACACAGTCTGAGTGTCATGCTGCAGAAAAACTGTATATCCTTGCTGGTCTCAAGGCACATTGATGGCTTGAGATAAGCTATTTCAGAGCTAGACTTGCTGGTTGCTGAGCTTGAGATGTGCATAAGACTAAGAGGAGTTTAAATGTATGAATTTCATTCATAAACAGAAGTTTTGCTACATATTGAAACTTTTTTTATGACATGTGCAGTTTTTCCCCAGTGCTGAGGTGTAGTCTGGAAACGACTGTATTCTTCTCAAATTGCTAGCTGATTTTGCTTACTTTGATCCAATTTCCTTTTGTAAACAGATTCACTGTGCTTATGGCAATTAAAGATAGATAACTCTTCAGATACTGTGCAGTTTGATATCCTGGAACTTAAACACTTCCCCTGAGCATCTGTTGCTTGCTCACTCTTATTGTGAAGTTGTGTTTACAGCTTAAAATCATTTGATCACTTGAGATGCAGTTCTGCAATTCCCTTTAGAGGAGCCTGTGGTTCTGCTGTACCTCATCACGTCTCAAAAATTACTGGGAACTTTATATAACAGAAAACAATACATTTTTAAAGAGGAAAACTTGTAAAGTTATTTTATTCCTCCCTTTCTTAACAGAGCACTTTCAGGAACGTCCCTCCAGTGAACTTTTCTTGTCCACATGACTACCCCTAAAATATTTTGTTTGTGTTTGTAAGATTCCGATTTATCTAGAAATCCATGTCTTAACCTTTAACATTTAAGACTGTTTTGACTAGTGCTTATGTCAGTCAAGTTACTGTTTTTCCATAGGCATCTTTGTAACTCATCTTGTTTTGCTCTTGTTGCATTCCTCATCTGTAAAATGAGGAGGTTGGCACTACTGCGTGGGAATTTTGAATCATAGGTTTCAGCAACTTGTATAGTAAAGATCAGGTCAGTGTTTAGCACACTTGCAAAGGGATATTAGAGTGTCTTGAACGGGTATGAAAAGTAAAACTTTGTGGTTATGTTTAATCTTTCAACTAAAGGAGCTGATAATTTAGAAAACAGTGAGAAGCTGCAAACATCAGAACCTGCTGCAGGAGGCACTCCAGCCAAAGTAAATCCCTACTCAGTCATAAATATTTCCCCAATCCAAGATAAGGATCCATCCTCATCACCAGAACCAAGTCCTCAGGATGAATGTGCGAGTCCCAACTTGTCTGGTGGATATTCTGTTCCTGTCCCTTGTGGATATGCTGTGCCATCCAACCTTCCTTTGATTCTGCCAGCGTACTCCAGTCCTGTCATCATACGCAGCGTTTCTGTAGATGAGGAAGGTACTGTATTTACACACCTGACTTTATTTGAAGGGCAATCCTTGGTTAATCTCAGGTATCTTTCCTGTATAGTACTCAGCCTTTTTAACATAATGAAATAATTTCCAGATCCAGCGTTCAGTGTTCAGGCCAAATGGTTTATTATCATACCTTTTATTGTTATTCTAGATCCTGGCAAAATTCCTCTCTCTTTTGCCTTTTCTATATGGATTTCTGTTTGTTTATTTTTTAATTCTTGTGGTTTTAGAGTTGCTGTGGGATTTTTCCCTTGATAATTTGATGAATTCTCTGTCTTCTAGTACAATTTTAAGATAAAAGAGGAAACTAGAAAGGAAAATAACTGTGGATTACTCAGAAACAAGATATTCATTTTGTAACCAGAGCTGAGAAATTTGACAGCTTAATGTCAAGACACTAGGAAAAGAAAGCTCCCCATATCCTGCCTTTTTCTTTTTGTATTTTGGATATGATTTTCTTTAGCTAGACAGCAATTTTTCTATAATTCCAGCCTTTGTTCCAGCCTTTGCTTTTGACCACCATTAGGAATACTGCCAAGTAAAAACAAATGTTTGTGTGATCCTCATTACCTGTTGAGGAATGTATCTTTGAGAGAGAGAATTAAATGCATCAGGCATTGTAATTTTCTCTTAACAGCTCTTCTAACAAATGGCAATGTCTTTGAATTACTTAATTTTCAAAAATGTGTGGTGTGAAGAAACTTCTAATTCTTTTTAAGCACGTGTAAGAATAAAACTATTGCAAAGAAGATTATTCTTTAGCAATGAACAAGTAAAATCAGTTTCTTATGCTAAAATGTGCCATTTGAGCCAAACTGACATGTTATTGCAAGAATTTTCTTTTTTTTTTTTCTACTTGGCAGGTACACAGTCAGCAACTGAAGAATGTCATTATAATTCTGTAAACTTGGAGGACCCTCAGAATAGGTGATTGCCAGTTCATCATGTTTTAATGATTTGTAAAATCGTAATTCCTAAGAAAGCTTGCATTTGATAAGTATTTTATTTTCTTTGTGTGATGCTTCCATGTTTGTTTGTTTGTTTTTTTTCCTTTTCTGATTGTGTACTAAAATCAGCACTGGTGTGTGTAACTGTGCATGACATTTTTGAAGACACTGGGTTGAATTTTTTTAGAGTGATGGCAGTGTGAGCCAAGGATGGAGGTGCTACAACTTCCCTGAGCAGTCTTTCCTTCTGTGCTACCTTCCTTTCCCTCCTTTGGCATCCCACATCCCCAAATCTGGAAACCAAATCTTCCAGTGGGCAGTCTGTTGACCATTCTCCCTTTGTCTGGCCTTAAAAACAAGAAGGGTCCCCAAACCCCCAAAACAAACCCAAACAACAACAACAACAACAAAAAATAACCCTGATTCCATCACGTCTTTTGGAGAGTTGTAGCTGCTCTTGGATCACCCAATAACATCCTTTTCCCCAGTCTAAATGATATCCATGTCTTTTATCTCCTTCCTTGTGAACCATGTGCTTTAGTCCCTGACTTCAGTTTCTCTGCATCTTTCTAGAGGTAGCTTCATTTCTCTAGCAGGGGAGTGTTGGGAAGCCAAAACTGAACGTGCTGCTACAGGTTCAGCCTCACTGGCACCACGTGGAAGAGAATAATAGCTTCGCTGATGGCTCCTGATGTAACCCAGAATGTCTTTAGTGCTATTTACCATGAAAAAGAACCTCTCACTTCACTGTTTCTGAGAGTATTTCCTGTGTTCTGGTAGATGAACTCAAAGGCAAAGTATTTTTTTAAGATTGTAAAGAAAGTGTTTTCAATTTTCTGACTAAAATTGTCAGATTAATAAATAGAATAGATTACTCATCACCCAACTACGTACTGAAGCAACATTTTTGGGTAATCAGCAGCCCTGGAGTGGAAACTAGAAGGCAGAAAAATATTTACTGCCCTGTCTTCATGGATGTTTAAAAACATTGTGATGTAACTTCTAGTTCTTTTATTTTATGGCCTCTTTTTCAAGTGAAGATAACCAGACCAAGAGAGAGGATGATGCCCTGGCCAAATGGGTTGCAGATCCTGCAAATACAGCGTGGATGGAAAGTAAGAACTAGTGAGCACTGAAGTATAAGTGTGGAAGGTGTTTAGTTTCAAGCTGTGATCAGCAGTGTGTCTATGTGCACAAGCAGATTTTATGGGAATGTCCAAGTTCACTTTTGCTGTGTTTTTCGATAGGTTTACAGAACCAAGCTGTACTAACTAGAACACTGAACAGTGTAATAAAGTTGTATTTTAGAATAAAGTTAACATTCACTTTTCCACCTTTTGGAGTCTCTGGAATCGTGTGTTATGGAAGTCATTTGGCTCCATCAATGCATGTGCAGTGGAAATAAGCTCCAGTTCAGAGTCTGATCTGTGACTGTATTGGAAATTGCTCCTGTATAGTAGTTGGCAAATAAATACTTGGAGGAGGTGAAAGGGAAGGAATTGCCACTGTCTTGGTGTGTGCTATTGACTCTTGGCTGGTAGCTGCATTTTAAACCAGAGCAGAGACTGTGTGGTTTGAGGACAGGTTATCCTGCCTGTTCTCAGCTGTTCCCACTGGGCTGGAGGTTCATCTTATATATTTCGTGAAGTGACTGAAGAATTTGCATTGTTGTTCTGCCTCTTAATGTACTATGATGATCATTGCAATATTTAATTTTGGGTCTTTTTAAAAAGTCAATTTCAGCTTTTCTACAATCATTCAGTAAGGCAATGAGCAGGCTTCAACAGGCAGAGAACATACCATACTTCTGTAAGAAGGAGGGAGAAATACTGGCTTTTGAAGTGGATTTTTGTTTTCAGGCTAACAAAGGTCATCATAAGCAATGCAGATAAAACTCAGAAATTTCACAAATACCATATACTTTGTGCATTATTGCAATATTTGAGTGACTAGATGTGCAAGCCAAATGCTAATGGAGAGTGAGTCATATCTCCATTGTATTGATATATGCCAATACAACCAAAATTCTTTAAAATGGAATACAATATTTCAGTTGGAGAAGACCTACAGCATTTCAACTGCCTGACCATTTCAGAGCTGACCAAAAGCTAAAGTCATGTTAAGGGCTTTGTTCAAATGCCTCTTAAACACTTGGTCCAATTCAAATTTTAGGAAATTTCTCATTTGTTTTTTTTTTTTTTCCGTCTTGATTTTAGACCCGGATGAGGTAATTTATGATGATGTGCCAAGAGAAGATTCAGACTCTGAACCAGGTTTGAGGTCTTTGTAATGTCGAAAGCAATGTAAAATGGAATTATGTGCATGTGTACTAAACAGATATGTTTGTTAAGTACCTAAAATATATGTAAATGGAATTAACATTGTGTCAATAATCAGTAGATTTTAGAAAGTTCAGAATTATACTAATATTTAAAATACTATGTTGGCAGGTCTCCTATACTGCTCTTCTCAGAAGCTGAATTCTGCTTTGTTTTATAGATACTGTTCCAAAAGCTTGTGTATTCTGCATGTTAGAGAATTACAGTGTTATAGCTGTAGTGCCCTGAACAAGGCAAGGTAGTCAGGAAAAGGGTGTTTTAAATAGTTAAATGATGTATAATAATGTATCAATGTCATGGTTATAGAGAGAAACTCTTTCCTTGAAAGTGCCCTTCAATGTATGAATGATTGATAGATGGAAAAAATGGTCCAGAGTGGCTGTTCACTATCCTGATTATGACTCCACAGAAATGTTTTATTTCAGCTTTGAAGTGGTCCACTCCTGATGGTTGTGACCATGTTTGTGGGGGCAGAATAGATCTGAGTAGTTGCTGGAGTCAATATTTTACCTTTACTGGAAATGATGGAGTTAGGGCTCAAGAAGCATATTTCATTGAGTTCTTGCTCAGGTTTGTTTTGCAGTTTTTGGTCATAGTGAAGTCTCCTTAAAGATCAATTGCTACTAACTGATTTTGTGTTCGAGGGAATTGGCATATTGGGAGCTCAGCATCTTACTCATTATGCCTCTCAGAGGGTGTAGGTGTTTGATATTGAAATTGTTAATGGATCAAGAAAACACTTAAGCTTTCTTGTGTGAAAACCACGTTAATCTTTAAAGCTGTAACAGTTTCATTTCTTGTCCTTAGTAGAGTTCAAGCAAGGTGTTTTATGGATTATTACTGATTTTTTTTATTATTATTATTGGAAAATACTGTGTTACATTCATGACTTGAATGCTTATATTACTGCAAGTTCCCTCAGTGCTACTCTGAGCAGAGACATCTGCTGTTGCTGATCAGTCAGGAAGCACGTACACTGGGCCCAGGCAGCTGAGCTAGGTGGGATATAGGATATGGAGCAAAGCTCTGCTGAGCATATTGGTTGGAATCTTTAGCTTAACCCATAAGACATTGATTAAAATTTTGATTTTCGTTTTGTCTCCAAAGACATTGAAAGATTCTGAGGAAATAGGTAGTAAGAGAAGTTTTAATCTTTGTACATGCACGATCTTGATGTTTATGATTTGTGTATTTTTTCAGGGAGATGCAACTATTCCAGAAAAAGTTTCAGTCAGACAATATACATTAGCACCTGGACAAGATAAATTCACCCAGTCATGGGGTAAATCCTACCCCAAAGCTGACAGCACAGGAGTTAGACTTCCCTAAATCTTGACTTATTTTGACTTACTATAATGATTCCTTTAAATTACTCATTGAGCTAGATTATCACCAAGATATCTTCTTTAGTAACAATATTTTAAGGACAGTTTTGATATGCATGGAGATTTAATTTTTTTTTAAATCTGAGTTTTCCAAATCAGACTAAAATCCTCTGTGTTAATTATAAAGAATTTAATTAATGTTATTATTAAAATCTAGGGTCTTTTGTGTACATTTTTTTCCTCTGTTTAAATGAAATGTCAGTCTTAAAATAAAAGCACAGCTGCTGTTTCCCGAATTTAACAGGAGACAGTTGTAAATGCTGCATCATAACCTCTGACAGGAGTGATTCCTGGCAGAAGTGTTGTACCATGACAAGTGTCCACTCTTTTCTACTTGTAATGACAAATGATGGTGCAGGTAGAGTGCGTTCCTGTTTCCTGATAAGCAGCTGGCTCTAAATTTTCCATTTCATTTTGAGTAAGTTTTATGTTCTTGACACGTGTGCCGATGGAAAAACCTGTGTCTTTAACAGGAGGTACTTTGGTCAGCCTTTGCAATATGGATTTGAAAAGGTTATGTCTTGAAAAGATTAATAATTCAGGTTTTTAGAGTAAATTATGAGCAAGGTAGCTGCCAGGTGTGGGAGATTTCCAGTGACTGGTGGTGATGAGTCATAAAACACCATTGTGTAACACCTTTCTTGCTACTTTGGTCTGATCTGTTCTGCTGGAAGTAGTGACATTTTCATTTGATTCTTGCACTGTTTTAGCATTTATCATTTGAGCTGATGTCCGTAGGGACAAACGGCAGGCTTACAAGTGAAAGGATGATGCTTCTCAGTGCAGATGTGCATTCACAATTACAGTTTAAACTTCTTTTGAAATTCTAAATGATTTTGTGGAATTTGGACCCAACAGTGTCATTTGCGTAGCAGATGTTTCTAAAAGGACTATGGTGTGACCCATAAAACTGTCTTTTTTTTGGTACTCTGTTTCAACAAAGATAATCCACTTTGGCTATTGGAATATTGGATTTAATTCAGAACTTTTAATGTGTGTACAAAAGTCTGTACAGTTCTTTATAGCGTATCCTGAAAAAGTTTTTGATGTTCAAACAAACATACATTTCAGTGTAGCTTTTTAAATTTTGGTTTAATTCTTGCAGAGGAAATGATTTATGATGATGTTGAAAATGGTGATGATGGTGGAAACAGCTCACTGGAATATGGGTGGAGTTCAAGTGAGTTTGAAAGCTATGAAGAACAGAGTGATTCTGAGTGTAAAAATGGAATTCCCAGCTCCTTTTTGCGCGGCAACCACAAGAGACACGTATGTATCCTGCAGTGCTGCTCAGCCATTGAGGTTATCCTGGTTTCCAACACTTGCCTTTCTCACCTGTATTTCTTTTTTAACTCCATTTGGTTTCAAATGCCAACAGCATCTTTTTAAAGGAGATACGAATCAGTGTGGAAGTGACAGTACATATGTAACAGGAAAGAGATGAAAATATTAAATGAACTTCTTAAAGAAAAAACTCAAATTGGATAAAAATGAAAAATGAGATCATTTTTGCTTATGGGCAGTTCCTCACCTTCTCTTCTTTTGCAGTTGCTGGATTAGTCTAAGTGGTAAATAAATGTGGAACATAATGGGAAGAATAAATGGGTTACAAGCCTGACATGAATTGAAGGTTTGGGATCTTTAGGTGCTCAAAAGTCACAGAACTCTTCGCCAGTGTTCCCTAACTTTCTGTCTTAGATCTGCATCAGTTTGCTTGTTTGAAAGTGACTGAGCTTAAGAAACTTCTGAAAGTAAAAGATTTTTGTAATCAAAGAGAATTCCACCTGTTAGGAGAGAAGAGAGGTGGCATGATTAAAATGGTCCATGTGTGACACTTCACGTGTCTAGTACCTTTGGCTCCATCTGTTCTGCAGGAGGCAGGAAGACACTGGTGACACAGGTGACACAGATGCCTGTCCTCACTGCATCTCTCCCATTGCACAAGGAGAGAGGCCCCGGGCTCTTCCCTTCTCTTTGCCTTGGCTCCTCTGCTTCTGCCCTTGTGTACCCTCTTTGTGAGAGGCTTTCCGACGTGTGCTGACTAGGAGCAGACCCCCAGGAGCCACTTGGCAACTGTGTTGTGAGCTGCCTCAGCACCCTGTGGCTGCAATGTCGTTTCAGACAGGGTGTTATTTCATAGGGCCTTTATTTTCATTTTGCAGGTTTCTTAACTTGATGAGAATAAAGGCCTTGCTGTCTGTGTGTCCCTCCAGTACATGTTATCTGCTCTCCCCTCACCTCCATCCTTGCTGCCCATCCTTTGGAAATCAGGGAGTGAGCAATTACTTGCAAGACTTGAGCCCACCCAAATCTGCACTTTGTAAGCTGAGTGCTTGTCCTCTGTTTTTGTCTTGGTTTCATTCTGACTAGAACTATCTAAAGCTGTTGCAGTTGTTTGTTTTTTTTTTTTAACAAGACTTAAAAAACTGAGCTTGACTTTTTTTTTTGTTCTAAATACCTTGGAAGAGACTAGGAATTACTTTGCATGTGAGCGTGGAAGCCTTAACATGACTGCTGGATTATTCTTTTTATTTTTTTTAATCTTCTCTTGCTATGTCTAGCTTCAGCTTCGGCCATAGTCATAAGAATCTATTTACGTATGTGAACGAAGCAAGGTTTAAAGCCTTTTTTTTGGAACTCTTAAACTCTTTTAAACTCTTAAAACTCTTGATCAGTCATGGAAAACTATTGGCAGTGGTTGAATGTGCGTGTACAAGGATCAGGCACAGAGTATCTGAGCAAGAGACTGAGGAGTGATGACAGAAGAGGGGTGTGCCCTTTGGTACTGCCTTGCTGGCTTTTTCACGCCTGTGACAAAATGTTTTGGGGATTGCCTTGTGAGGATGGGTGTGAGAAGGTGAGGAACACTCAAGCCGGTGGATGGAAAAGTCAGAGACACTCCTGCACCTGGATGGGCTGCTGGGAGATGGAGAAATCAGGAAATTAGGGAAGGATTTTGGCAGAGGGTAAGGAAAGAAACTTTTTTATGACTGCTGAAAAAAAACCTGCAACAAACAACCAAGAAAACAACAACAAAAAAACAAACCAAAAAACCAACCCCAGCCCTCCCTGCACTGGCACTTCAACACAGGCAGACACTACTCCTCTTTATGTACATTTTCTCTTTATCCATTCCTTGCACTAACACTTACTTCTCCTCAGGTCTTGTGATAGATATTACAGTATATTCCCACTATACATCACCTTCTGTAGTTTTTCAGAGCATGTGAATGGCTTGCCCTACTTATAATTTTAGTGCTAATTGAAAAGTATGGCAAGGTTGGAGGTGGGGTTTTTAATTTTAATTGCTGGTATGACTTCCCTCAAAGTCACCTTTTCATTATAGTTCTTATTATTCTATTTATTTACTAATTTTAAGAAATGAAGGGTTTTGTGCTGTTAAATATTTCTTGTCTGTGAACCAGATGCTATTCTTCATTATTCTGCTGTAATGCCAGAATCATCATGTTAGAGGTAATTACATCCTGACCCAGCCTAGTGGAGCTACTTGCTGGGCCTGTTGCTTTGTTTTCAGCTCAGTAGGCCTTCTCTTTCCTGAGGCTTTGATCTCTTGCCAAATAACTCGGTTGATATCAAGCTGAGGGGTTTTCCACTGGACTTCTATTATAGGGAACACCAAATAGTTTCCTCTTTTTTTTTCTTTCCTGTTTGCATTTTAACCTCTTTTATTTATCTTTGTCAAAATGTTTAACAACTGGTAATTAGTATTCCAGAGCATTCCTTTCTCTGTGATAGTTCCCTTACTTTGCAAACAAATATATTCATGTACGAGATGGTTACACCCAAGCTCATACAATGAGGCTGTGAGCATGTGGAAACTACAAGAACATGAATCCTGTTAGTGTCTCCTTACCTGACTCACTGTCCTGTCAATTCCCATATTCTCAGGTGCCAGCAATCTCCACAGGTTCTTCACTCTCTGAGTTTTCTTCTGATTCACTGTTTTGAAGGATAGTCTGAAATCCAGCCTAGGGTTTGTGCTGCAGTGGATAATGCTGATGGTTAAAGCTGATGTAATGTTTCCATTTGGTTTTTAAGAGATAGGCACAGTACAGTTAATATGTATAACAATATAGTTACTTTAGTCTAAGTGGCTTTGCCCCTGTCTTTACAGAAAAGCACCTGGCGGAGTTCAGCAGTGCCCAGGAGCGATGGTCCCTTCCCCGGACTGGAGCTTCCCTCAGTCATAGTTTTCCCTCAGTCATAGTTTAGTTTACCCTCCTAGTTTTCCCTTAGTTGTCTTTGTATCAGTAGATAGATGGGGCAATGTGCATGATTTATGTGAGTGCTTTAGCGTGAAGTTTTCACTACTTTTTGAAAAGATTGTGTCTTTTTATACACTGTAGCTTTCTCATGACCTAACGCGTTTAAAGGAGCATTATGAAAAAAAGATGAAAGATTTGGTGTCAAACACTGTGGGAGCAGTAGAGATTCAGCAACTAAAGCAAAAACATGAGCTGAAGGTAGTGTAGTTGATTTTTGTAATTAGCTACATTTAAAAAATTGCTTTTCCAACACAGACAATGTTGCCTTTTATTAATAGCTTGAAAAAGTAGACAATAATTTGTATTAAATAAATTATGAATGTGCTGAATTTTTATTGTGCTGTCTTAAATTAAAGACTATAATATTGATATAGTCTTAAAAATACTTGGTCAAGGACCTTTTCTCATGCTTACTTTAAATGTTAACAGACTCAGAAAATGAGATAGGGCATTGTCTTCCCCTGCTGACTGGTGCCTTTATCCCAAAGTGTGAGCCTGGTGTAAAACCCCAGTACCTCTCTGAGACCGTGGCTCCATGGGGCTAGCCTAGCCATAGCTCTGCAGCCACAGAGGGTCAAATTGGGAATCTCCCTGCTCTCCATTCTGAATGGAGCCAGTATGAAAAGACTGGGATTTTGATAAAAGCTTCAGTCTCAAACCCAGAAATTGCCTGATTGCAGTAAGACAACTTTGTTTGTGTTCCTACAGTAGTGGGGATTTTTTGTTGTGGTGACATTTTGGGAAAGAAGTACAAAGCAGGGTATTTTAATAAACATTTTCCAGCAAAGCAAATTTCTTTGTTTTTTTTTTTTTTTTTTCTTTTGTTCCATGAAATTTCATTTGGCTGTAGTAGTGTGCTGTAAGATTATGGCATTCTTAATTAAATCAGTGTATTTCTTCAGTGAATTAAGTTATTAGTTGTAACTTTTTCCTTCATAACAGTGTTTGTTTAAGAGTATAGTTAATATATAACTGAGTATAGGGGATTATCTTATGTCAGAAATACTTTAGAAGTTGGGACACTGAAAGATGGACAAGACCTCTGGCTGTTAATGACCTGTGAGTAGTAGGTATTTGTTCGTAAGATATGAGACTATTTAATAAAGTTTCCGTTTGAATGCAGAAGGGTTCTTAAGCATTTCTACTCTTAGACTAGCATTCATTATTTCCATGAAGTAAGTCCTTGTCTCCAATTTTTGTTTTATTTTGAAATACAGGAGCTCGGCTCTGAGCTGTCATGGTTCTCTCTACTTTTATATTCATTTGACTTTGAATGATATTGATAGCTTAAAAGTGTACAGGCTGAAATGTTTTCCTATTATTCACTGAACATGTAGACTACATTTTTTATCTTACAGATGCAAAAGCTTATGAGAGCTGCTAGAGAAGGTACCAAAGATGGACTTGAAAAGACAAAAGCAGCTGTGAAGAAGGGTCGTTCCTTCATTCGGACAAAATCTTTCATTTCTCAAGGTAAATGCTATTTACAGGGTTTCTCTTTGTTACATTCTCTAGTAATTTCTGAGAAAGAAGATGAATGGCCTAGCAAATTTTTGTAGTGGGAGCTGAGAGCTAGATACAAGAAATCAGATATATATCAAAAATGTATGGTATATTATTCAGTTCAGATGACAGTGTGGTCAGTACATTTTGAGCAGTTTTTTCTGTTTGGGGCAAGAAGCTGAGTGACCTGAGAAACCCGAGGACCACAGAGAAGGGTCAACTTAATAACAAAAAATCCCACCAAGCAGTGTGATCTAGGTACTGGTAGGTGGGAGTATGGAAGTGATGTTAAGTTACTGTCATGGTGTAACCCCAGCCAGTAGCCAAGCCCCACAGCTGCTCTCTCAAGCCGCTACCACCAGGACTGGGGAGAGACTTAGAACGGTAAAAATGAGAACTCATGGGCTGAGATAAAGGCAGTTTAATAGTGAAAAAGCCACACACAAGCAAAGAAAGACAAGGAACTAGTTCACTACTTCCCAAGAGCAGGCAGGTGCTTATCCATCTCCAGGAGAGCATGGCCCCATCATACACTTGGGACACAAATGCCATCACTCCAAACATGCGCTCCCCTTACTCCTCCTTCCTCCCACTTTGTATACTGAGCAGGATGTCATATGGTCTGGAATACCCGTTTAGTCCATTTGAGTGACCTGTCCTGGCTGTGTCTCCTCCCAACCTCCCATGCACCCCCAGCACCCTCACCAGCATGACAGTATGAAGAACAGAAAAGGCCTCGGCTCTGTGCAAGCCCTGCTCAGCAATAACAAAAACATGTCTGTATGGTCAACCCTGTGTCCAGCGCAAATCCAAAATGTAGCTACATACCAGCCACTGTGAAGAAAATTAATTTTACCCTGGCCAAAACCAGCACAGTTACTAAGTCTGTCCAGGTCTCTCCATCAAATAACTCTTGAATGTCAGGAGAATGTGCTGTTAAGACATGGTTTTCAGGGGAGAAGTAGTTGACCGTTTCAAGATAAAGAGTAATGCTTTCCATGCTTAAGAGTCAAAGTAGGGGAGAAGACTGTACTGCTTAATCAGTTTGATGATTTTTGATGAGAGCTGAATTTGGGTTGGGAAAACAGAAAGTGATGTAAAATCAAAATGCAACAGAAGTATTTGTGTTCTTTCTGTAGCTGAGAGCAAGTGACAGTCCTTTGTCATGAGCCTTGGCAGCAGCTGTCCGCAGGTAATTTTTTCAAGAGACAGGTCATGGTAAATTAAACTGGTTTCTTTTTCAGAATAAGTCTGAGAGATAGTATCTTTTTGCTCAAGTTTGTGCCCAACTAAATAAATGGTAGTAACTTCAGGGTTTACAGAACTACAATTTTAGGAAGCTAAAACCACAAGGATGGAACAAAGTATTTTTATTGACAGAGGTAACATAGAGTTGTATCCCATCTGTATGGGCCAGGACACATCTTACATCTCTATCATGACCTCTGACTGCTTCTCAATTTACTTAATTCACAGATTGAATATAGAAAGGTACACAAAATGAAGTGATCAAAAGGTGTATCCTCAACTTCTTGCAGTTGAACAGATGAAAATGATCTGCAGGGCAGTGTTACAATGGAGCTGGCATTTCTTCTTACATTTCTAGAAGTTAGGTTGCAGACACAGTGTATCTGTGGATGGCTGAATCGCATAACCACATTCCAAATTAGCAGGGAGCTAGTGAAAAATTTGTTAACTAAACTCACAAGTTTTTCCCAGCCATCAGATCTGCTTCCCTTATTTCTCTTTTTGTTCAAAGACAGTTTCTTTTGTTCAAAGACCGTTCTTTATTTGAGTCTCCTTTCCTCCTATCTGCTTGTTTGGCTGGCTGTGTACTGCCACCTATCAGTGCACCACGGTGGTGCTTTTTCAGTAGAATTTTTGCCCACAGAGCAATGCAGAATCCTTCAGTCCTTTCTGATGAAAGCAAACATTGTGGTTAATTTGGCTACTTCGGTTCAGCCATAGAAGGCTGTATGGAATTCTTTTTTAGCTGGATCATAATATGGGTGTTTTCAGTTTCTTCCCAGGGATCATTTATCTTAAAATTGCTGTTCCTGAAGCTGTAGTGCTTTAACTTAACTTGTCATGTCCTGCCCTCTGGACAGCACCATTCTCCTGGCTGAGAGGAGGGAGTAGAGGTCAGGCAGAAGATGCTTAGGCTGTCTTCAGCTGTGGTTTATTAGAATGCCTTTGGAAGATGTTCTGTGTTAGAGTGCCTATTGGTGTTAGCATTAATGTGATTTCACATTTGATATAGAAGTGCCAGGAAATTTCTTCTGTTTTCTAGGTGAAAATTTATGATTTCTGTGCTCACATGATAGGGTCTTTGCTTTTTTGTTTTGTTTTGCTTTTTTCTTCTTTCAATCCACATGTAGAAGCTGACATTTTGGTTATTTATTTGTAGATCATAGATCATCTTGTCTGGAAGAAGAAGAGTTAAATTTATTTATTGATGTGGACTGTATGCATGCAGAAGCAATTATGACTCCTATGCCTGAAGGATTATCACAGCAGCAGGTAGTAAGCTTTGGGAAATATGGTCTTCTGCCTACTTTTTCTCCCCTTCTGCTCTGCACCAATGGCTCTTAGGCACCTTTGATCCTCAAACATATTTTACTTAAGTGGACATCAAATTCAGAACTGAATAAGTAGTTTTTTGGAAATTGGTGTGTGTGCATGTAGTTGCATCAGTCCTGAATTCACCTAGAGGTGCAAAATGCTGGTTTGCATTATAGAATTATCTATAAGAACTATATTGTTTCACTACCTGAACAGTTAAATGAAATGTGATGGGTTTGGGTGAATAAAAAGAAGAGAGTTAAAGCATTTTTTTTGAACCAGAAAACATTGTTCCAGTTGCTCTATTTTAAATGTAGAGAATATCCTATATGCTCTTTGAATCTAAAGGTTTTTCTTGGTTTAAAAAAAAAATCATCCCCACTAAAGTCAAGTCTACAGAGGAATTTTTTTGCTGTTCTCGACTTCAAACTATATAGTCACTGTGGAAATCAAAAAATACAGAAATCAGCATCATTTAAGAAATTTTGGCTGAAAATAAATCCCTTGGGTTTGTGTTACTGTATTTTAAGAAAACAAATAACTGTATGAGAGTTTTTAGCTTCTTGTGGTCTCAAGTCATGAGTTAGTTGGCCAGTACCTTAAGAAAACGAGCAAAAAACCATACTAAGGGGCAATTGATGAGAGGACTATATATTTTTGGAATTTTTTTGTTCTGTTTTACCTTTTATTTGGGTGAGGTTTGCTTTTCTCTTGTGTTTAACACAGTGAAGTGCTAATCTTGTAACAAAGTAACTACCAAACCATGTTACATTACTGTAAGATTTTATTCTAATGTGAAATTTCAGCATCAGTCTGAATGCTCTTTCCTTCTTTCCAAATAGGAATTGTGAGTTTCACTGGGGTAGTTTGGTACAAATAAATTTGCAAAAAAAATCGAGTGCTTGTAGGTTGGAACAAACTGGTAATAGTTGTGTAAGTCGTGACAAATATTGCTCATCTGCCCAGGATGAGCTGTCCAAGTGGGCATGAATGGAGTTAGGAAAACTAAAGCTCAGTTGGAGCTAGTGAGGTGTGAGGGGAAACAGTGAAGAGTTTCTGATATGTACACTGGCAACAAAAGGAAGCTGAGAAAAGCACACTGTTCTGCTTGGTGGGGCACGGACCTAGTGACAAAGGTTCAAAACTGTGCCACCTTTGCCTTGGGTTTTACTGGTGAGGCTTGTCCTCAGGACTCAGCCCATGAGCCCAGAGACAGGTCTGCTGGGGTGAAGCCTAGTCTGCAGCTGGGGCAGCTGAGGCCATTTGGACACGCGGGTGTCTGTGGGAGCAGATGGTATGGATGGAAGGGTGCTGCAGGTAAGGCTCTTCTCAGTCACCTAAGATCACAATGATCAGAACACTGGGAAAAAATGTCACACTCTTACCCAGAAGAAGGAGAATTGAGTCTGGCCCCACCTCAGTCCCAACAAAAGTGATAGAGCACATGCTCTTGGGAGCTATGTCTGTGTTCAGTAGACAGGAGGGTGAGTGGGGAAAAATCAACATAGAAGGAGCAGAGTCTGTTCGTGCATGGCCAGCTTGAGCCCCTTTGAGGTCACTGAGGGGTGACTGTGGTGACTTTTTGGGCAGAGAGGAGCAAAGTGTGTCACTTACCTCTGCCTTAACAGGGCTTTCAGCTGTCTCCTGAAGTATTCTTGTACTCCTGCAGGTGAGATACAGTCTGGGTGGACTAAAAGGTGGGTGGAAAAGAGGTGAGGACACCATGCTCAGTGAGTGTGTGGTACAAAGTGCAGCAGGTGGTCAGCGTTAGTGCTGTCCCTCAGGAGCAGGCACGAGCCTCTGGCATTTAAAGCCTGGATGAGTAATCTGGATGCCAGCTGCAGTGCACATCTGGAGGTGACGCCAATCTGGAGAGCTGGAGCAGCTGTGTGGGGGAGGTTGGCTCCTGGTCAGCAGGGCTCTGGTGAGTTGGGGTGCACACAAACACCAGAGCAGTTCATGGGGGGCCAGCACAGCCTGGCTGTGGGAAGGGGTCACAGGACCCCCTTCCAGCCCAGCTGCCCTGTCAGAGCAGAGCTGCTCTGTGGACATGCTGGCTTCAAACAGCAGGTGGCATGATGGCTTCTGTTTCAATCCCTGTGCCTGCAAGTGCTGAGGCTGGGGTTCATATCTGTGAATACAATAACCCGAAGCCACTATTAAGTCTTCTTTTTGTGTATTATAGAGCCTGAAATTTTCATTTCTATAGATGTTTATTCTTTTCAGAAGAATGAACTGTGACTAAAAGTAGGATTAGTATTCTTCACCAGAGTCGCTGATCCGCTATACCAAATAAGACGCTGCTAAATCCATTCTACACACAGATTAGACACAACTAATTTTGGTGTATATGTATTAAGCAAAGCCTCAGATAATTTTGAGGTCCTCCTTTGAAATGCTAGTACTTGAAAGAAAATTCTCACATAACCTGCATTTAATAATGCGAAATACAAGTGTGCAGAATTTAGAGGCAGTGATGGTGAAGAGGCAGGAGGCTGTGGGGTTCTGAAGCAGAAAGAAGCAAACCTGAGATTTGAGTTTCATGGTCATTTAGGCTATTTTGAAATAGCAAAATGAGCAGGTTTTCCTTCTCTTGTAGTTATAGAAAGTGGTTTGATTCTACCCCTCTGCTGTCTTCTCCCTCATAGTCCCCCTTTTGAAAACTCCAGAGTGAGCTGGATTAGGAAATGGATTTGGGTGAAAACAAATCCTTATAACCAACAGGAAATCTAATTGATGGCAAGAAGCTTAAATTCTAAACCAGATTGGTTCTCCAGTCCTTCCTGTACTGCCACCTGTATGTACATACAAAATGCATTTCAGCTGAACTGCAGAAGCAGAAGGTGGAGAAGGAGGTGTAATAAATAGCCTTTAGTTTAACATGAAATATGGTAGCTTTTCCTGAAGCTCTTACTACTCTGTCAATACATATAAATAACCATGGGGGTTTTCACTTATGCATGATAATGCCCAAAAGAAAATGCTGACTTGGATACTTTCTTAGGGGTACAGTTTATACAGCCTTAACTTTAAAAGGCAATTTGTATTTGCTTGTTTGCCCTTCATGTTGCTCCTAATGAATTTATAAAACCTATTAAAAATAAAATTTAGGGCTGATTTTTGAAAACTTGTTACCTATTTTGTTGTAGCAAATCACTGAAGTAGTCAACATCACCAACTTATACCTGTGATTGTTTCCATTAATGCCTACATATATACTTTTAAGGTGCATAGGATTATAGAATATCATGGTTTGGAAGATCACTAGGATCATTGAAATCCAGCTCTTGACCCTGCACAGGACAGCCCTAAAAATTTCACTAGGTGCCTGAGAGCATTGTTTAATGTCAAAGTCAAAACACAAGTTTTAAAGGTAAAGATTGGAATTACAAAAGTCAGAAAAAAATCACAGCTATCAATATAATAATTTTTATGTTATTTTAAATAAGTACTTTTAGAGTAATAAAAAATTTACTTTTGAATAGGTACAGTATTATTTTATTGCAGTTCCAGTATTGAAATTGCTTTGTATTTATTTTGTCTTATTAATGTGAGAATTTTATCATCATCATTTCCAACTATAATGAATGTGTTACCTGATTAGAGCTTTGGACAAAACTTTGTTGTTTCAACAGGTTGTGAGAAGGTATATTTTGGGCTCTGTAGTTGATAGTGAGAAGAATTACGTGGATGCTCTCAAAAGAATCCTGGAGGTACCTTAATATCTTTTGTATTTTAAAATTTTGAATATTTGAAAAAGTCATATGACATATTCTTTAATGATCTTTAATGATTCTAACACAGATTTTGCTACAGATGCTTCATGCCAAATGTTCAGTGATTTTGTGTGTGTGTGTACTGTTGCATAAGTTTGTTTCTCTGCTTATAGAAGTCCATTTTTTTGTTTGTTTCAATCAATTTGCCTTTTTTTTTTTTCCACAGCAATATGAGAAGCCCCTTTCAGATATGGAACCAAAATTACTGAGCGAAAGAAAACTTAAAATGGTCTTTTATCGAATAAAGGAAATTCTTCAGTGCCATTCAATGTTTCAGATTGCACTGGCGAGTCGTGTATCTGAGTGGGACTCTGTTGAAATGATCGGTGATGTCTTTGTTGCTTCAGTAAGCAAATGTGTCAGAGCAGATAATCTGGTTTTATTTTGGTCTTGTTTTTCTATCTCCATATCTTTCTAACTTAGCTGCTTTATTCCCATGTTCTCCAATGCCTGTGGCAACTGTCAGAGTATGCATGTACTATCCTGATAAGGAAACTGGCACCAACACGTCTTCAGCTCGGTTGGCAGATGCAAAAGGATTGTGAAAAAAGTTTTCAGGCTTTGATTAATCTTTCAGACATTTAAGTAAACAGTTTATTTTTATGAGAAATTAGAGATTCACAAACCCACCAAAATTAAGGTGAGACTGGGGTTTGGCATCTCATAAAAAATGGGTAGTCACACCTAGTAGTGTGCAAGTAGAAAGAAACCTGAATTCCTGAGTTTGAACTGAGATGGGCCACTGATAAAGGGTATTTGTAAAACCCTATTCCATCATTAATGGAAGTCCATTCAGTAAAGGACAGAATTAGCTATTTAGTTAAATTAGAGTATACAAGAAGTGGCCTTGGTTGACAGAAAGACCTTCACCATGGAAGTGAGGCTTGAAGAGGCTGCCTGCCTTCTGGGTTGATTGCTTTGTTTTATTGCCACCCAAGTGCTGGAAATCACCTTTTCATGCCTGCTGTGAGAGAGCTGGGATCTGATCACAGTTCACCCAAAATGAAGTAGTTACTAAAGTTCTGTTGTTTAAAGGAAACCTGCCTTGTTGTGACTGAAGCAAGTTAGGTAGTCTTAATGAGACCAGCTCTGCAAAAGAGAGGGATAAAATTACCAAGAAGGCAATGGGTGTTGTTCTTACCATTCCCATGACTGTTTGCAGGCTGTATAATCTGTCTGCTCTTTTGGTAAGTCCTTAATAGCTGAAGTCAGGGAGTGAAGGCCCTGAGACTTTGCTGATTCACTTAATCTGGAAGACAGGTAGTGAGACCATCAGGGGATCTCAGCTGTCACTTTGAATCTCAGTGGATGCCCTTTGATTGCTCATAGTCCTCAGGTTCAGCCCCAGTGTTTTAGCCAAGATGAAATAATGTCTCTAAATACATTTCTTGTAATTCACAGCTATTACATCTTTCTGTTTCCATCCTGTCTTCTGCAGAAAGATTATTTTGGGTATTACCGGTACATCTGTATATCCAGCACTAGGCCAAGCAAAGCGCTTAGTTCTGAGTGAGTCCCTAACAACCGGAGGTCTAGATAGCTGTGCTGGCAGAGATATTTTGTATTTTTAGTTAGGATTTGCCCTTTTTCCTTTTCAGTTTTCTAAATCTATGGTACTGGATGCATACAGTGAATATGTAAACAACTTCAGTACAGCAGTTGGGATCCTCAAGAAGTCTTGTGCCACCAAACCTGCCTTTTTAGACTTCTTAAAGGTTAGTTCATTCAATCTTAAAATAGTCATACATATGCAATAAATAAGAAAGTATGAGTTGTAATTTGGGAGGAAATTTGACTGCTGATACTGTATTTTGTCTCACTGTTTTTATGGGCTTCAGGTCTGTTTTGTGGGTTTGGCACAAAAAGACCCCAGAGGATGCCCTTCCAATATTGTATTTTTTGGCATAGTAACATCCTGTTGGATCTGGGATGTATTTTGAAGTGCACAGTAGTTTTGTTGTCATTCATATCAGTTTATTGGTGTTTGCATTACTTTATTTGGCTAAACATTAGGATTCTTCCATATCATGTAAGCTTCAAATAGTATCAAGTGAGCTTCACTGTATGAAGCCACTTTGTAATTTGAAATTTATTTTGATTCTAATTTGTTTATTGTGTTGTGAGGAGTAATGTGGCTGGATTTCCATTCCACAACAATTTCCCTGGATTTTGAAGACTGTGTTTCTAGCTTGGGGTGGAAATTGGTGATTTTTGTGCAGAATGGACACTACTCTGTTTCATATGATGCTTGTCATGGTGTGTATGGAGAGCCTGGCACACACAGTAGAAGCGCTGTGAATCCCTAGGGTTGACACCTTACACAGGGTACACAGAATCCATTGCAAGGCTTTTGGGCTGAGAGTCTGAAAGCTCAGCTTGTCTCATTAATGCCCCAAGCATCCTGGATTGATTTGTGCCTCTCAGAGCTGGTCACCCTGCCAGGTCTGTTACAGTGGTCCACAAAACAGTAAAACTGGGTGCCCAGTGCAACCCTTAGAGAAGGGTGGCAGGGGTTTGTCTTCAGATCTGAATTGAACTAACAACTTTTTGGAGTGTGAACAGCTCTGTGCAGGATGATACTTTGGAAGCCTTAAGTACCATGAAGATCAGACTCTAGTGAACATGTAGTCAGATGTTCTAACTGTTAAAATCATGTTTTTCCAATAGAGATATAATCCACACCTCTCATCACTGTTTGTCAGGGCCACACTGGTTCTTGGTTCTGCTTGCAAGAACACAGCCAAACTCGGATGACAGATGACACTTCTTTACCTTTTTTTCTTTTTTTTTTTTTTCTTTTTCCCACCAGCAATGAAGATCAAATTCTTCACTACTGCTGTTTGGAAAACAACAGATGTTCGTGTAGATAACTATGGAAAGAAATTGTGAAGATGATAGCTGTAGCAATAAATAGAAATTTAAGCACAACGCCAGTTTAGTATCATTTAGAGTTTCTTTGTTTTTAATATTGAGTATTTCCTCTAACCTTCCTATTTCTGTCTTTTTTGCACATGCAAAAGAAATTAGTCCGATTTTTTTCTGCCATTCCTGGAAACTGAAATTAATGGATTCTAACATTTTTCTTTCTGAATATAAATCAACTTTTTTTTTTTTCATTTCTTCTAATAAAGAAGGTCAAAATCTCTGTTTGCAGAGCACTGAGATTATGATGTTTTTCTTAGATTTCCTCTTAAAAACCCATAGGTAGATTTTTAGATTTATAGGTGCTCCATTGCTGGTGTGGCTTTAGCCCAGCTGTATTTATTCAAGGAGGATATTTCAGTGGCAGGCCATCATTTTAATAGTGACAGGTTTTTCTAAAAGATTTAATATTTTTAAATGAAGTCTTGATAGTAAATGAAATCTTTACAGTCTTCCTATTATAATTAAGCAATATAGTAGAATTTTTAGGAAATGTTTTCCTTTCGTTCTGTAACTGGTGGAAATGTGTTCATGGTATTAAATGTGGCTTTCTTGCATTGCAGCAGTGTCAGGAGTCAAGCCCTGATCGCATTACACTGTATGGTTTAATGATGAAACCTATCCAACGTTTTCCACAGTTCATTCTACTATTGCAGGTAAATAATGTTTACCAAAGAGAGACTCCTTTTGCATTCTTGCATAGTTTACACTTGGGATTATGTGGTGGCTGTCTTCTGCTAGAGGATCATGCTGTAGTGAAAGTGACCACTAGATCCTGCGGAAATAAGGAGAAAATTTCAGTACATTAAACATGCTGATCTCATAGTCTGATAGCAGGGATAGGCAGTAAGAGCACTGCAGGAAAGCCTTAGTAAACTAGTTTTACTGTTGATTACTTGCTAAGTAAAATACAGCTTTTACATTGTTTTCTAGTAAAGGTGTAGTTTGAATACGCTACTTGTTTATATGTGTTTGTTAGCTAGTAACACTGCAAAACATGACTAGTGACTTAGTGGCATTACTTTCCATTGAAGAAAAAAAACAGGAAGATTAAATGCATGCCTTGGATGGTTTAGAACATATGTGAGAAGCAGAACAACAGTATGCTCTCTGACTATGTGGCTCACAGGACCTGCTTGACATGTTGCAGGTTCCTTCTGACCTGCAGCATCTTGTTTCTCTTCCCATGGAAACTGCGGATTTGACAGGGGGTCCTTGGGTCTCATCTCAGCAGGCAGTCAAGCTGCAGGAAGAGCACAATTCCCCAGTGTAGACCTGCTCCAGACAAATTTACTCTGTTTGTACCTCTTTCCAGAGCCCAGCAGATCTACCCCAGTAACCCCAGTGTTAGCTGTATTCGCAGGTGCCACAGAGGAGGACAGCATTTGGGCTGCAGGCCTGGGAATTACTGAGCGTAGAGGAGCAGAGGTAGTCATGGGGAAATGTGTAGGTAGGAAGCATGGTGAGAGTTTTTGAAGTAGCAGGAACAATGAAGTTTATTGTGGCAGGAAGACAGAGTGAATATATAGGGATTTTTAAGTGCTCTGGGAATGGAGACAAAGTACAATTCAAACTGTTCCTACTGTATGCCTACAAAAGAGAAGGACTTGGAGAAGCTGTTGTGACTTTAATGTAATGTCTCTTACTTTAGGAAGAGTATGCTGTCCATGTTTTAATGAGGAATAATAGCAGTAATAAAGATAATACAATATTATTGTGACAGTAAATATCAGAAAAGTTTAATTTTAAATCACTGTTTATAGACACATACATATTATTCTATAATACTGATTAGCTAGATTGTTTAATATTATGTCTCTTCTCTGTAATTTTGTTCTCCAAATAAGAATGTATGTGATCCCATCCACTATATTTTTGAAGAATTACTAAAGATATTCAGGAAGTTAAGCAATATGCTGTCTGAATATTCATTAGGTGTTTATTGGTCTTATTCTTTAGTAGTACTCAAGTAAAGAATGTAGTGTAAATATAATCTTTAGAACCTGACTTTGAAAGTAAATGGCTTTTTTCTGTTGTTCTATAATTACTCCTCAGGATATGTTGAAGAACACTAACAAAGGACATCCTGACAGATTACCTCTACAGATGGCTCTTACAGAACTCGAGACACTGGCAGAGAAGTTAAATGAAAGGAAAAGAGATGCAGATCAGCGCTGTGAAATAAAACAAATTGCGAAAGCAATGAATGAACGTTACCTGAACAAGGTAAGGAAAGTAGGAAAGTATAATGGAAATGGAAGAGTCAGTTTCTGGGCCTTGAGCAATCTCTACAACAGAGACCAAAGAGACAGCTGTGTTGTTATTTTCTGTAGAGCTCAACCACATGGGGTCATTCTAGTGGTAAATGTGAGATATGACCCACCTCTGGGACTGAACAGGCTCCCCACTGTGTGCTGGAATGGGCAACACACTGAACTAGCCTCAGCAGTATTGTTCTGTGGCAGTGTAGGAAATAATATTATAAAGTAAAATCTCATGCACATTTTCTATATGGAAAAATTAAAGTTTTAATTGATCCTAGAAGTGAGGACTTACTCCTGTGCAAAGAAAGGGACCACGTTCTTATACAGCAGTGCTTCCAACCATGAAGTATGTCAGGATGTGCTATTGAATGGGTCCAACATCTTCCTTGATTTAGGGAAAATCTCAGTCTATTTCATTCATATATTTGCATCGTACAGTAGAAATGTCTTAAAAGAACTCCAGAAGACATTCAGTAAGAAGGAAGGAATGATCTTTTTTATTTGGGTTTATTAGTAGCTATCTGTACTGTGGATATATGCATGCTTGTTTTATTTGTATCATAAATAATTTCTTTTTTCCCATGAAGTGGGGCATAAATGCTTCAATTACTGCTTTTGTGAAGTTACAGGTTATTATCCTGTGGACTCCCTCTGAGATAAAGTAGTGGGGATGTGCTGAAGGAATGGGGTTGTTTTTGGTGGTACATAAAAGCACATCTTTTAGGAAAGCAACAGTCAATCAGAAAATGCTTGTTTTAGTTGCTATTTAGCAGGAATGGAATGCTGAATTTATTGTCATATTGGAACAGTATTTCCATTTTAAGTGCATTAGAAGATGGATTCAGACATTTTACTTTCTTTTCTAGTTGTCATAATCCTGCTTCTTGAAGCAGCTATTAATCATCTGCAAATAGTTCCAAGACACAGCGTGTGCTTTTGAAGAGGTGGCCCAGGTTACCTTTTGTCAGCTGATACTGACTGTAAGATTTTGTGTGTTATGCAGTGGGGGATCCACTGATACATGGGTGGGTAGTCACTCCAAGTCTCACAGGGCAGGCCTTCTGTTGTGTTAATATCACAGAATCAGCCGAGTTGGAAGGGACCCACACGGATCACAGAGTCCATGTTCCTGTCTCTGCACAAGAACACCCCCGAGAGTCCCACCAAGTGCCTGACAATATTGTCCAAATGCATCTTGAACTACGTCAGGCTTGGAGCTTTGAGACCACCCTGGGGAGCCTGTTCCAGTGCCCAGACACCCTCTGGGTGAAGAACCCTCCCCTCACCAGAAGCTGTAACTGCAGGGAGGTCTCCCCTCAGCCTCCTCCAGACTGGACAGACCAAGTGACCTCAGTCACTCATACAGCTTCCCCTCAAGGCCCTTCACCATCCTTGAGGCTCTCTTTTGGACACTCTCTAACAGCTTAATATCTTTCTTATATCCTGGTACCCAAAACTGCACACAATATTCAGGTGAGGCCAGTGCAGAGCAGAGTGGGACGATCCCCTCCCTTGCCTGTGTGGCAATGCTGGGCCTGATGCACCCCAGGACGTGGCTGGCCCTCCTGGGCCTATATATTTGCATACACAGTTTTGGAACAGTGCCAGCCAAGGTGAAATAGGTGGTGAAAGAGGTGGTTGATTAGAAAATTAGTGACTTATGGACCATTTTATTCTGTTGGACACTATGGAGGTGTGTTTGTCATGTAAGGGATTAGTTCACGCTTGCACACAGTGGCTGATCCTCAGCCCTTGAAGGCAAATGTCCGGAGCAATTTACATGCCAAGAATCTCTTGGACATGTCATCTTCTCCACAGTCTGTGACACCCTGCCAGCTGTGCTCCTCAGCTGTGTGAGCCCAGGGGGACAGAGCAGGCTGAGAGCACTTCCTCCTCCCTCTCTGGGCAGCTACAATCATGTGTAGGTCTTCAGTGGGCTATGAAAGAAGGGACTAAGGAAGAAAATCACAGAAATTGTGGAAGGAATCTTTTATTTTTGCCAAGAAACCTTTATCAGTGTAGAAGATTCTCAGAGCAACCGTGGTCTACATTAAGATGCAAAGCCCTTGAAGTCCACATGGATGACAGCAGAAGTTACTGTTTCTCGTAATCAAAAGCAGATTAATAAAGAGACCTTAATTCCCTTAGCAAATCCACCTGCAACCACTTGTGCTAGGATGGCAAATTATAACCCACTGTTTTTGGTTTTTATTTGCTGGATATTTGATGTACAGTGTATAATGTGCAATGCTGATTGTTTTCAAAATCCAGCTACTCAGCAGCGGAAACAGATACCTCATACGGACTGATGACATGGTTGAGACAGTTTATAATGATAAGGGAGAAATTATCAAAACCAAAGAACGACGACTCTTCATGTTAAATGATGTGCTGATGTGTGCAACAGTAAATATTCGGTAAGATTTAATTTATATATTTTTAAATTATCACTTGAACTTCAGATGGAAAAAAATGACGCTTACAGAATTGCTTTTGTTGTATTTACTATGGCTGATGGTTTCTAGGAGTAGTCATAATAAATGGCTAACTAGCTTGTTAATAGTCCTCCAAGTTGCTGGCTGATATTTGGAAATTCTAGAGTAAATTTATAAGAAAATTATATCAGTTGGTGATTACAGATAGAAATGCTTTGTAGTGTCTAGTTATTGTTGTGTATTAGTGCTTAGTGGAATACAAGCATGCCAGGGTAAGAATTTTTTCTCTTCTTCCTTAAATTCAGACTGTAACTTGACACAATTTGTAAATTAAATCCCACCCTCTGCAAAACAAACAAACAACCTCCAACAAAACAAACAAACAAAAGATAACCCATAAAGTTAATGCATGTTGCCAGAACAAACCTGGAACTTGTTAACGAAGTTCCAGATCGGGGGGAAGAGTTTTTATCTCTGAAACCAAAGATTGAAGGATTAAAGGTGAAATGCTTTGAAAAAAGCATTTTTTTCATAGTTCCTTCTGTGCTTTTTTTGGCTGTAATTATTACTGTTACTAAGTGTCTGTGTATGCCAAGGTTAACACACACATAAATTGTTTTATGTGATGGTACATTCTGACAAAGAAAATGTGGATCATTAAAATCTTCCAAGAATAGCTTTTTTAAGCATAATATGAGTTGATATCTTAATTCATTACTGAAGTATGAATCCTGTACATATATTTCTAAGTGTGTGATTGCTTGGTCTTGTGTTAGTGAGTGAGAAGTGCTGTGTAATAACTACACTTCAGAAAATGAACAAGCTCATGTCAATTATCCTGTGATCCTTGCCTTTACAAATTCTTTACTTTCTTAGTAACACTTGGATGTTGTTTTTAACTATTGATATTTTATCTTCTTTCATACCAATAAAGTCAAATTTTCTTTATTTGCACTTGAAGCAGCAAAGTGCAGTCTGTTTTTATGTTCCATGGTAAAAGTTCATTATCATGCCAAGTCTCTGACCCTCTGAGGGTTATATCCTCTGTAAAAGTATGTAACTTTTGCAAGCCATAGAAAATGTTTCTGTAACTGGTGGACCCTAGGCACCTGGTATATTTGAGTGTTCCTGGTTTGCAAAAAATAGGTATTTTTACAGGTGACATAACCCTCAGGTCGTTCTTTGCACACAGTCTAGATGACCAGCAGGAGCACAGCAGTTGGATGAGGTGGATGCTATCCATAGTGACTGAACAACTGTGTCTTGCCTAGTTTTTTTTTTGTTTGTTCTGAGTGAGGTCAACAATTTATAAATATTTACTTAAGTTGTGGCAGTTGTGTTCTTTGTTCATACTTGCTTCCTCATTAAAATAAAAATCTGTGTTGCAGATAGGTAGCTGACTAGCTGAATTTATTGAGAACAATAAATGCATTTTGCTGATTTCTCTCAAGCATTTGGCTTCTGGATTTCAGTCATGCTTTCTGTGAAATAAACCTTTTTTGTTCATTTTAACATCTCTTTTGTCCTTTATAATAAATATTTGTTACATGTTATTGAATGGCAATAAGGGAATGAAGGAAACAAAGTACAATTAGTATGAATGTAATTGCTATTCCTAGTGGGCTTCCTCAGTGTGCTCTTTCCTCTGAAATGCCTGTTGTTATGCACACTTCTGAAGCAGCAGCTCAGGCAGGATTACTCTTGGAAGCCACAGCAGTTGCAGAGATCTGTACAAAACAATCTGGGATGTGGAGTTTGACAGAAATGTTGGCTTGTCAGCCCTTCAGAAATTATGTTGCCCTTCCTGTTGCCAGCAGTCCTTCAAAGGTCCCATCATCTGTACTTCCCTAAACATAGTGGTTAGGGCCCAAAAAGAAGTGTTTCAAAAAAATAAGGAAAATGTGGAGCCAAAGTTTAATCCCAAGCACTTGTATTAGGATTTTAGAAGGCACATTGATCGTAAAAGGTGGTCATTTATGTTTTGCTGTGGTAATGTAAGGACTGTTGTTGGCAGTCCCGTGGTTGTAGACAAGATTATCTGCACCCGCATGGCTGCTCTTTGTATGCCAGGAAAGGTCAGTCACGAAATTCAGCCGATGCATGTGTTTCTTTCAAATTGTGCACTGTACTCAAGCTGATAAACAGCAGACTTTAGAAGCTAAGATAATAAATGGTATGCCATGAAACACAGTTTCTTGTCACAGCAATAATTTGTGCATCTTCCAGCTCCTCCTATGAAAGCAGTGGCACCATGACAACTGGCCAGAGGTATTTATTGAAGTGGAGCGTACCGCTGGGACAAGTGGACGTCATAGAGTATGGCAGCAGCGAGGGCCAAGGAGACAACTGCAGGTTCCCACCCCAGCTCTCTGCTGAAAATGTCATCATTAACTCTAAGCCAAGTAAGTGACAGGAGTTGCTGACTTTTACAGACTGCTTTGTTAAAATCCATATTTGAAATTCAATGGGCGACTAAAAACAAAGGAAAGCATTTTGTCCATGAAAATTTCTGTAACTTGAAGAGTAGCAGAGACTCTTTCTTTGGAAACTGAGAATGCATAAAGTGGCAGCCAGGCTCCTGCCTTGCAACATGAATCACTTGTATTTGTCGCAGTTTCGAATTTTGTGCATGAATGAGTAAAGAGTTCTAAAGCATGAGAGCGTGCAGACGTGCAAAAATGTGGGTTTGGTGTGGTGCACCAGTGGCCTCATGGTGCCTGGTTCTGCCTTTGTTCTTTTTCCCATAGTTAGAGCAAAGAAGTTTCAATAAAGATGACCATGCCACCCTATTGCTGTGATTAAGAGTCTGGACACAAGTGGTTATTGCAAGGTAGAATTTACTCAGTTCTCTCAAGCCCATGGTATCTTGCCCTTCAAACTAGTGCTTCAGAAAAAAAAAAA
>VZSR01003806.1:2545144-2565475 GCA_013398615.1 Brachypodius melanocephalos | reverse complement strand
AAAACCCCAACTTAATGAATGTTTCTGAATCACTATGTTAATAGGTACTTTCCTCCTGGCCTCTCTCCAAAAATTACCTCAAGCTCTGAAGTTTACAAATTCTTCTCTGCTAGTTAACCTCCCCTACTAGCCTGCCAACTGCCTTTAAGAGAAATATGAATTTTAAGGCTTTACTTGTTAGCTAGACTTTTATACATAAAGAATTACTTTTATATCCTGGTTTTTTTGCCTAAATATTGTAATATTAAATACATTTAATATATCTAGATTGTAATTTGATTTCTATTAATGGATTATAATTCACATGGATTTCAATGCTAGCTCTAGGCATTATTTCACACTACATTTATTTAATATTGCACCTTTGGCTTCATGAATTTTCCCACAGTTGTGCTATAAGGAGGCATAAATGCTACAGCATCAGAGTGTAACATTTGCTACCCCCTGTATTCTTCAGGATGGTTCTTGTCAGGTCTTCTTGCTCCTCCCTTTGTAAATAGCTACAGAAAATTTTATGGGCACTTATGTCTTTATTTCAAGGATAACTTAATTCCTGTAACTCCTTTTAGGCAATAATAGACTATTGGAGAATGAGATTAAAGCATTTATGTTATAATTTACCAGCTGCTGTATGCATAACCCTGAGAGGACTATTTAAAAAAGTGTATTTCTTAGAATTGGGGGTCCCTTTTGTAGGTGAGTGTGGGAGGAACAGATTGTTGGATATTCCTACTATGATTTTGTGCAGCAGTTTCACAGCTGGTAAGACCAAATCCTTGCATTTCAGCATGGTCATATGGGGAAGAAAAGCGTGAGGGGAGAAACAAAGACTCCTGACTGAACAATCACGTAGGATTTACTTGAACCTCTTGGCTTTTGGGGTTTTTCAGCTTCATCATGTTTGATTACAATATCACACCAGAAAAGATGACTTTGTACATAATTTGTAAATCAACCTTCAGGTTAAATGGTACTCAATTGCTAAAATGTGAGCAATTTTTCTTTTGATAAGCTCTGTTATATTAATTCAGTCTTCTAATAAAAAGGATCAAAGGGTAAGAAATAAAAAAGAATTTGATGGATACTGGATATATTGAAAAGATAGCCCCTCTGGTTTAATCAAACTTTTCTGCCAAATGACCCAAATAAATTGAATATAAACAGTCATGAAAGAGGAATATCATAGCCTTGTTTTTGCACATACTACCATGTTTGCACTAGCTGTTACTCTGAATACAGAGTTGTTTGAACTGGCCTTTGTAGACAAGTTTGACTACACACCTAATTGTGGTAGTTATTCTGTAGAGTTGTCTCCTTCCAGTTTAAGTTGGCTGCTAAAGCTCAGAAAGTACAACCTTACTGCAGAGGGACAGACTGGTAAGACTGTGTACTGGTTCAGTGTCACTTCTTATCTGCACCCACCAAGTTGCTCCATTTTACAGTTGATGATGACATGATCTTTGACAGTATCACGTCGTTGGTAAGGCTACTGGGTGTTTACTACAAGTTACAAAGTGCTAACAGAAATGCTATCTACTCTGCTTGAAACTTCATATCTTTACAGTCATAAAATTGTATCTCACTCTGTTTTCAAAGTATACTATGAGATCCCAGTGGCCTCATAGTATGTGGTTTTAATAAAATCTAGTGATCAAGAATAGGGATGCTGCAGGCAAAATCCTGAGACATAAAAACATTTCTCAGACCCAATTTTCAGCTTACATATCTGGCTTGTGGATACTGAGAAGATACAGAGTAATGGTGATTCTGTGTAAAATCATTAAGTAGTAGAGTGATTACCTCTTACATTTCTAGAAGCACAGACACAGTCATAGTATGGAAAAGTTGAATTAATATAGGAACAGAGGAATATTTTCAGTGTGAACAGAAACTTGTATGTTCTTGGTTTTGATTGACTTGTGTTGGTAAGAAATTCACCTCCCTCACCTGGCTGGTTCTGCTGTTCCTGATGCCCCCTCAGGACAGGGTTGGCCCTCCTGGCTGCCAGGATACTGCTGACCCATATTCAACTTGCCATTGACAAGGATCCCCAGATTTCTTCTGTGTGGCTGGTCTCCAGTGTCTGTGCTCAGTCTGTTCCTACATCCAGGAATGCCCTGTCCCTCCTGCAGAATCCAGCACTTGCCCTTATTAAACTTCCTATGGCTGGTAATTGCCCAGCCCTGTAATTTGTCAAAGTTTCTCTGCAGGGTGTCTCTGTCTTCAAGGGATTTGACAGCTCCTCCCAATTTAGTGTCATTGGTACAGTTACTTATTATTCCTTGGAGTCATTTATGAAGACATTGAAGAGAACTGAGCCTAAAATGAAATCCCAGGAAACCCCACTAGTGACAGGTCACCAGTCTGATGTTACCACCTCATTCACTATAGATAACCCTTGGTGCCTGACCCGTGAGCCAGTTTCTCACCCATCACATGATGTGTTTATCCAGCTGTGTGCTGGACATTTTGTCCAGAAGAATCTTGTGAGAGGCCTCAGATCAATAGCTTTACTGAAATCCCCAGTTTACATCAACTGGCTTCACCTTATCAACTACCTGGGTTACTTTATCATAAAAGAAAATTAAGTTTCTTAAACAGGACTTCAACTTCATGAACTTGTTCTGGCTGGGACCAGTGACTGTGTTGTCTTTCAGGTGTTTTTCATTAGCTCCAGAATAACATTTGTAACTTTACCAGACACTGAAGTGAGACTGACAGGCATGTACTTACCACAGTCATCCTTCCTGCCTTGGGACAATGCTTGTCAGCTTCCAGTTGACTGGGACCTCTTCAGATTCCCAGTTGGATTGAATATGTAGAAAGAGGGCATCAAGGAAGTTCAATGCTACCTGTACTTGTACGATAAAAAAAAGGATGAGTGAAAGCACAGTGAATACAACTTGTTCATAGGATGTCATATTGATATGAAATATTATAAATACACTTTCCAAAAATATAAATAGTATAGTCAAAGGGCAAATTTGTAACTCCTTACCAAAATATTCAGTATCACCCCTCTAGAAGAATCAGAAGACAACCTTCCCTTGCAATTCATTCATATGTACATAAAATCACTGCAAATATGTGTATTTAACTACCTTTTAAATGGGAATATAGGAATGAAAGTCAAATATACTGGCCAGAGTTTCACCTTCTCAGACTTCTGGCACATGTTATGAGTTTGCAGCACGTCATGCAAACTGTTGATGGGATGTGAATTGTTTGTGCTGAGGCAAATGCTGCTTTGGTGCCGCAGCACCAGCAACCACCCTCAGTTGCCTGTTCTTGGCAATGAAAAGGGTGAGTGAGAAGTTTCTCACAGCACTTTTATTTAAGAAGCTCAGACTAGAGAGACTCTGTAGAACCAAAGGGAGAGGGCTAAGCATCCTGCCATGTCTGGGTGGGAAACCAGGGCCTGTCAGCAGTGTTCTGCTCTGATCAGGTTGATTAGGAGACACAGACAGCACAGACTGTTACTTAAGCAAAGAAACAACAATTTGAGCCATATGTCTAAAGGCTGAAAGGGGAAATGAGCCAGACCCATCTGTACTATATATCCATGCAGTGATGAGCATTGAAGAAAACAGTGTAAACCCATGTTTGTATGTTTATGGTTGTGTTTTAGTGTCGTTTTTTCTTTCACAGGTTTACAGTTTGTAACTGAGAGCAAATCTCAGCACTGGTAAACCATGGCTGTTCCCCTTTCTCATTCAGACTTCCAGGGATACATTTGTACTCTGTTTCCATGTGGTTATGTTCTTGATCTCTGTGGGGTTTGTTTACTGTCAAATATAGTAGTGACATGATGCTGAAGTGCAGAAATTATTCCTCTCTTCCAGGTTTCCTTCTGCTTGATGCAGTCACTTTGTGTAGGCCTCTGAGTGTTACCAGGGAAACAGGGAGGGATGTTTGATGGGCTACAGTGTACACGTCTTTCTGTCAACATCTGGCTCAGTGGAACAGCAGCTCTTTTCAAAATTGGAGATAGTGCTGCTGTGATAGCCATTGCCATTAAAGCTGGTTTTTTTGCAGGTTTTTCTAATGAGGGATACAGAATTGGGGAAGAAAAAAAAAAGTCAGCTTTGTGATCCCTCTAAGGTGCAGTAATAGTAATACAATATCCAGAGTAAGCAAAACTAATATTAAGTGGCATATCAACTCTAGCATTGGTGATAAGATTTTAGAAAGACTGATGTGGCATGACTTGCTAATTGAACTAGCTTTCATCTCAAAGAAACATGTAAAAATTAATAATGTAGGTTTTTTAAAGTTAATGTTATTGAAGACAATACTGTGCACTAAAGGAGATTTAATATGTTTAAAAATGTAAACTGTCACTGATATATGCAAACAAAAGACCAAAGTTGTTAAATAAATCTAGTGCCAAAAATCCTGTTCATCTGAGCAAATGGGGTGACATTAAATAGTTCACTTTGTTAAGCAGACGTAAGTTTCTATCTAGTGGATTAGGCAAGGATAAATTTAGGTGTTACATTCTTGTCTCATCCATGCAGGATGAGATTCTTCTCTTTGCCTTTTGTATTTTTTATAGTGGTTAGGATTTGTCATCCTCTTTCTATAAACCTTCTTCTGGGTTGGCAGGGATCTCATCCACATCATGACACAGAGTAGTAAAATTAATAGAAAGCCAGCTGGTGTGTGTGAAAGAGGGAGGTGAGCTCCTCTCAGTGCCATTTCCACATGAGTTGTTATAGTCTGGTGGGAGCTCCAGTGTAAACCTCTGGCAGCTTGGCCAGTTTACAACTGCCTGCAGACCTGTCTTGGGATCCCTGCTGTCCTTTCATTGTTTAAATGCCTTCACACATGTACTTTCATTGCCTGTTTGTATCAGTGTTTGGTTTTTTGCACAGTTTCTCCCTCACCCTTTGTGCCCATGCAGGCACATCCCAGAGGTCCTGTGTGACCTCTCTCCCTCCTTAGGAGGGCAGGGGCTTCCAGGTCCATGTTGCTCTCAGCTTTCCTCTTTGGGCCTTGTGAGAGAAAGGGCCGTGACACTTCTTTTCTTTCACTCTCAAGTCTTTGTCTACAGTATTGTTCTTCCTCATGGGAACAGAGCCAGGAACTACAGTTAGTGCACAGTCCAGGAAGACCCCTGACCATTGTCCCAGCTAGTGTGACACTGGGGAGCTGGGCTGTGGGGTCCACTCTAGTGAGCTTATTGGGGCTCCAGTGTTTCTCCCTCATGTTCCCTGCTGCTTTAATCTCTGACACAGTACAGCTGCTTCTGTCAGAAGGAAAAATATTTATGGCCTTTTATATCTGAAATTCCCTGTGCAGTCAGGATTAGCTGGAGCTTAATATAATCTTGAAGCCATGCTGTCAATGTATGAACTACTTCTCACTGTCTCAGAGGCTTTACATTTCCTTGGTGGTTTTGCATTATTTTGCATAATTTTATTCACAAATGGTATAGCACTATGAATTCAATACCTTACTCACTATTTGCAGTTGCAAGCTGTTGATATTATCTTGCTATTCCTCCAGATATCTAAATAAGCAGTTTTGGGGTTAGATGGTAGATTTATGCAACCTGTTTCTTCTGTGTTCAGATCTGGTACAATGAGAAAGGTCTCAGCGTTTATGTAACTACCAATTGAGAGAAAGGTATTAGCAGCTGACAGTGAGGTAAAGCATGTTAAAAATACTTTTTCAGAGTTGAGACTTGTGAGGTTTATTTACTGTGTACTGGGTGTCGTGCGGTATTTGGTTCTGTGATTAGAACGTGAAGAACTCTCCTGTCTTACATGGCATTGAGAATAGTTAATTTAATACATTAGTTTCAGAGACTCAGATTATCAGTTTCAATAATGAAGAATATAAATTGTGTTTAGATGCTTACATGATTAAAGTATTATTAGACTGAACAGTGTCAGTTCATGTTTATGATAAAGCTCTTCATGGTGATTGATGATGGGGAGTCCTGACTATATCCTGACTGCTTGCTTGCACCATGTCTGAACTGAGTAATTTGCATTCTAGTAAACTCAAGGGGTTTATTGCTTATCACCTAATAGTATGTGTGTGCTTGTTCTGCTTCTTTCCATGCTAGGTTACTATGCCTAAGTTAGGGTTGTACTGCCAAGATACGTGTGAGTAGCTGCACGTATCAGCTTTTCAATGATGGCTGCCAACTGAGCTCTTGTTCTCTGACATCATTCCTGTCTTCCCATTTGCTTAAATTTCCAAACCTGGAGACTGACACCACTCAAAAACTTGTGTAGTTTGGACCTGAGAGTGTGGTATAATCTCAGGAGATCTACAGTTGACTTATGGCGGCTCGGATTTTTTGGGTGCATGCAACTATGGAGATCATGAGTTGGATTTATTGTGAAAGAGTAAATCAGGGGAGGGCAGAAAGTCTGCTTTTCTGTGATGAACTTTAAATTGACCCATGGACTTGTCTAGGTCATAAACCACAATTTTGGACAACTTTTTTTTTTTTTATTACTATCTTAGTCAAGTTCCAATTGGCAGTTCAAAAACTCCCATAAAGGAGAAACAAGAAAACTGAACCTGCCCACATGCTTCTCTGATGCATCTGTGGAAACAGGAACAGCACGAGTGAGCAAGTAAAGACACAAATATGAGGAGGGTGGTGATGTGGGGGCTGTCAGGGTCTTTGCTTGCATAACACAGCATGCAGGAAGTTGGTAGTTCAGCATCTAAAAACCTCATCTGCTTTGGTGCTGGCTTTAACACTTACACAGAATTTCCAGGTAGAATGTATGTTAGAGGTATGGAGGTGCCTCTGATGTATGACAGGTGCTTGGATGTGTCAAGTTCTGTGCGAGATAAAGTTTGAGTACAGAAGGGGATCCTCATCACCAGTCCTCTAGCAAAAGCTAGGTGTTCTGGGAGAAGGGAGTTTGCAAAGGGAAAGGAAATAATACTTTATGTAACACCATATAAACTGCTAAATGAATTATAGTGTTTCTGATATTTCCAATATTCATAATCTTTTTGCCAACTCTGTTTGTTAGTTGCTGAAATAGATGGCTTGCATATAATAATGACACGTAAAGATTTCCTTTTCTGTTTATACTGAGAAAAGTAGTTCCACTAGACCTGTGAAAGGAGAATGTTGTTTCTCACTTTGATAAGTTTTCTTCCACTGAGCAGCTGTTAAGCACTGGTGTGTTTTGTGTACCTATATGTGTATCTATAGGAGCAGGATTCAGTTCCAAGTATAGGAGAAGAATTCCTCTACTGAAGTGATTGAATCTTGGGCCTTATGAATAGTTTCTGGTTTTCTTTCTTGATATTAATTATCAAGGTCTTCAGTGTACAGGAAACAATTTTACTTCAGATACAACATTGTCTTTTGCAGTCTCCATTCTTGTCCTTTCTAAAGGTGGGCATTATAAATTAAGAACTGGGATGCTGTCTGCCTATCATTGCTTCAGGGAAAAAAGTGAACAAAACTCTTCTAGGACAATCAAAGCCAGATTTAAAGAATGGAACAGTTCTGTCTACACTTAAATGATTTCAAATGTATTACTGCTGAATCATCATAGTTTAACATAAATACGTTAGCAATCTCATGATATCTGTCCAGATTATTATGAACCGATCAAGAATTCATCTGGTATGATGATACTTTGCTTTCCAGAATACCATGCAAGCTTCTCAGGTTTAAATGTAGTTGAAATGTTGTATAAGGGCCTGTTTTTTTATTATTTGTTCCAAGTGTGTAATCCTATACAAGTACCAGTTTGTTATGCCTTCCTCAGACACAGCAGCTTTTGAAATTACCTCCCACATATGTAATTTCTTCCCCAATCTCAGGTGATTTTTATGCTCTATATAAGGATTGAAACTTTCCCAGATCTCTTCCTCTCATAACACTTGACGTTTCAGTATGCTGCCTGGATGCACACAGATGGCTCAGTGGGAGGAAGCAATACAAATGTGCAGCCTCAAAGGCCAGATTGCAAATGGCAAGTCAAATTTGGGATATACCAACCTTTCAGTGGTCTTCAAATCTGGCATGTTCTTCAAGCGTATCATTAATTTTGTGTTACCCCTCAGTAACACTAGAACTGTAGTCAGGAAAGGAGCCTTTCTCAGATTGATTTGTGGTTTTTGCATTTGAACATTCGTGATCTTCCATTTTGTTCAACACTAGCCTGACTTCAGGGCTCTGTGTCTCTCAGAAGCAAAGCAATCTTTATAAGGACCTTGAATTTTCATGATGCATTGATTTTCACTTCATTTCAATATATCTTTTCCAAAAGCAAGTTGTATTGATGTATTGTGGTTTTGAACTTTGAAAAGGTCATTACTATGATTATATTCAAGGCAGACGTTAACTATATTAGCTACTTTGCAGTAAAAAAGACACCCAGCAGTCTGTCTATTAACAGTATTTTATTTCAACATGATGGACAATACAGAAATGTTTGCAAAAATAGTTGCAGTATTGAGACTATATTGACTGAGGTTTTTATTTTATTTATGTGACATTTGGATTTATATAATAGTATTATCTGAAGGAAATCCTTTTAATTGGGAATAAACAGGAGTTTAGTGTGGGATGGGACCAGCTGAGCCACTTTGTTTGCTTGCCCAGCAATAGATGTTCAAATTATGGGTGATTGCATCTACTCTGTCCTTAGTAGCATAAATCTGTGATAAAATAGTAGTTCACAAATGGGAATCAGAACACTCAGCAAGAGCTACTAGAAAATGCTTACAGGTAACAAATCACCATGGAAAATAAATGTGTCCCTTTGTAATTCTTAGAAAGGAAGGATAGGGCGTGATCAGTTCAGGATTATGATAACCAGTATGCTTGAAGTGGCCATGGAAAATTTAGGGGAACTGGATGGGTGACAATCCCAAGGGAGCAGCTGCTGTGCAGGGAGAGGGCTGTGGCTGTGCTCCCCAGTGATGCAGCTTTCTAACATAGGTGGGAATCCTGCCCCCCTGCCCAGGCACAAGCACACAGACACTTCTTTAGCATGTGTATATTTATTCACAACCCTCCAAATTCTGCTTTTGCCTGAACCAAGTTAAACTGACTTTAACCACCCCTAGTCAATTGCTTCTGTTTCAATTATAAAAGTTGCTTCATACCAGGCAAAATTGGTGAATTTGAAGCTGTGGTGCTGAGAGTAACACTAGGAAAAAACAGGTAAAATAAATGTTTGGTATTATACTCAAATGTATCTTGGCCTAAGAAGAAATTGTTATAGAAAGCAAAATCTTCTCCCAAGTATTACATAGCAGCGAAACCAATTTAAACTTTAACCTCCTTTCTTCCCTCTAAACCAAGTTGTGGTTTTGTTTTCCTTTTTATCCTTGAGTCTATTTCATTTGAATGCAAGGAAAGGAATTGGGTGTTTTGGGAGAACTGCTCGTTGTTGGCAGTAAACTTGCGTGTTGCACGGAGGCACAAATTCCTCTGGTAAAATCTTAGCAACAAAGGAGTTGGTGAAAAAAATTCTTGCTAGATAACATGTGGCCAAGATTTCACCCTTGATCTGTAGGTGGAATGCAAAAAAGTTGCTTTTGAAGCCACATATGTGATTATTGGTTAAAGCATGCTGCCTTCTCTCCTGCCCAGGCACACTCTGTAGCGCGTAGGGTGTGTAGACTTGGGGAGAGCCTTCTCTAAAACCAGGAAGGGCTTTTTTCCCGTAAGAAAAATAAGTTGTTTTAGAGCGTGATAATTAACAAGAGTGGCTTAGAAATGAGAAGGAAATGTCTTTATCATTTGTGAAACATTTCACAGTACAAAAGAAGCTGAGTATGTATCTGCTTTGGAGTGAAGCCAAGAGCTTCTCAGTGCACTCTTTATGGATAAAAGGAGAAGTGAACACCCACCCCAAACAGCCAGCAATTGAATGGTCAGGGAACATGTGTGGGCTGAAGCAGCCAAGCCGTGGCTGTGAACTGAGAAACATCTCATGAACAGAGGAGTGTTCTCCCCCACCTCCCCCACTCAAGAGAAAACCCCTTCATCAGACAATTCTCAGGATCAACTGGTAGTCAGGGTTTGGTTAACCACTGAGAAGCCAGTTCTGTTTTAAAAGACATTGTGAGTAACCCTTACAGGATCCAGTTAAGAGATAAAGCTGCTGTAACTTGCAACTATTTGCAGACACAATCCAAGTGATCACTTTTTAGAGAACTCACTTCTGATGAATCCACATCAATGTTGATTTCTGAAGCCTTATTTTTCTGCCTCAGTTTGTGCCCACTAAGGATCTCAGTGAAAGGCTGATATTAGTCGTGCCTATTGATCTAATCCTTGACTAGTAAAATTTCTTCTTAACTTGACCATCTCTCTTTTCTAGAACATCAGAGGATAGAAGCAGGCTCTCATTACTTCCTTACTGTCTTGATTTTGTGCTTCCTTTCCTGTACTAAGAATGTGATCTTTTAATGAATGAGCCTAAAATCACTTTTGTTTGGTTTTTCTGTGTGACAGCCTTTCAAATGCCAGATTAGTTTATTTGCTTTGACATTCATATTGCATCCTTTTTATCTTGACTTATTAAAAGCTTATAAAATATGCATGATGCAGACAAAAGAGACTCAGGTGACACTTACTGAATGAAATTCAAGACTTATGCCTTCTTTCCAAGGCTGGAACAAAGATATTTGTAAGATTATTTGAAGCTTCAAGAAGAGGATTATCAGGCATGGTGGATATATATATATATATATATATGTATATATATACTGCCCAGGGCAAGCCTGTCTCTGCAAGCAGTCAAAGCTTGCTTTATGGCCTCAGTTGAAGACTATGGCTTAAAATCCTGCAGCATCTAGGACTTGCCTGGATGCTGCTTGTTATATGCTGCATTAATGTCTGTTCTCCAAACAATAATAAAATGTCTACTAACTGTTTTTATCAAGCTACAAAGAATGATCCTGGCTTTTATAATTTAAGAATATGTAATTGGCTTGGGTGAAAATTTGGAATTTTATGGGAAGGTGTAATATTTCAGGTTTATGTTGCATTTTCCTGCAGTGAAGAACTCAGAAATAAGGTAGCCATTAATATTTTCTTTGATCCTTGTAATTTTATGCTTTTCAGGGTTTAAAGCAGACTTCCAGCTTAATATAATGAATTGCAGTAAAAAACCCCATTGTGATGGCCTTTATCTCTATGATGCCTCCAAGGAAAATGCCTTTAGAAAATAGCCATTTTGATACCTAACTGAAAATATACTAATGATTTCAGTAGTGTTTTTTCATACATGTTTATTTTTCGTGTTTATTCTGATGTAGGCTCTTTGGACAGTTTTGTGTTTGGCTGGATGTGCTGTGTTTTGTACCCTGGCCCTGCAGCAGGCTGGGGGAGCGGAGGTGCCAGCGGTGTCCGTGTGGCAGCTGAGCTGTGCCCAGCACCCTCTGCCCTGCAGCCACAGCAGGGCACACAGCTCGTGCCCCTGCTCCTCAGCTGTCTGCACAGCCTGTAGCCAGCACTGTATTTACATCCTGTTCTTGCCAACACACCACTGAAATCCTTCTGATCCAGGGGCGTTTGCTGCCCACAGACCGGCTTCCAAAGCTGTGCTGGGGATGAAGGATCCATGGTTTGGATAACACACTGCGTGAGCTAAAGAATCTGCAGGAGTTTCCTGGCAAGATAATCCAGTTCTGTTCCTGTCATTCAGCCAAATGGAAACATGCTGACTCTGTATGAGTCAGGGTGGGGATTTTTATGGGAGAGTGAGTGTTGTTTCCAATGGAATTACATAGCCATTCCACTCCTAACATCATGGTAGTCAGAGTATATTAGCAGGGGTTTACAAGCTTTGTGCATTTAAATGGACACCTTTTCTCAGTAATCAGTGTGTTTTTCTGAGCTACTGTTCCCTTATAAACCCTTGTATTTTATTGATTATTAGTATAAAATATTTCTGCTGCTGTTCAGATTTGCTGCTGATTTTAGAACAGATCCATTTTTTATTTAAGCATGATTGCAGTAAAATATCAAGTGATTCAGTGAAATTGCAGTCTTGTGTTAGAGGCAGGATATGGATATATGACCCAGAACTGTCTCACGATTAATAAAGCAAATATTGAATTTTAAACCATCATAGCAAAAGCTACAGATAAATTTTATTTGCTGGTCATGTAACCAAAAACATCTTTCAGGAAGGATGTTTGCATTAATGTGTTCAGCAAGTTTGTTGTTTGGTGCTCAACAAAACTTCCACGGCAGCAAGAGATTTTGGGGCTAGTGAAGTTTTTATATTTGTTACAATTCTAGTGTGAGATATTAGAACTGCAGATAGTACTCTCCATCATACTAGGGGTGCAACTTAAATCTTGCTTGTAGCTAAAAAGGCAAGAAGATGATCTAAAAGGAGATGCCAGTGGTAATGCCTGTACATGCAAAGGTTGTATGTGATAACTGCTACTGCCCATTATTTCCTGGGGTGCATTTCACAATTATCTGTCTGCAGGGACATTAGAAGCAGCTGGAGCAACAAAGTGAGATTCTGAGGATATATGTAGAAATAAGCCACTCTGATTTTAAGATGTAATATATGTTTAAATTGTCTTTGTGGTACTTTCCTCATTCAACTGAGAATTGCATCTTTTTATAATGTAATCTTATGGTCTTATTGATTTCAGACAAGCTCTATATGGGACCAGGGCAACTGTACCATGATCTGCAGAACCTTTTACATGACTTGAATGTACTTGGTCAAATTAGTCAATTAATAAGCAGCCTTAAAGGAAACTATCAGGTAATAAACAAAGCTGGATTTATTTTTCAAGTCTGTTCTTGTAAAGCAGTGTAGTTGCCTCTCCCTAGGGTCTGTGCAAGACATTCTTTAGTTCTCTCTGCAAAAAGTGGAATAAATTTTGCCTCTAGTAATGCATTTACTGTTAAGTGTTATAAATAGATTACATCTGTCTTTCTAATCTTGTTTTTCTTTATTGTTTTTAAGTGTGGGTGGATGCTACAAGTGTCTGCATTTGTTCAGTGGCTGATAAGCTTATATGGAAACAGAATTACATTCATTTTGATGTTAAGAAATTGGATTCTTGTAGTTAGACATGATAGTAGGAGGGTGGTTGTTTGGAGAAAGTTCTTGATCCTCATCCAAGCTCATAATCCTGGCTTTTGGGGGAAAACTGTACTTAAAACTGAGTATAAACCACAAAAATATAAAAGGATTTTCAGAAGAATTTTGAAAGTATTTTTGCTTTATCTTTGTTCACATCCCTTTGATTTAGCTTATATTCTGGCAAACAAATATAGTGCTTAACACCAAATGAAGTCTTGGTACTTCAAACAATTATTTTTTTGCTTGTTGTTTTATATGTGGTTAGATGTAATTTTTAACTCCTACCTGCCACCACAGGTTGCAAATGTGTGTATATGTATGCATATATGAAAGCTGAGTCCCTCTTGACATATCTTGGCATCAGAGTCAAGGCATTAAATAAAACATAGCATTTTGGGAAAAATGTGTACTCTGAATGAAGTTTATGGAAACAGTGCTTTTGGACAAAGGTTCACAAGTATTAGAAGGTGAATTTCGTATGTATAATTGGGAATATGTATAGCACAGATATACATATTCCATAAGACATTCACCCATCACCATATAAAAAAAACCTTTCTGCCTGCACTGACAGTCAGAGCCAACTACACTTTGAAAACTTAAAATTCAGTCATTGTTTCCAGATAGTTGTGTGTAAGATCATTACAAGAATTTACTTGAGGAATGAGGTCAGCTTGTTTATTTTTGAAAAACACTTAGGTTGTCATAGAATTCTGATGGTGGAAAGTATGTGTACTTCTGTGTACTTGTTAGTCTTGATGCTTTGTAGCATTCAGGTGAGCTTTTACCCTCTACAACAGAACATGCACCTTGCAGTGAGTTATTGTTTCAGCATCTTAAACAGATAGAGACCACACATCTTTTGTGATGACTGTTAACTCAAAGATTTTGACTCGAAAATTTTAACAAAAGCATATTTTCAGTATGATTTGTAGATGTTTCCACAAGATTTTCTTTAGTAGCAGAATTCATAATGCTGGAATAAAGTAAAAAGCTTGTGCATACACCTGATACAAATTTACATTTTTTAATTTGACAGACGCTTGGAAATGTCATTTATGCATCATCAAACAGAGCAATGTGAGTTTAAAGGTTCAGATGAAATACATTAGAAAATATTGTATAGATATTTCTGAACTGTGTTTACAAATATGGGTAAATTATCCATGATAGAAATGTGCTCTAACTGGAGCCCATGTGTCATTGTTTTTTATATGCAGGAATCACCTTATTATCCTGTTTGCAACAGGCTGGTAGGCTGGTGTTGAATTTTTTTTTTTTTTTTAAATTTTTCAGAACTTAAACCAATCTGTAGCCCATGACTGGACCTCAGGTTTACAAAAACTGATTTTGAAAAAAGAAGATGAAATCAGAGCGGCGGATCGCTGTAGAATTCAGCTGCAACTCCCAGGAAAACAGGACAAGTCAGTAGAAATCTTGATTACAAAACTTTCTAAATTGATTTATGTATTAGCTTTATGTACATAATGTACCAGTGGGGATTTGGGGATCTGTAGCTCTTCCCTCCCTTCTGTCTCCATGGTATGCCCCTGACTTTTGCTCTTACGCCATAATGCGGGGAGCTTTAATGTTCCAGAGCAGCACTGTAGCTTTTCTCCTGTTCCTCAGTCCAGCATTCTGGGTACAAGAAGCAAGAGAGGAATTTGGCAGAGACAGCTAATAGGGAACAATCATTGTTGTATTCCTTCACCAGTTCCTCTACAACATTTCATGTTAAATATAGGAAGATGGACATATGGCATATCATAGCCTGCACACTTAAATCAGAGCTGAGTCTTTGTCTAAGTATTAGAAAATAATGAAATTTTATCTTGCTCAACATTTTTAGCCATGGCTGTATGATACCCAACACATTTATAGAGGCTTTTTCTTTTTTTTTTTTTTCTCTGTATTGCAGGTCTGGGCGGCCAACTTTCTTTACAGCTGTGTTCAATACATTTACCCCTGCCATCAAACAGTCTTGGATCAACAATTTACAAATGGCTAAACTGGCCCTGGGTAATTCCTAGTTACTCAAATTTCCTAACAAGCTAAAATAGCTCTCAGTGTACAGAGTAATTAATTCATTTTTATTTTTTGGAGAATGATTTTCCTTTTTTGGTGAAAATTTGTCTGTAGGTGTTTAAAATTGCACTACAGTAAATAGTAGTGATTGTGTACCACTACAAAGTAATAACATTATAGATAAAACAGGGCACTCATTATGAAGGAATATATTTTCAACAGTATTTTAATGGAGTCTGATATTTATTACTAATTGTTGCATCTAAATCAACACAAATAATCTCTAAGAGCAATAAAAATATGCTGTCCTGTGATGTTATTAGTCTTCTGTGTTTGCACAGGGGGAATAGATTTCCAAAGATACTTGGACTTTTTGATGCCTAGTTGAGAAACCTTAACTTGCTTGAAAGCAAGTTTCACCAACACATGATCAAAATCGAGTGCTTTTGTGATGTCTCATGGAAGACAAGCATAGTAAGAAAAAAGAAGAGAGAATGGCTGTTTCCATCATTCCAGGAGGAGGATCCTTATAATTAGGATAACTGGCAGTTGGTAGTGATGTTACTTAAACAGGCAGAGAAATGCTGTTCAACAAACAGATTTCCTAGAGTCTGAGAAGATGTTTGATGTGTCTTTTCCTCTTTCAATATTCAATTTACAAGATCATTAAGAGACCACCCTTAACATTTTGCTAATGTAAGGTGTTCCTTTTTTGCAGTATCAGTATGTATGTAATCTACTCAATTGAATTTTTGCTCACAGTTTTATGTTGTCATTTATGCATCTATGGCATAAGAACAACCTGATCTGTATTGACTAGTTCTGACAGGATTCTTTTCTGTTCCTGTGAAAAGGTAGAAGTGATTATTCAGTGATTGTGGAGTGTTTATTGTTTGTTGTTTCCATTACAGCGGAGGATAACCTCTTAGGTTGGTTCTGCATAGAAGATGATGGGAATCAAATCAAAAAGGAAAAACATCCTCTCCTTGTTAGACACATGCCAGTGATGATGGCCAAGCAACAGGAGTTTAAGGTGAATGGAATTTTGATGAGATTACTGTAAGGGTTTTTTGTGTGATATAATTTCTAAAGAATACAATACTGTAAATACATCTATTAGTTCACATCTGTTGGTTCTCTTGAGCAGCTACCTTGGTTTAAGACCATTAGCAATTAAAGGTCCAGAAGAGTCAAAGCAAAATGCTGCAATCTTTGAGGCACTGAGGAGCATAATGTTTATTTTTACATAGTAACATTCACTTTCATAGGTAAGTGAATCACTCAGTGTAAACAGAACTGATGAGAATTTTTAGTTCATCTTGAGATTTCCAAGTGTGTGTTTGGGCTTAGAAGTAACCTAACGTTTTCAAAGAGCAGGTATTTGATCTCCATGAAAGCTGTGCTTTCCTGGTGTAACTATGCTAAATCCTCCTCAAATTTCTGATTTTTATTAGTGCACAGAGAACAATATTTTTAAAATATTTTTTTAAATTATGTTTCATGGAATCTTATGTAAAATGTCATATTCTGAACAATGATATAGAAATTGTCTTAATGGTTCATTTCCTAAAACAATGTGTCAGTTTGAAACTTTATTGACCACTGACTTTAATGACGAAAATAAGTGCAATACCAAACCAATAGATGGAAGGGAAGAGGGCTGGATGCTATTTTTCCTGTGTATGCACAGGATTTCTTATTGACCATCAGTCAGTAAGTCTTGAGCAAAAAGAGTAATGGAAATAAAATTGTGTATGTGTGGATAGAATCCCAAAGTTAAGTTAATGTCATTGCATGGGAGCTGCTTAAAAAGGTGAGTCTGCTGGCCCTCACTGCTAGAACAGCCTACACAGGAGGGAAGCTCAGCTGACAGCTTCACTTCAAATGTGATATACAAGCCTGGATGCTGGGGAAAAATAGTTAGTGGTTCAAAATGCACTGAAATGTGTAATGGTGCTCAGACAATCAATTCCTATGACACTGGTTTTCAGAGCAGCAAAAGTTTACTGAAACTCTCTGATTTCCCATACAACCACTCATGCTTGTCTTATTGAACAGCTTTTTCTGTACTGACTACTTTCTAAAGTCACCACTGGTGAAATAACCAACTAATTTAATTTTTTTTCAGAAACTTAAATTATGTATTTATTTCCTTAGAGCCTAGGCATTTTAAGTCCTGAAAATGCATGCCAGGATCTGTGAAGGCCCAGGCTCAGCTCTTGTAATCAAGTTAGAACAGAGTCTTCTTGTTTTGAAAGGAGCGGGAAGCTTGTCACCTTTACAGTTGGCTGATGATCTTTACCTTGGTCACCTCAGGAGAGAAGAGTGTGTGACAATATTTGCCTCAGCCCTGGGCTAACTTTGCCAGTTTTGCAGCTCCTAAAGTAGTGTGGGTATGAGCCCAGGTGTCATTCCTGGTTCTCCCAAGTCCTTGCTGTTACTAGGAAATATGACTGTATTACTGCAGCCTCAGCTGCAGGTTGGCTCTCAGACCCCAGCTCAGGGTAGGAAGTTGCTTGGTTAATCCTGTTTGTTGGCTCTCTGTGTGCTGCTCAGGCTGCCCAGTGCTGTAGGGAGCCATCAGAGCAAGTTAACATCCCAGGCTTCTGTCAAGACTGAGAGTTAAACTACCAGGGTTTAACTATGGAAAAAACCATCCCTCTTGACAAAGATGCAAAGTGACACAAAGGTGTAACAAGGACCCTAGGAAATATCCAACATGCAGACTGTCTTATTTTTCACTAGTGATGTATTTTGTTGTCACAGCTACTGTAAATCACAAGTAGGTATCTTCAGCATGTGTTAAATGAGGCATGCTACGACAAGCATGGATAGCTTTTTTTTTTTTTTCTTTCTCTTTTTCTCATCTATTGATTTCAATTTTTTATCTATATATAGTGAATTGCTTTGCTGAATAAATAATGTTTTTTCTACTAAGGCAAATAACTTTGCAATGCCTGCTGACTTCAAGGAGATTTGTAAAATCCTTTGCACTTCGGAAAATTAAGTAAACTTGGAATTCATAACTCTTAACTTTTGCCAACTTGTTTTTTGGTTTTTGTTTTCTTTTGTTTTTCAATTGTTCACTGTTGGGAGGTGATGTTTCCAGGTTATAGGGAGTTAATACTGAATGAGTAGCCTAAGCTAATACTGAGTTGTCTTCTAGTACTACAATATAAGCACAAGGATATTGATGTCCAAGATGAGAACATTAGTTTGAATTATAGAGACTCTTCTGTAAAAATGTAGCATCACACCTCATCAGAAACCTTTTTATTCTCTACATAGTTATGAATTGCTTTTATATATTTTGAAGTGTTTACGTAAGCTTTAGGAAGCTGCTATGGATATTAGGGAAATTAGAAATCCATGACTGGTCATAAAACCAGATTTTTTCAGATTCTCGATGCTTGAATGATTTTTGGAATTGGGATGGACTTAAATATAGACCTTGAGTCTGGTATTGCTTTCAATTTTTTTAAATGGTCTGCTTGATAAAATCATGAATATTGTTACTCATTTACTGACAGTAACATAGTGACATGAGATTGGAAGGGAGTTGAAGTCTGAAGAATGATAGTATTAGCATTCAAAATGAGTAAGGCACCTGGAGAAATAATTTGGAGGGGTGGAGGGAAGAAAAATACAAAGGATGACAGTCAGCAGGACAGACCCATGGTATGCTCAGGGAGAAATTAGGAATTTCATAAATCCAGATTGAAGAAGTGGTTTAGTTGGTCTGTTGAAGTAATTTTTAATAGACCAGGAGGGTAGGGATTGGTTAGGAATGTAACACTGTTCCACACAGCAGTAATGAATGAGATGTGTAGAAACAGGCTTCTGAAGAGGTAACCCTGGTGTAGTGCTGCTACCAGCTCTGCTAGAATAGTGTGTTCAGCTGAGAAAACTCTGCACTCTCAGATATACATGAGGCTGATACATCTGCTGGAGACATGTCAGTTGAAAAAGTGACAATTACAAGTTTAAAAACAAAAATTTGAGAAAGCAATTGTTTAAAAAAATTATATGTAATTAAGTGATAATGTTAATTTAGCGTAATGAAGAGGTATCTCAGGCAGAGTGATGACATATCAGCTTTACATGTAAAAGAACACTGCAGAGAAAGAGAAGTACCTGGTGTCTGAGATGAGAGGTAACAGGCTAATGATTACACCAGGGATGGTGTCAGGTTGAGGATGTGAAAAACTTAATAAAAGTCACGAAGCATTTGAGCAAAATAGAAATTTTAGTCTTTGGCCTTGAAGGTAGGGGTAGATAAAGAATGTCAGGAACAACAGCTGACCCTGCCCATGGGAAGCTGGGTGAACTAAAGTAACTCCTTGCCTTATGAGTTTCTTTAAATACTTAAGTACTTTAGTTAATTAAAAACTAAAATAGACAGAAACAGACATATTTTTTTAATGTGCTAACAGTTCTCTTTTCCTCTTTTGAAGATTGAATGTGCTGCTTATAATCCTGAGCCGTATCTTGCTGGAGAAACCGAGTCAGATTCCTGTGCTGTGGAACATGGTTTTCTTTGGGTAAGTGTAATCTTTAAAATCTGAAAGTGGTTGTCTCCTGTTTCTTTCCATTGCTTTTTGTGACTCTCAGCAATGTGTAGATATGAAAGAAATGTTGGGTAGATTTTTTCTCTTTGTTTATTTGTTTAAAGGTAAGGGGTTAGCTAATAATTTGTCCGTGTGATCTGACTGGTCTCTGTAGGGTGTCAGTTAAGTGTGTGATTTGTGCAGCACAGAACAAATTCCGAAGTGCTGAGCACATCCAGAAGGGAGTTATGTGCTAATTTGTAACAATTGCTGCTAAAACCCACATGAGCTTACACTGTCCTACTGTCTGTTTTCGTATTTTAAGAATATTTTAGCCAAAAATAATCTGTTAAAATCTGTGTAGGAAAAAAAACTTACTCTGTGTATTGCTATGACCCCAGATATGCAGATATTCCAGCAGAAAAAAAAATTAGGTGGATAGAAGCTGTTCTTAAAAAAAAAAAAAAAAAAAAAAAAAAAAAGGAAAGAAAGCAAATTAATGATTTCAGGAGCTTTTCTAGTTACTACAACACTGAAATTTTAAGGGAGCTCTTGTGAATGAAAAGTTAGAAATAGATTTTCTTAGTGGCCTTTTTCAAGGCAACCCATCTAATTTCCTTTTGTCTTTGCCATTTGTAAACAGTCATTGCAAAAACATGCAAATTAAATATTTTTACTCCTACAAAATATTCTTTCTTTCT
>VZSR01003806.1:2499907-2545044 GCA_013398615.1 Brachypodius melanocephalos | reverse complement strand
ATTTTACTTCTCCCTGATCCCTAAAATGTACTTTTTTATGGACATGTCAATGTTAGTTCTGGATCAGGGAGAAATTTAGGTTTCTGTATCAGCAAGTTTACAAGACTCTTTCTTTTGGGACAGAGCACTTCTTTGCAGACCTGTTACTGTACAAAGGACAGGCCTCAGCTATATTACCTGTTTTGAAAGAGCCCGAGACAATTTAGGACACCAGTTATTAAAATAGCATATTGCACAGATGCTTCCAGTAATTGCATTATATAATATGTGTACATTTGAGTCAGATACCATATTATTCTTGCTTTAAAAGCATAAATTTTTGTGAGTGTAGAAGGCCAGTTTATATATATAATGTTATGACATATCTTGTATTTATGCTGAATTATTCTCTTATGTCTTAATGCAAGAAAATTCATATTTGCACATACAACTTGAGATGCACTCTTCAGTTAACATTCCAGTCATTCCTGGAGACAGGTATCCGTCATGGTCTGTTGTTTCTGGGGTTTTATTTTTCCTTTTTTCATTTCAGATTGGCAATTGTACTAATCAGATGGGCCAGATTGCAATAGTCTCATTTCAAAGCTCCAGCCCCAAGGTTATTGAGTGCTTCAATGTGGAATCACGGATTCTCTGCATGGTCTACATACCAGAGGAGGAGAAGATGAAAGAGCAAAACAAAGCTCCAGACTCCGAAAACGTTCTTGCAAAAACTTCTAATGTCCCTACTATTTGCCTTGGCATGGAAGAAGGAAGGTGATTCTTGGTTTTGGTGTAATGTGTATGATTTATTGATTAAGTTTGCTGTTCTATAGCAAAATTGTGTGAGATACTTCTAAGAAAACGATTAGTTTTTAAAGAAGTATCCAAGTGTTATCCCAGTGACCTCAAGGTATCCTTTCCACTCAAATCAAGGATAAAATGAACTCTATATTGTTTAATATTACACTGTGAGGTATTTGAAATTAAAGCAGGGCATCTTTTTGATGAAAGAGAATTAGTTCATCATATCTGAAAAACATAAATACTACTTTTGTAACTTTACAACATAGTCTTCAGGTATTGGAAAATTTTCAGAATGGCAAAGACAAATCCATTAATCTTCTGCCCTGTCCTATTATGCAGGATTTGTCACATGAAAAAATAATATTGCTGTTTATTATTGACATGAATTACTTTGCTCTCTTTGAACTGATGGCCTACTGAGCCATCACTTGATCTGTGTTGAAGAACAAATTCTAACATATTCTAAACTTATAGGTCAGTTAGGAAACAGATATTGTTATAGTTAGTGAGTGCATAATCATGTAACTACATGTGATTTTTGAAGGTGTTTGTAACCAGTATAAATGAAGGAGAGCAAAATTCTCCAGGGAAAATGCCATTTCTAGAAATCAGTGATTTAATTCCAGCCTTAGCAATATTCTTAGCGTACCCATTGTAACAATCAATAGGAATTGTGGAAATTTTAAGTGTAAGTGACATCTAGCAGTGAGCTTTTTCTTCTCCCTAGTTCTCTATATAATATAAATTTATTTTTTTAACTAAAAATTTTAGATAGATTCATAATAAGGACTTTGAGCAGAATTTTTATTATATCTCTTTTTTGAATAACTGTTTCTACAGACAAGATAATATGAATGTGTTGTCATATGTCAATGTTAAGTAATTGCAAGTTGTCTACACAGACATTCTGGGGTGTCAAGAATTGAAGGAGAAAATCCTCCTTCCCCCAATATTTTATTCTAAACTTCTCTTTTGCATATTTTAACAAGAACTGTGTAAAGCATAATTTCACAGGTTTGTTTTTTCTTGCTTCTTTCTATAGCATTTCTATTTACAAAAGCTGCCAAGGCTCAAAGAAAATTCGACTTCAACACTTCTTCACTCCTGAAAAATCAACTGTTATGAGCTTAACATATAGGTCTCAATACTTGTTTGCTGGCTTGGTAAATGGAAACATCTCAATCTACACAAAAGCAGAAGGTAATGTTGCATAGTGATATGATTTGATGACATCCTGAGGAACTCACGTGTTCAGTGTGTTTTGGCAGAAGTAATTTTCCACTAGTATATTTTCTGGAAATTCTTTGTAAAACTACTGAACTAGGATTACTGCTCTTTCCTGTACATCTGAAGAGATTTGTTGTATCTTTTTGAAGGATAGTAGGAACTTTGATACTATTCCCACTTTCACTATACATGCATATGACAATTGCTTTTTCCCCCTTAACTTAAACCCTGAAGTCTCCAGTGTTGCAAGACTCCAGAAATTTATGTGCTAACAACAGAACACAGTATTTTACACAGCACAGTGTTTTTTTCTCTCAACTACCCAGTATTGGTGTTTATGAAACACAGAAATCCCCTATTGGTAGAGATTTCTGTATATCCCATTTAAAATGACAACCCCATTTTTACTGTAAAGATGGGATAGGTCTTTCCTATGTGTGCAGTTCATGTATTTCATGGTAGGCCTCCTTTTTCTATCAGCATCACAGTTGGTTGTTTTGTATCTAGCTAAATAATTGGCTAAAATAGTTTGAATAAAGGAGAATCCCAGGCAATTCTTCTGAACCACAGCTGTCTTTTTCAGAGCTGTTTCAGGTGCTTCCAGCACATCTCACTAACTTCCTGCAGTATTGCACATATATCTAGTAATTCAGTTCAGAAGGCTTTGCTGAAGATTTGAAACCTTAATGTTTTAAGTGAAATGTTAGCACAGAGACTCCTAAGCTTACAAAGTACAGAGCCAGCAGAGATCTGCCTTATTTGTGTGAGCTGCAGCAGTGATGGTTGTCATGCTTCTCTAGTGAGGTGGGCCCTGTGAATAGTTCAGCTGCATTTTTGTGGCACTAAATCCTACCTTGGCTACTAAATCCTACCAGTCTCTAACTGAGGAACCAAACCCAGTATCTGTAATCTTGGAACAAATTATATGCCCACTGTTAGACCACATAAAGACTTTGTTTAGGAAAGGTACAGGATGCTTTTTTGGTTTTTTTTCCAAGCCACAAAGGATATGGCAAAAAGTGTTGGGAAAGAGACTTCCTTTGTCCAGTTGTTGTCTTCAACCCAGTAGGTTTCCTGTTGAGCTCTTGTCTCTGATCTGAAGCCAGACATTAGATTTCAGTTCTCTTTAATTTTTTTTTCTTTTAACCACTGAATAACACTTTTTTTTCTTTGCTTTTGAGACATAGGAGTAAGGTCTTGATCCTAGATTCATAATATTTTTGGTATTTTAGTTTCTCTTTGTACCTGGGAGGGGCATTAAAGGGAATTTGTCATCTTCTCTGAAAGGTGTTGGTGTATTTAAGCTGTTTTAAGACTGCAATTACTGTCTCTCAGCTTCCAGAAAAGACCACTTCAAAAGCACAAGTGACATCCTTGGCAGTATAGCTAAGAAAGGATTCATGGGCTGCATATCTACAGAGAATGTTAAAGATGGGGCAGGGTTGTTAACCAGACTGCATTATTCTGGTTATGAGATGGAGGTTGTTGCATTGACCAGGATCATAGCATCTCCTGTTGATCTTCTTCTGAAGACACTGGTTTTGGGCAGTGAGATGTTCATAGAGCTTGTCAAAGTCTGAGTCATGATCATTGGAACTTTGAGATGGGGCATAATGATATTTTTTTGACTCTTGTTGGTTAATCTTGTAGTCCCTCTCCTTACTGCTTGGTCACTGTGGCTTATTTCAGTTCTCCATGCCCCACAGAGGTTGTGAGATTCAGCTGCTGCCATGTTAGGGTCCATCTTCCTTGTAGCTGGCTGCTGTGGTTATGTGAGGCAGTCAGCCCTGGAGGGGTGTTTTTATGAGCACTGACCTATTTACCAAACAAAGGAATCCAAGCAGTGAAATGGGAGGGAGGGGGAATGCAACCTCTGAGGAGCTTTGTGCAATTCATCAGGGTTGCCTTCTGTTCTGCAGAGGGGGTTACTTTTCAGCCATGCCCTTCAGCTTGGGTTCTGGTCTGTTATCATAAAGGAGATTAAGATTCGAAAGTGAATGTGAAATATATTACTGCATTACATCTTGATTTGAAGCCTGAGAAGGACAAGTGCTGTAAGATGCACAGGAAAAATGGTTGTACAGCCTGTTACAGGATTCCATGAATGAGAAAGGATAATCCTTCTTCTAGGATGAAAATCTGTCTCACAGTCTGGAAGTCCTTTTGTCTTCCTCCCTGGGCAGAAACTGTGTGGATCAGTTCAGTCACTGAAGCTCAGTGCCTTACTCTGTGTCAGTAAGAGACCCGTGACTTGTGTCATTTGGTTTGCAGGACCCAAAAAGCTCTGATTCCTCCAGTTATTCTCAGAGGAGTCAGTGCATATAAATATCCACGATGTTTGTTTACAAACAGCAAGTGATTTCTTCTGACTTTCTTCACTAGAGAGCTTTGTCAGACCAACAGCATCCAGAGTGCTCTCTGGTTGCAGAAAGTCTTGAAGTAGTAAAAATGGAAACTGGGAAGTCTGTACAGTAAACCAAGGAGCAAGTCCCATGGTAGTGGGAGAGTAGGAGGTGCACAACTCCCTTTCTGGAGGGTAGTCATATTTTAGTGAGACACCTCTGTATCCATATATTTTCACATATAAGGTAAAAAGTAAAGTACTTTTTTAGTATTTTTAAGTACTTAAAAATACATACTTTAATGTATTTGAACATAAACTAAAAGCAAAGTCTTGAGGTGCTGATACTGTAAAATTAACTTGGCTCTTAAATGTGAGCTAACATGGTGATTTGTGAAAGTATCATAGAACACTAGGGTGTAGGTCAGCTAAAATGTTAATTGTAAAAATAGTACCCCTGATAATTATGCTCACTAATCCTTAATTTTACGTGTGTGAGGAGACTTGTTTTGGGAACTGTGAGACGGCTAGTGAGTTAAATGCTGTTCCACGTAGGAATGGGAGTGATGCAGATTGCAAAGTTTCTGACACCTTGTTTGTTGAGAACTTACTTTACAGGTCTATGAACTTTTGCACAGTTACCAGTCTGAAAAATTCTGCATTTAGTATTTGCCTTGGGCTGAGTTAATATTTCCATGCAAAACATGCTTAGAAGAGGTTAAGGAAAAAGTGTGTTGGTTTGTCTTTGTTTAAAAAACATAACGAAACCCCTTTGTGATGATTGCAGACAGCCCAGCAGATGTGTTTTCTGAGTGATGTAATGACAGAAAAGGTCAGCACGTGTTTGACTTTCATTCTCACAAAAGTGTCTTAGGAAAGGGAAATCACAATCTTTATATAATATAGGTGTATTGTTCCTGATATACTGTAATCAGTTCCAGCTATTTCCTTTTTCTAGACATTGATATACATTTCCTTTTCATAAACTCCTGTAAAGAATATGGGAGAGAAACAGGAAAAAGAAAATAAAAACTCAGAAATATTGTGGCAGAAAGTAGAAGAGTTAGTATTTTAGTAGTTCAGTAAAAGTTTGGTCAGGTGAAATAGTAGCTGAGGCAATTTTGGCCATGCACAGAACAGAAGAGACTTCACTGGTAAGAACTTAGGGAGCTCTGAAGTTGGTCAGAAGTTTTGATCACTTATCTGTCTAAAGAGGCCTTGTGGCACTACTCAAGTGAGCATTTTCAGAGGATTAATAAGTGATGAAACCTGAAAGGAAATACAAGGGTAAGAGGAGATATCTACAACAGTGAAGGAGTAGCAAATGAGTTCACTGGAGAGGTACCTGGATGGGTTTGGTAAGACACTCTTGTCCTCTGACAAACTGAGGAAAGGAAGAATATGTGGAATGTAAAATGTTGAAGTCAGAGCTTGGATGGATCTGTGTACTGCTCTGGCTTGTCTGAAGAGTGGATTTCTGGCATGTGATTGCCACTTCAGGTAGACGTTGTGAGAGGTATTGCTGTGAAAAATAAACAGTGGTATTAAGCTGATAGGGAGAGTACTGGGGCAGTGATACTGAAACAGAGATAAAATACTGTTGTCTTTGCAGTGTAACACAATACTAATTACCAGAACTATGCTGACATTGCTTTCAGTCTTATTTGTGTATTTCATGCTGGGACCTCCACACCACCCCCTGTATAACTTTAGGAAGAGCTCTGTCAGCTGTTTAGCTTGAAGAATTTGATGCATATGGGAGAAAAAATGAGTATGCATGCACAGTATAGGACATTCCTAGTCACACATTGTTTAGAAGAGTAGGCCTGAGTGTCTCATCTTATTTTCAAGTGGTAAGGAGTGTGCTAAACTTTGACTTCTGTAGGTACCATTTTACTCCTCCACAGTGTTGGTTTATGTACCATGTGATGGAAAAAATGCTTGCGCTCCACTGCACTAATTAACCAAGAACTGCTGTTCCCAGGGCTGTGCTGGCAGCTCTGTTGAAACCATCAATAGTGCTGCTAAGCAAGAGAGGAAGCTGTCAACAAAAACACTTTCTTGGTTCAGCTTGACTGAAAGCATAAAGGAAGGGAAGAATACTACAAGCTTTGAAAAGACTTTCTGAGGAAATAAACTGTATGTTAATAGGTTATCTCATATGAAGACCTGAGTGCACTAACTAATCACAATTATTAGAAGTGCAAAATATTCAAAATATTTATAAATTAATAATAGGAAGCCTATTCTTATAAATTATTGTAAAATATAATATTACTTTCCTTCATTGGGTTTTGTAGAAAAAATCACAGAAAGATAAAATGCACATTGTTTTAAAACTTTTCCTATGAAATGGACATTGTTTTAAAACTTTTCCTATCTGATTAAATTTGAGTGAATAGAAGGATAATTAATTTTTTGAAGTCATAAAAATCACTAGACTAGTAACAATGCATTAGTGGAAATAATGTTCTCTTACATTAAAGTCTTAGAAATATTTTATGAGCATGAGAGACTTTAGTTTGATGCAGCTAAACAGCCTGATGTATGCATTGCAAGATACTGTTCAGCATTGGTATATGAACTATATCATGTAACTTCTGGAGAAATATAACTTACAAAGAGTATTAAAAATAGTGGCATAACACAGTGACATGACACTGATCTATTAGTATAAAATCTGTCTTCATTTTTTTAAAATACTCACCTAATATACAAATATCAGACATCTTATATACAACATAAATATATGACATCTAATTTCCAGAAGCCCCTGGGTTAATTTTTGTCTTTGACCCTGTTTTCAGATTTTGTAGACACATCTCTTTCCTGCAAGCAGCTGTACTTGCAATTCATGTAATATGCTTTGAGATTCTGTTGGCAAAAATTTTATCTTGGCTTCTATTTCTTGCTTCTTTTCTCTTTTGCCAGGAAAAAATAAGCTTATTTTAGTCAGTAACTAGCAAAGGATTTTCTAGCATCAAGCAAAGCAGTTCCTTATCTTTTTTGAAAGTTCTGTGACTGATTTTAAGTACGTGAATAGTGCTAGTTGTTGAAACTATTTACATAAGCATGTCTTGAATCTGCAGGTGTTTACACAAGTCGGGTAGAGATAAAGCTTCTTTTCCCTTAGATTTTAGAAGCAATGGACATTGGATCAGAAAGGTAACATGAAACAGCCAGTGTCAAACATGAAGTCTGTGCAGGCAGGTATTGAACAGGGTCTGCTGAGATCTGCAGGGAGAGGCAGGGAGAGTATTATGCTTTCTTCAGAATGTGATTTTGATAGTCTTAAACCACTTGTGAGCTAGACACAGACTTGCTAAGTAATTTTGGAGATGAGGGATAAAATTCTTGGTCAGTAAAATGAAGTGGAGATCTCACTTTTAGCCAGCAGCCTGTGGTTAAAGCATTTACAGAAGTATGTTGGATTATCAGGCTTAATCCCTTGCCTTGCTTGAGTGGATTTTTACCCATGCTTTCCACTCTCTAGAGATTTCCCTGGCTGCCACAAAATGAGAGGAGAGGTGCACAGGGCTTAATTTGTCCTCCTGGTACCATTCCACTTTGTATAATTAATTAATCATTCACTGAGGCAGAGTCCAGAACACAGCTGACACATCCTTTGAATACTGCTCTAATTACTAGACCAGAGAGTGTCCCTCTACCCTTTTTTCCTCTCATCTGTCTCAGATGCTGTCTGATATGACAGACAACAATGTCTGCAGGAAGAAATAAAAAAGCACCAGAGAATAGCCTATCACATGATTAAGGTCATAGGGTAGAGTGATAGCTTTGGGTTTTTCCCGGGCTGATACATCAAGTGGGATTTCAGGGGTTTTTTTTTCATGAAATCATGGTAACAAGAAAGACATGAGGCCTCTATCTCACCTTCTTCATATGTCCAATCCTGTCTTAAACTGGATTGTCAAGTACTGTGTTAACACACACACCAGCAGAAAATGGTTTTGTGAGAACTGAGGGTTTTTTAGGCATACATGTTGAATCAGCTATTCATGACTCAGGTGGTATTTATAACTGATCAAAATTATTAATAAGGCTTAATGCTTAGTCATCTGAAGAGTTACATGGAACTTCAGGGCATAAAATCCAGATTTAAAAAAAAAGAAGCACGTTAGATATTTTGAAATTTAATGTAAGCAAAATGTAAATGAGTCCACAGTTGAGATCCTAAAAATGCTTATTTTCCTGTTGTTTCAGTATCAGCCATGCTTTATCTATAAATTAAGGTATAGCTTGAGTGTATTTAAGAGAAAGAATTGTCTAGTTCCATGAACTTTTGTTTTATATTTATGTTTTTTTCAGTGTGAAAATATTACTAGAAAAGATAGCGTTTTGCTCAGCATATCTGGTCCTTGCCCAAACTCACAGTTCTTATCCTTCAGAAAAGACAGGAAGAATGTACCAGGATTATGCTGGGTTTCTCCCTATGTACAGATTGTTAAATTTCTGCAGTCGGGATCCCTTGCACAATGACAGTTGTGAGATGCATGTCTGCACCTTCACTCTCTGAAGGCTTTGCTCTGCTTACAGTGGTTCCAGCAATCATAGGGCATGGGCAGCCTCAAGTTGAGAATCTGATTTGTGGGTAATGTGGTTGCTAAAGAATGAAAACTTTTCCAGAAGTTTGTTTATTACTAATAGTACATATGAGTCATAGGGAACACAGAGTGACTCTGACATTGCTGGGAGAGTTTGCAGGCTAATAACTGGAAGCACTTTTCTCAATGCAAACTAAAATAATGAAAATTATTTTGACAGCCTGAAACTAAATGTCACTTCTACAAAGATGCTTTCAGGAGAGAGCTGCACCCTGAGAATGACTCAGCGAAGGTTGTACCACACTGATGACAGAAATTTTGAGAAGTACTCCAGAACTGAGGCTTCTCATTATTGTTGTTGCTACTGTTATTGGTGAAGCAGGAAATTTTGTACCCCCGTTCCCTAAACAAATAATAGAAGATCACTTGTTTTCAGGAGGGAAAAGAAAAAAATCTGTACTTAAGTGCTTGCCTAAAGATGTGTTTACTTTGGTCTCATCAATCAAAATTTAAGTGGTTACTGAGTTGAAACCAGTGTCAGAAAATAGATGAGTTTTCTGAAGCTTGTACAGAAAGAAGGCTTTTCAATGAAGAAACTGTGATTTTAAAAAAATATTTTATCTCAGTGTAAAACCCAGTTACTTTTAATGGATTTTTATATTATTCATAAATCATAATGCATAGAAATGTCATCTTTGAGACTATATTCAATGAGCACTTACAATATATAAACTAATATGAAAACATTAAAATTATTATTGACATACTTAATATGTCAATTTGTATGTATAAAAGATAAAACTACAGCTGTTTCAAGAAGCTCATGTTGCTGGTTCTTAATTTAGGGATAAATAATCTGCTAGTCCTCGTTTCAAAGAGATGGCAACTAAGAGTGACCATAGCAGTAGGTGAAAGCATGCAGTTCTTACTAGAATCTCTCTGAATAACTGATTGTGCCACATACATATGCATAATTTAATTTAGAACTGCTAAATGCAGTCCAAAGAAAACATTGTGGGTTTTATAATTAGTGGAAAATGTAAGAAAAGTGAAGATATGGCACAAGACCAAGTTTTAATTTCTTCTTTTCTTTTGTTTTAATTTCCATCTTAAACGAAGCATCTAGTAGGCAGGAAGGTCCATTCCAAGACAGTGATCTGCACTCATTAGAGCCTACAGTAAAAATCTTCCTGACTACTTTGTACATGAAAGATGATTCTGTCCTAGTTAGAAATTGATTCATCTTGAAATGAGTTGGTTGTGAGTTCCTTCTGAGTTGAAGACAATTGTGTCACCCATGGCTTTCTGACTGTATTTCCTATGGAAAGAAAAGCAGTTGTATCAGAACGACAATGTGGTATTCCTGATTTATCATTTAATCTAGATAAAATTTGCTCTGTTGACAGATCTTTGAGTACTTAGGTTGGGTTTTCCCCTTAGTGTTGTTTTGTCCTTACAAATTTACCCTGGAAGCTAAAAGCAAGCATACACAAATCACAGTGTAGCTTGAAGTAGTAACTTGCAGAAATCCAAGCAGTGGACTTGTCAGAACTGTTTTAAAGCAAAGATCACTCTTTGGTTGTGTATAATCTTTCTTCTTTTTTTACTGAAGATGGGACATGGAACACGGAACCTCAGAAGATAGTTAAATTGGGAGTTCTGCCTGTTAGGAGTCTGCTTGTGATGGAGGAGACCATTTGGGCTGCATGTGGTGGACAAATTTTTATAATCAGCACTGTGACGCATTCCATAGAGGTAAACTCTTTTAAAAGCATTGCTCACCTGTTATCTTCAGGGTACAAGTGGTGAAATTTTAAAGATGAAAATCTGTTTAAGAAGCATCATGATTCAGGAAGTTTTTTATCGAGTGTGGTCTCAATTCTTTTAAATCTCACTCCTTTAGTTTGTAATTCTGCTGTTGTGTTCTGTGCTGATGTCTCATCAGACCTTGCTCCCTTTTACCCACTGGTTTCCTTAAGGTGCTTGGAAATGATAGAGTATTTGGGGCAAGAGATTTTCATAAAAATGAAATCTGAGGTAAGGCAGCAGAGAAGTGGATGCCTATAGGAATTTTGTATTAATTACAGCAGAAAGTTTAACTAAGAGACTGCCTCTATATAGTTAGAGGTTACTTGTACCTTGTGATAATTTCATAATATATTTTTATCAGAGTTTCGCTTCTCTGTGGCCTACAAAAATTGTATTTGCATAAGAGCAGTTTCTCATGAATAGTCACACAAAAGCTGGCTTTTTCAGAATGAGAGAAGAGTGTTAAGGGTTCAAACTCACATTTGTGACCACATTTTCCAAAAAACATTAATCCCTTATTCTGTCAAAATTACAGCTTTCACCAAAAGAACAACTTTTTATTCCAAATTTAAGAGCTGATGAAACATTAGGAGTTCAACCTCTCCTTCAACCTACATAGATTGTCACTGAATTGCATGATGTTTACAGCCATGAAGTTTTTTCAAACAGGAGTCATGATGAGCTCACAGCCTCCTTCTTTGTGTGCTTTGTTGCTGCTTTTTTTTTTTTTTTCCTTTGATGGTAGTGTTTTCTCCCAACAATTGTCTGTTTGGTACAATTGATTCTGTGAGTCACTGTCATGGGTTGCAGGGAAATAGCTAACATCCTAATTTCCTCTGTCTTTTTCTGTGTTTTCTGAGAGATTTGTTTCATCTAATAAGATGCTTGGATCATATATTCTCCTGCTTTGCTTTTCTTTAAGGCTTGTTTTATTGGTAGTTTGAATGGTATGATTAAGGAAAGATTTTGGATGGGTGGTTTGGATAAGTGCTTGAAATGGACTTTCATTCGTTTCACAGCCTCTGGGACACATGGTTACTGTTCTACAGACTTTGATAAAACCTCTCAGATTCTCACTAGGAAAACAGTAAGAAATCACAGCCAGGTTGTTCCTATGTGAAGCTGGATACGTACAGCCAGATTTCTGTAAATAAGTTTGTCAATTCTGGCCTAATTCTGTAACAAAGCTCTCCCTAGGTCAGGTGTTACAGCTGCAGTTTGGACTATGCTGGGCTGTTTTGGCAGAGGAGAACAAACCCAGAGTTAAACAAGCTTTGAGGATTAAAGAACGTTTAAAGCTTACTCTGTCATAATACAGTAAAATGTCATGGACTGCAGTGTTGAAAACAGAAGTTTGGAGACATAAAATAAGAAGTACTCTAGCAGTATCTCTCAGGCATGGCAGTTTCATCTTTCAGCTGTTACTACAGATTTTCCTACAAAAGCATCACAGGAGGTTTCTTCTCCTCTCCCAACTAAGCCATCTGTTATATTCAGAGCTCAGGTTATTATAGGTCCACTGTACACACAATAAGCATTGCAGCAAGCAACATAAGAAATGGTGCATATGGGTTGAGTAATGTTTTTTCAATATAAATAATTTTGTTAATGAGCATGATGATTTTTTGTATGTCTGGCTGAGGCTCATCTTTTTTATTTCACGCAAATACTCATGGCATAGCATGTCATCTTCCTCATAGAATTGTGAAGCAGCAATGATTTCTTGTTGCTTCTTTATGGGTATTAAGACATACCAATCTTTTTCTCTTCATCTATCCAGACTAAACAGGTCACCAATGTTTTCAGTGTTGCTGCCTACTTAGTGACCTGACTTGTTTTGATAACTTTCTAGGTTTATGTTCCCAAAAGTGATCTGCTATGTTGTCCTTACCATGTTCACTGGCAATATTGTTTCAATATTATATGATGCATAAGGCAATTTAAACTCTATCTATATCAAACATTTTAACATCTGAGCTGCCTCTTCCTTATCGTGAAGAGCAGAAGCTTTGTTGTATGAGGGGAAGCAGCAGCAAAGAAATGTTTGTTCTGCCTCTGCTCTCTCTTGTTGAGAGTTAGTAGTAAAGATCTGGGTCAAGATCTTTTGCATAAACTTAACCTTCACTCTATCAGCAGGAATCCAAGTGTTGCACAGGGCTCACCTGTTACTCTTCCCTTTTTAATGAACACCTTCATATCTGCATGTACTTATTGCAGAGATACTCCATTTATACTGCAATGCAGCTGCTTGCTAGTTCATTGCTACTGTCATGCATACATACCATGTGCTCTGCATCATGTACATTATCTGTAAAGGCATCTGACAAGATTTTAAAGCCATATTTGTGCAAGCTCATGAGTATATTCAAGACTGTTTTGTAAACTTGTCCTTGTGAGGCACTCTTTGCTTCACAGGTATCTCATCATATTTAACTGTGCATTTGCTAAATGCAAACTATGTTATCCTTGAAGATAATCTCATTCCATGCCTCTTTGCTTTGCCAAGATTTATATTTATTTTGCCAAGATTTTTTCTTTATTTAATAATTTTAGTAAATGAGCAGGTTTGGTATTGTGTGTATTGGATTTGGATATTACTCACATCTGCTTTTTCTCCCCTCTGATATGGGTAAGACTCTCAATTCACTTATTCTAATGGTATGTTACTGTAATAGAATGTTTTAGGTAATGTCTTTTATTGGCACAATTCCCCAAACTGGCACAATGCCTCAAGATCCTTGGCAGGGCACGCATGAGAAATCCATCAATTGCTGTTATATATTAATTACATACTCTGATCCTCTTTCTGTGAAGAAGAAATTTGTCACTTAGTTTTGACCCTCGATCTGGCAGTTGAATTGCTGTTGAGTACAGACCTACACCCGATAATGGTCTCTGTGCCTGGAGCTCCTTGTACTCAGCAAAAGCAGTTTGTGCTTGTTTCAAAACTTCAAAAAGTGCCAGAGTATTTAACAGAATAAAGTCATTCTAGCCTAGTTTGTTTTGTTTTGTTTTTAAAACTTTGCTAACTATTCAGGAGTTACACTGAAATGCTCAGCGGAGTAAACAAAAACAAAAACAAAAACAAAAGGAAATCCCTATTACATAAGTGTGTGTTGCCCAAGCACTGCAACTCCTTTAAACCAGTGAAAGACATTTTTTGACGTTGAGGGTAGTGGCATCCATTATCCTCTTCACCTGAAGCTGGAGAAATCGTGGTTCATCTCTTGCTGGAGCTGTTAGGTGTAAGTTAGCACTCCCTCAAAAGAAGGGCTCTGCTGTGTCCCACACTGCTGGAACACTGGTGAGCTGCACTGTGCTGTGGCATCCACGACACCTTCTGCAGCTCCTGTAGTTAGAATGGGAGAGCCTGAGGGGGAAAAGCCAGGCTGTGAACAGAGAGGAATGGAGGTATGAAAACTAAAGGAGAAAAAGAAAATGAAGTTCAATTCTTTTGATAACAAAAGGAATAAGACAGCTTTGTTCCTTGTAAAAGGAAAAGAAAAATAGAAAGGAAAGGCCAGCTCACTGATTTTCAGGTAGACATGTAACTGAAACAGGTGTCAAAGCTATCCTTTATGCAAAATTCATGCATAAGGAGGTGCAGTTTTGGGGTATGTTCTTGCTTCATGTTAGAAGACCCTTTCAACGAGAAGAATAGTTCTTTCTACAGGTCTTGTCGTGTTTGCAGTATACAGTTTTACTTCAATGGGTCTGTGTGTTCCAGCAGACAGCTGTACAAATGGCTGGACTGACTGACTTAAGTGGGAGTATAATGAGTTGGCTGGTAAAAATGGAATGTGACAAAAATGCATGTGCAAGTTGTTTTCAGTGGCACCAGCATAGTTGTCAGCTGTGGTCACTCCAGAGAAAATTATTTTTTTTACAATTTTTTCATTTTTCTTCTAATTTCAAGGAGCGCAAGCTGCTGGTCAGGTTTGCTTCAGGAGCCATAGGTCTATACCCTAAAATTTCTCAAAAGCCAATTAGTCACCAGTGTAGGGATGTATGAGTCTATAAACAAAGTAAGTATTTTAGAATCTTTTTTGCAATGGAACATGTATGATAAGAGTATCAGCAAATCTACTCATAAGGACTGTTTCTTACCTTAGAATATGTTTTTAATGGATAAATTCTTCTGTTGAATAAATTTTACAATTTTCAAATTGTCTATATCATTTGGTAATGAATGAATAGTAATTACTTGAGGAAAACAGCGAATATAAATGAGCCTGCCAGAATTGCTTACCTTAAATTCTGGAGTGTTATTATTCAAAGAATCAAAAGGTAATACAGTAACACACAAAAACTGAACCACTGCCTGACAGTTGAGGAGAAAATTCTGTTCATTTACTAAAAACTGAACGTTTGAAGAATAATGTTAACAAATGAAAAACACAAAAGATAATTCCCATTCTCTTTAAACAGCAAATTTCTCAGTGAAAATAATAATTTATGCATTAATAAAGTATGAAAAGAAAATTAAGTGCTTACTAAACATAATACCTAAAGTTATGCTATGTGGAAATCCTAAATTTTTATTCTTTGTCTCTGATCTTAGCCTGTTAGTTGAATTTTGATAGAAAATTTGGACAATATATCTATAACCCTATTATATTTAGATTTCAATGAAAAAAATACCAAAATGTAACTCTTAATTGTAATGCCTGGAAAATTTAAGTGTATTTCACAATGAAGGAGGAGGTACTTCTGCATTTTATCTGCAAATGCAGAAAAAGAGTATATAATAAGTTAAGTGAATATTAGAGCACTTATTTCTTCCATACCCCTCAGTGAGAGATTTTTATCCAAGGAACAGTTTGTCATTTATTTAGCTAAGTAAGTTTTGTGTTTATCAGACTGGCTTTCTGGTAATAGCTGGCACAACAATAAAAGACTGTGTTCAACTTCAGACAGTCTTCTTACAAGACAAAACTGGGGAGGGGGGGAGGAAATCTCTCCTTCTCGTTAATGATTAAGAAACTCTGCTGCAGCTTTGTCTCACATGTTAATGGAGACATACAGAGAGAGGTTTCTGCCTTTCTGGAGCCAGGTTGTAACTGGCATTAGATCAAGGAAAAAGGTCTATCTTCAAAGTGTTGTGTTACTTACATTTAGAAAGGTTTTGGCTTTTATAATGAGAAGCAGCAATTATTTGAAGGACAGGAAAACAAAATAGCTAATAATAGCTAATACCTGTGAAATTCAGAAGCATCAAAAACCAAATTGCAATATTAAGGCTCACATTGTTGTTGAGTGTAATTGAGCAAATAATTGTGTGTTTATATTCCTAAACACTCTACTTTCTAAATATGACTTTTTATTTCATTCTGTTATTCTTGCTATGAAAAGAACCCCTGGCAAAACAAAAGAAAAGTATTTTTTTATTGTTGAAATAGAAGTTCTGCTGTAGATAAAAGTACAGCTGTGGTAGTTTTCTCAGAGGAGTATAAATAAAGAAATACAAAATCCTTTTAAGTCTGAGCTGTTTGGGGCTTGCCAGCCCCATCATGCAATATTTTTAAAAAACAGATAATCTGAGTTACTCTGTCATTAGGTGGAACTTTGGCTCAAGAGCTGAGAATTCTTCTGTACTAATGATGATATATTTCAAAAAAAATTTGCAGGAAAATTAACATATCATATGTGGCTATCAGAACATACCCTAAGCAAGGCAGAGGATGCTTTTTCCTTGTCAAAGAGGATGAAGATACAGTGCCTACACTGAAAAGCTGTAAGAAAGGTTGAGTGCTATCCTTGACTTGCATCTCCCCACAGAGCCCTTGTTTTTCTTGCAGAACCATTTTGAAGCCCATCAAGAGGAAGGGATGGTAATCTCTCACATGGCTGTGGCTGGAGTGGGAGTCTGGATTGCCTTCACATCTGGATCCACCCTTCGACTGTTCCACACAGAGACACTGGAACACCTGCAGGATGTCAACATTGCCACACCTGTTCACAATATGTTGCCAGGTAGCTGAATTGCATCATATGGTAACAGTTTTGTTTTAGCACTGTGTCACCCTTGGTTTTCCGTGCTTTTACTTTGCCTTCTAATGTTTTCATCTTGCCTTCTGATCAATTGTATATAAGTTGGAGTCAAAATTAAAAAAAGAGAGCCTTCCTGCTGACCTTGGACCTCGTCCCTTGCCCTGTCCTTTTGTGTCCTATTGCGACATCATTGTTGTTCTCCAATATTGTAGATTAGGCCAGAATCAGAAGGTTCATCTCAGACTTTGAGTCTGATAAGTGTCTCCTGACTGTTTGCTTTAGTGAGTCATAGTCCATCTCCTGCCCAGGTGGACAATGTGTGCAGTGAGCTGGTTGAGTAACAGCTCTTCTCCTTAGAGGTTATCAATGTAATTAGATGGATAAGCAGGTGGATTCTTCTGTGTGGTCATATTGTGTGACTGTGAAACAGTTGGATGATGTAACCTGTTATGAAAATATGTTTACTTTGCAGAGATTAGTGTTTGCTTTTGGAACCTTAGAATCAAGTACATGATGGAATCATTTTGCCTAGGATCTAGACCAAAAAACCACTTGCTTAATTTTAGTTACATCAGTAGATCCAGGAAACTCAGCTGAACCGCTCACATGCTGCCATTTCAGAGCATGTTCAGTGTTTTGCTTACTGAAGCTCTAATTTGTTGAATTAAATGGTTAGTCTTAAATCTAACCTGTGGTTGTTAGGATAAAATTTTTAAAATTAAAGCTCTTCACATGTTTTAAGACAGAAGCTTTTCAATAGGCTGTTGAAATGGCTTGTATCAGTTTAACACGTGAGCGACAAGGACCTCAGCATCCGTGAGCACATCAGGTGGGAGTTGGGGCAATGCTGGGAGTGGAGGCAGAAAAGTGGTACTGGCGTGGCTGAGCAGGAGGTATCCAGGAGTGACAACCATCTCCCTGTTTGTAGATTGGAATAGACCAAGCTTCTGCAGCTTTTATGGGCAATGTGTGCCAGCTTTATTGCTTAGTTTTTCTAGCTGAAGCCAGTTCTTCCCACGCAGAGATTTATATTTATATTCTCACAGGAGTTAGATATAAATCTTACATCAAAAATGCTTCACTTTTCAGGCTCTGTCTTCTTACGATGTTTTCTTTCAGATGACATTAGCTTTGCAATAATCTCCATTATAAATTGTGTCTGTCTGTCATGTTCTAGACAAGGTGCTTTTCACATGTGGTGTTTGACTGTAGCTCCAGCACTAAACAGCAGCAAATCACCTGCCTTTAAATAGAGAATTTGATTCAATTCACCAGAATTGTGCAAAGAAATCAAGATCAGTTGTAAAAAGATTAAGTTTTAGTATTTTCTACTGTTCATAGTGGAGAGGAAAAGGGAAGTAAGACTTCTCTTACATGTATTTTCTGCATATAAAAAATATTCCAAAATTTACCTTTCTGTTCATTGCCATGGCAATAAAACTGCTGATATAACATACCATTACTTTTGTTAAAAAGTTTTAGCTAATTATAGCTTTATAGCTGCTTGGTGTCATTCTTATTCATTTTAGTTCCTTTTTTTTTTTTTTTTTTTTTTTTTTTCTCTCAACATCTTCACAGAAAGTACACCAGTGAAGGGAAATGGAAGTTTATTCTGGGAGTAGGACATTATTACAGCAAATGTTCAAAGGGAGACTCCTTTCTAAAAATGAACTGAATTTCAATTATTTAGCAGCAGCTCTGAGGCCTGTTTATATGACCTCAAAAATGCTGCAACAACAAAAGCCAAAAGACAGAGTAGTAGGAGGTTTACATAATAAAGCAGCATTAAGGACTAAGGCAGCAGTTAAGGAACTAAAAGGAAGCTAAAGAATAAATCAACTTCTGTATAGTATATACTGAGATCAAAAAGGGTAAAAAACCAACAAAGTGAAACTGAATTACAACGTGGTGAAATAGCTGTGTATTTACAATACATGTATTTACCTTCCTGGGAGATTTTTACAATGTTTAATTTTAAAAGAAAGTGGCTCTGTTAGCTTTCTGAAATTCAACAGAGGTTCCTTAATATGCAGAAATAACAGATAAGTAAAAATTCAAGTGGTGTTGAAATAAGAGAAGAAAATAGTGTAAAAATATTGCTAAGAGTCTTAAGAAGAGAGATTAAAAAAGCAAGATCTTTGTATAACTTTGAAGAAGCTGGACTTCTTTCCCCAGGATTTTAGTAGTAAGAATATGTAATACTGGCCCAATAAGCCTGTTGGGCTTAGAGATGTCATCTCTGTCTTCACTTAAAGTAATATAAATAAGAGAAATGTTGCTTCATTAAGTTAATAAATTTTTGTTGTTGTTATACAGTACATGTAAAACAAAAACTCATTGTCACTGTTAGGGATGGTTACTGTGAGTCACAGTATTGTACTTAAAAGATAACTACAGTAACTAAGCAGAGGGTCTCATAACCTTAATAATGAGTTCTTATAGCATTAAATTTCCCCAGTTTTGTTCTTAGGAGAAATCTAAGAACAGAGAATAGAGAAATCTATTAAAATTCAAAGACAAATACACACGCTTGACTAGTGCAACATATGTCATTTGTAGAGCAAGTTTATGCTTAAATGTTTGTGTTCTGCAGCTGAAGGATCAACAAAAGCAGTTTTTCACCAGCCTTTGTCATAGCTTACACCAAAACAAAATACTGTACATGAACAGACCCCTTGTTTTTTCATAGTCACAGTCAGTATTTTATTAAAGAACATCCTTAAACATGTTTTTGCTCTCAGCTCTAAAAGAATTTGCCCTTTTAATGGGACTACTGTAATTACTGTGACCTTGATACTTCATTTCTCTTATGGATGATGACAGGTTACCTGTTTAACAGAGATGATTTCTGCTTAACTTGCAGTATTCATTTATATCCATATATCATCTAATGGCATGTGTGTTTCCTGGAAACAGATGGCAAAAGCAAAAGAGAAAAAGTATCATTTCCTCTCTACGGCAGACCAACTCTACTATGAGGCTTTATGGCTTGTTTGTTTCCCACCCTGCCAGGTGCCAGACCATGAAAGGCAGTGCTTTATGATCACTGCCGGGAAATGATAACAAGATGAGAAAACTTGAGGTTGGCCCAGCAGATCTGCACAGTGGGCTGGTTTTTTACATTGTAAGAGCAGCATGGCCATGTAAGAGGATATGTAACAGTGTTCTTGTACCTACCTGGAGTTGAATTCAGATCTGTGTGGAGTTATTCAGCTCTGGTGGTTGCTGTAATGGAGACTGAGAATGGTGAACAAAGAGCAGACCATACGCTTAATTATTGGCTTCAGTTCTTGTAAAGTCAAGATCTTGGTCAGATTTATTTTATGAGTTTTAACAGTTTTTTCCTCATTGGAACAGTGTGAGGTAAAAATTGCTGTTTAAAGATTAGTATTTTATTGGTTTTGGAATCTATGTTTATCATTTTCACTTCTTAACTTGTTAATTTGTCTGCTTATTGCATAATACATTCTGGGGAATTGGATTGACTGTTTCTCTCTGAATATGAAATATATCAACACAAAAAGTCAGAAAGACTGACTTAACAAAGATAAGTATGATTTCAAACCTTGACCAGCAGATAAATTAATATTTTAAGTTAGTATTTTTTTTAATCTCTCTGTATATATTTTTAGTTGTTTTTATGTTATTTGAAAGTATCTTCTCAGATGCAGGTGTTTCCTGCTTTTCCAAGATTTCACAGCAAGCAATTTTTGTTTTGAGCTCACTGTAGCTGTTTCATGCTTTAGGTTGTGCTCAGTGTTTAAGATTCTAAGTTGCTGGCTGATAACTTGCTGGTTTTTCCTATGGAAACAATAACACATATTTGCCTGTTTAAAAACTACTGTATAAAAGTTGCTTCAGGTTTGGAGTATGAAATCATGAATATAATGTTACCTCTTAAATGCTTAAAGAGCATTAAGGTTCTATTGTTTTAAAACAGGAGCATCTTGCTTCTGCAGGGGATTAGGAGGCAGCAGTGCACTTGGAACTTTTGATAATATTAAAAGATAAAAATTGTTCTCAAGTATTTGTGTAGTTGGTAAAACAAGCTCTAAGTTAAGCTAACCTTAGCTTTCACTTGCTGTGGCACAGGTGGTAGGAGAGGACTAACATGTCATGAATAACTTGAGCAAGCCTGAGCTCTAAATCACAGAATTCAAATACTGATTTTTGAAGACTCCAGAACACAGAGGTGTTTGGGCATTCTGGAGTTTTCAAAATGTTGGGACTTCTTTTGTGCTAAAGGAGTGCCTTTGCTTTGGAAACTAAATTAACCCCGTTAGTATCTCAAAAATGCCAAAACAAAACAAACAACAACAAAAAATCCCCAAACCTCTAACACCAAACCCAACTAAACAAAAAGCCCATTGAAAAGGCAAACTTCAAAAGATTTGTAATTTGTGTACAATGTAGACCATCCTTGCTTATTTAGTCGAGGAAGGATGATGCATCCTACCAGCACAAACAACTACAGTTCATGGAACTCAGTGTAGGAGTCTCTGAATGTCTGCACAAGTAGATGGAGCCTTTTAAACTTATTTGTCCTTGTTACACCTGTCCAGGATGAGCTAAGCATTGTGCCTTTAGGGTTTGCTTTTAGGTAGACAGACCTTGGATTCCAGATCTGACCCTATGTGAGCTTCTTAAAACACACCATTGATGGGTAAATATTTTGGTCTTGCAAAGTTCTGCGAGGAAAGACTTGGACTGTGGTCTGCCTCCTGTTTTCCAGTCAAGTGTTTTGAGCAACTGTCAAGCTGCTCCTTCCCTGCTTTCCCAGTGAGTCTGTAATTCATATATTCTTGGATGTAAATTGAAGCACAGCTTCAAGGGGCAAGACAGAAAATGCATTCATTTGTGAAACACCATAATTAAGGTCCTTCTCCCAAATGTTGAACATGAGGGTTCACTCAAGTTAAATCAAACATGGAATTCAAATTCTTGACCTACTAATGAAGTGATTCACAGCTTGAGAGCTATGATGAAGATGGAATGACTGCTCTCTTACATGTAGAGTTAATAATAAATCCAAGAATGTGTATGTTTTGAACCTGAAACTCTTCGAGCTTTGAGCAGAGTTTAAATGGTCCTCCCCATAAACTTGGGCAAAAGTTTGGGCACATCGTGGTTTCCATTTCTGAAACTCGTCAAGGGCATTTTGAAAATCCATCAAAACTGAATCAAACATATTTTTAGTCAGCATTGCAAGCAAAAATGACTTTGTTTTATTGCAAAAATAGCAATCCTGTAAATAGTGTTGTAGAAAACCATAGAATCATAGAGTAATTTTGATTGGAACTTACTCTGGAGGCTGTCTTGTTTATCCTTCATGAAGAAGATTAGACCTGGTTGTTTAAGGTCTCGTCCAGCCAAATTTTTAGTACTTTTGGATAGGATGGGGATCCCACAACCTCTCTAAGCAACCCATTGCAGTTTTTGACCGCCTTTATGGTAATTAAGCTTTTCCCTGCAAAGAACACAATTTTCCCATGCTCTAAATTTGAACATGTTGTGTTTTACTCTATGACTGTGCACATGTGGATAGAGTCTGAGTGTCTTCTGTGCATCCTTCCTTCAGGTAGGTGCAGGCAGCACTTCCTTTAATATCTTCAGTCTCCTGATCATGTTGATTGCTTTTCACTGGAGTTCTTCCAATATGCCAGTGCCATTCTTGTGTGCGGGGACTAAAAGTTAGACAGGTGGACACAGCACTTCTGATAGAGTTTCACAGATTAAAAACTAGGAAAACAAAGTGATTGTCAACAGGCTTGAGTCTTGAGTATTGTATTACTGAGAATTGTGAAATGAAATGCCTTTCAGTTTTATTACTGGCAATATACAAACATAGCCTATTCATAAAAGCATGTTTGTAGACACCATCTGTGTCTACCTTTAGATGCTGTGGTTTAGAGGCTTAGGGCAGAATGTTTCAGAAGTTCAATAACATTTAAATTGTCATGTCTGTAAAGTGTAATTCCATAATCCAGCAAAATATTTGCCTTTGCGATGAGTGCTTTGCTGAATTGAGATGGTACAGCTGATTGTGTTTGCCTGAAGTTGCTTTGATCTTTTTGCAAAGGTCATCACTGTTCAGTAACAGAGCACTTGCTAAACTCCACAGGGCAGCAGCGTGTCTCTGTGACCAGTCTCCTGGTGTGCCATGGCTTACTGCTGGTTGGAACAAACCTGGGTATAATAGTAGCGTTACCAGTGCCACGCTTGCAAGGGATTCCCAAAGTAACTGGTGAGTGAAATTTCTCAAACAGATGGAGTACTGAAGATGTCACTTCTCTTCTGCCAATAACTCAAGTGAACCTGCCAAATTAGATGTATTGTTTCGATAAAAGTTAGAGCTGTGTGATGAAATTATCCTTCTTGTTCTTTCCAGGCTTTACAGTATTATTCAGATACTTGTCTAGTTTTGTCTCAGTTGTTTGTGAGAGGACAACTGTTTTTTCTTTAAGAGATAGGCATTAATCCTGCTGGAGTACAGCCAAATATATGGGGATAAGAAGAGAATGCAGACAGGTTTTTTTCTAGATTTAGGGAAAATATATCCATTAGGTTTTGAGACATGGATACTAAAAAATGAGCGTGTTGTCTTAACTAGTTATTGAATAAATTGGTTATGTTCTCTTTTCCCCCAAATTGGAGACTTGGAATATATGAGAGTATATATTTCATTTTTTTAACAGTGATCAAGGTTTTTGCATTCTGGAGAAATGTATTTATGAGTTACTTTCATATGACCCCATTTGAAATACATTTGAAATACAAGTGCTGCTGTATCACTATACAAATGTTTAAGCTACCAGCAGAAGCAAGGTTTTAAAAGTGTGTTTAATAGGGGCTTTTCCTCAATGTTTTGAATTCAGAATTCTGCTCAAGCTTCTGTGTTGCAGAGAGAAGCTGGCAGATTTTATGAGGCAAGCTGTTTGCAGCTTCCTCCAGGGGAAAAAAAAAGGCTTATGTAACTTCACAAAATGAAAATGAAATCCTCTGTGTTCAGCAAAATACGCAGCAATAATCTGGTATGACACAGGATAAATGCTTTGTAAAAATCTGGAACCTTTCTTAGGTGAAAATAAATGCAATTACAAGAATATGCATAGTTGCAGAATCAAAAAAATATCTCACTCTTCCATTTTCTGTTTTTATTATTTTGGTTTATGTCATATATTCTTGCATTTATCTGGGATCAAGATTTGTCAGGTTTCACAGATCTAGCAACATTACATTTAGAGATCTGTTTTTATAGCTGTTGAACTGTACTTGAATTTAAAAACTGTGGCTTTTCCCCATTATGTTTCCAATAGTAATAATTCATCTTTATATGATTGTACTTCCTGTAAAAGCAGAATGTGTTTTCTTATCATATGGAATGCTTTTGGAAGTTAGGGATGGATGTAGTGATTTGTACGGTTTGTGGGCTTTTCTCCTTGCTAGCCTAGCTCTTTTTCATATTGTAACTTACTTCATAGAATTCAATTTTTTTCCTCCCCTTTTTTACTGTAAGAGGCATATCTATTGATACTGTTACAGCTTCTCAATTTGGCCATATGCAATTTTTTTTCATATATTCTGATAATTTGCACTGCGTAAATCTTCCTTGTATCACCAATAGCCCACTGATTAAATACTTTAAAAGAAAAAAAAATTATTCAGTCAATTCCTTATGAATCTGTAACTAGACAACCAGAAGGGTGAGTTTTAGTTCCTGTTGTACAGTGTGGATGGATCTGTTGCAATGAAACAGATGTTCTTATTCTATTCTGGAGAGGTACAGAGGTAGACCAGGATTGACTTGGGGTACACAAAATATGTGGGGATTACTAGAGAACACTTGGTGTTACATTTGTGTTGATGCTAGGTAAAAAGTCAGCAGTATTTCTGTGCTCATGCTGTAGTGAGAACAGAGCACAAAAGTACATCATCTAAAGTTCATATGCCATATTTCCTAAAACACTGCGGTAGAACATTATTTTCGTACTTGTTTTTTTCTGTAAATAGTCTCCACACAAGGCGAAAGACTGGATGCATATAATAGGGCCTCAAGCATTATGCTATTCTGAGCAAATTTCATGAACTAATTATGGTAGAACACTGTGGTCTGGGAAATAATGTTCTTTAATTGTGTCTTTTCTTTTGGCTCCAGGAAGAGGAATGGTGTCATACCATGCACACAATAGCCCAGTCAAGTTTCTTGTAACAGCTACATCTATAAACAAGAAGAACAGAAACAAATTGAGGCACAGCCTCCCTCCTGGCTCAGAACCTAAGGATCATGACCAAAAGAACATTCTGCACAGTGAGAGACCAGGCTCCTCCCTTAGTAACACCCAGGACACTGCAGTTTGGCTGGGGGATTCAGCAGGGTCCATTGCACAAAGAAGTGACTTGTCATCATCTTCTGGATCCCTTACTTTGTCTCATGGATCAAGTTCCCTAGAACACAGACCAGAGGACAGTAACATTTATGAGCTTTTGAAGGATCAAAATATCTCATTTAAAAGTAAAAGACAGAAATCTAAGAAAATGAAAGCAAGTTCAGTATTAGTAATTTCTGGTGGCCAAGGACACAGAAGAGTGAACAAGAAGACCAAGCAGCAGCGACAAGATGAACTAGTGTCCTCAGTGATGGTCTGGCAAATCCCACTGTTAAATATCTAACTGAACCAAATCCAAGATTGGTTTTGCTATTAAAAACGTGTGATATCCTTTTGTGGCTAATGCCAGCTTAGGACCCAAGCAGATGGACTTTATACACCTGGGAGCAATTTCAGTAGGCTTGGCCCACAGGATTAAGGGGGCAAGACAGTCTTCACATACTTAAAACATTCTGCAGTGTTAGAGTATTGGAAAATGTTTAGCTATTGGTGCTGTCTTTGATACTTAGGAAAAAAGGAACTGTTAGGGACTTTTAAATGGTTTTAGAATCTCTTACCTTATTTATACTCACATTTATAAATATCTTAATTATGTTCTTACAGCACTTAGGGAAGGCAAAGAAGACATGCCATGTCTCATGCTGGTTTCTGCTTACATAGATCAGTTGTTTCCAAAGTGACATATTGCATGGAACGGTAGATTTTAACAAAATAGCAAATATTTTTAAATAATAAGTAGTCCAATGTGAGCTAATACTAATTTGGCAAGAATTATAATAGTTTAAAACTTCATTCCACAAACCAGAATTTGGTTGGAACAAAACTGGCTAATCTAATTAATCAGTATTTGTTTATTTCAACATAGAACATAGATTTTTGGAAATATTAATTTCTAATGTTTAGTATTATTGGAAATGTTGCAGTACAAAAATCACATTAATTTTCTTGGCAGGTGCAATGTGTATGGGACTTGTTTTTGTTATACAGAAAGTTGCAAAGATGTGATGACTTTGGGCAAATAGAAAATACAGATACAGAGCAGCTGTGCATTGTAGTGCTGCTAACACATCCTCTGCAACTCAAAATCAAAGCTAAACATGTATTGTAACATTTTTAAGGAAGCATGCACAACCAGTAAATTAATAATGAAGTTACTAATTAAGTCATTATTTGGGAAGATATATACTAATATAGGAATATCTATAGGAAGTGCAGGTAGTCACTGTAAGTCCTACATTAGCTGAGCTGTGCTGTGTCCCCAGGCAAGCATCTATCAAATAATGTCACAGTGCAACAGCAACAGCAGAGATATCGTCATACCTGAGTGGCGAGCACTTCTTTTCACCCAGTTTCAGCAACGCAGAGTCCTGTAAATGGTTATTGGGGAAGTGGGGAGCTTCATTCCCTCAGATGGACGAGTTGTCACTCTGGTACTGTTGAAAGGATGAATTCTAAGTAGGGACCTAATGAGCATTTTATTCATGAATTGGTGTATTTCCAAAGGAAACTTTGAATTTGGGATTTGTACTGAAATTGCCTGTTGCACTAATCTCTGCACTTGTGAAATACCCAAAGGCTTCAGCTCATAAAGACATTGCCAGAAATGGTGATGAGACACATCCTTCAGTCAAAATCTGTTTAATGCAGGTAACTTGTTGAATAGAGTCACTGGGAACATTATTTTCCATCATGAAAAGGCTGAAATACAGAGAAAGTAGAATGATTAAATTTCAGCTTTGTTAAGAACTCCAATACTGTCCATCAGTTCAGTAAAATGCCATTTAAGTGTATCTGAAGTAGAATGTTTGTCAGATGTATGCATTGACTAGAATCAAGTAAAACTTCTGGCTACTTTGGTACCATTATTATCCCAGTAAGAGGGTGATTTGCCCTGAAATTGTTTCTGCTACTTCTAATTCAAAGCCTTGATTCCACTATGTTTTGCTTCAATCTGCCTAGTTTAAATTACTATCAACCATAATAGCAGTGTTTCCCAGCAGTGCCATTTCAAGGCAAACAGTACAAGAGACTGAGGTATTTTGTTGGATATAGCAGTAGGGTTGGAGTTTTTAAAATGTTGCTGAAATTTATTTTCTTAATTTTGCAGCAGATTTGTGTACGTCTTAAATTTTCAGTCTTGTTTGCTTTAAAAAGCAAACCTCTGTCAAGGTGACCTCAAAATCAGTGTGTAGGCTGACTGAGCACTGGACTAACATCAGGTCTTCCCTGATGCCTGACACAAGTGAGTGGCACAGAGGGAATGCTGGTGAAGGCAGTCTTTGCCTGCTAAGTGGCACCTAAATAGGCATTTCACAATCAGGTATGCCTTTTGATTTCAGAGGCTTTGCCCACTTCCTCCACTGAGCCATAATAGCATGGATCTCAATGAGTCACTAAGGATACTTGTTACAGGTAGGATTGTAGGCTTAGGATCTTCATTACTGTTTTGTGCTTTTATTCCATGTGTTTTGCTGTGTGTCTTGCAACTTCAGTTGAGTATTGTCAGTGTTGGCATAGGCTTAGTGTTGGCTTGTATCCTGGTAGAGGAAAAAAAAATAGGAAAAAAGCAGAGTGCCTCTAAGCCAGGCAGCTGGCAACATTTTCCCAACCTTTTCTTCTTCTCCCTGACCTATTGCCTAGGCTCCCCTGGCTTGAGAGATCAAAGCCAGTTTCATTTTCTATACTCTTCCATAGCTATGGCCCTGGGAGCTGCTCTTTGCCCACTGTGTGGAAGTACTACATTGTGCAGTTTAATGTATGTATACTGAAAAACAAGTTAAAAGATTCTTCTGTGTATAAAGCATATATAATGTAGTATCCCTTGGCTACACTGCAGCAAAAAGACCACAGATTTTATTTCACATGCTCCTTGAGCATGGTATTGCCCATCCCTGCCTTCAGGACTGGAGAATCACATGTACTTCCTGATGGATCTTGATCACTAGGAGCATTAAGTAGAGTCCACCACACACTAAACTGGAAATCCATGCAGGGTGTTATTACAGGATCCTCTAGCAGTAATTCTTGTAAAGAGACATTTATCCTGTCAGCTGAAATGTAATTTTCTTCAGTTCTATCAATAGAACAGTAAAAACAAAGTACAAATCTGCTCTTCTGAAAGTACACTGGAGTTTTGCCAGTGACTTCTGTAAGAAAAGAATGGGTCTCTCATTCAATTCCCCTATTTTGAAAATACCTATATATTTATCTTACTAAGATGTAAAGCAAAAGAGAAGCTGTATGTCTGTCTTTAAAAATACATATTGTCATGAACTAGATTTTAGTAATTAACTGAGCACAAGGTGCAATGTTTCTTTTTGACATGCAACTTACTGGTGTTACCTTACTATGAAAACAGGCAGGAACCAAAGTTTCTCTTACAGCTGGCAAATAGTCCTTATAGCTGATGTAGACTGTGCTGCTTGGAGGTTGGATTTTGCTTTCTGATACTGCTTGTCTAGATTAATAGAAATTATGAAAATAATAGGAAAAAAGGGGAGCAAATGTAACCACTACGATATATTCTATATATGTTTTCTAACACATAGTAGTGTCTTTTGTAACATGAGCCATAAAACTTGTGTATTTATGTTCAAAGTATAAATTGAGAAATATGTTGAATAAAAAATATGATAAAAATTAACATCAGAAGAACATCTTGGGTTGTCATTTCAACTAGAAGGCTAGAATTTGGGTCATGCATTAATGAATAATACATATATTAATGGACTCATGCAAGAGAAAATAGGATATGTGGTTAGGATGACACATATGAATTATTTTTTTAGTTTTATATTTCTACAATTTAAATGCCACCAAATGCAGTTTCTGAATATTTTGCAGTCATTTATTATAAGGTTTGATTACTGTATCAATGGACCCAAATACTCTCTAAGCAGTAGAATTTCTACTATGCTATGTGGAGTAAGCATCAGCACTTGGGCAGCATGCATGCTGCATAAAAATGAGAAGCATAAATTTTGAAAATGAGTATTGCAGAGCAAAGGCTTTAAGAGAGGAAATTAATTTTCAGTTGCTAACAGGCAATTCTTTCTAATTAATCTGCCCTAAAGGATACATACATAATCCCATGATTGTGCTTAAATACAGAGACTTATATTTATCAGACTCGGCTATAGCCTTTTTGAGTGTACCTGTGCTATCATAAACAAACAAGAGGAGTTACTGAGAATTCTTTGGTAGCTAAGAAAGCCTGCCTTTTTGCTCCTGGCTGTATACCACAACTCTTTAAAACATGGTTCTGAAAAACCAAATCATATGAGCCCAGGATACCTGTGCACACCTGGAGGCAGATTCTGTCCCAATGGGAATTTACAGTTCATTATTTATGGTGACAATCTGAGGGCTAAAATTGCTTTCTGCCTCTTTGAGAGAGGCCTGTATATTGGGAAGGGTTTCCTGAACTGTGGTTCAGTGCTTAAACCTCACTGTTCCTCTCTCTTCCGTCCTTATTTAATTTTCTAACTGCATATAGACAAATTACTTTTTGTAAGATGCATTTGCAGGTGAGAATATCAGTCATTTGGAAGGTGCAGCTGTAATGGAGGGTTCTGCATGAGTTAGTCTGTATTGTAATGAGTGATACCATGGAGCTGATAACAGTATTTTTAGATTGCTTTACATGGCTTCATAGCAATAATACTTCACATAATAATAGTCCTGTTAAGAAGGCAGATTAGTATCTGTAGCTAGGAAGAAAATAAGTTGAAAAGCATTTGCCTGACTTGAAGCTATATGATGAGTCTGTAAAAGCACACAGATTAAAGCCATTGCTGCTCTCTAAGCCCATGATTAGTCCTTTAAACAATCTCCTCCTTTCAGGTGTCCTGTACATGTGGTGGTGGAAAATGTCTGTGTGAGTAAACTGGCCAGGACTAGGGTGACAACTGGAGCACTGAGCTGTGATCACAGGTAGTAGTTGGCTGGCTGGGGTTGGGCTGCTCCTGTCAGACAGCATTGGCAAAGCCACTTACCTGCTCTATTTTAGGGACTGATAACTACGTGGATGTAAATTGTGTGGTGCCATTTGCGAAATAGGCTTTCTGCCTCTAGTTTCTTGATACTGATGCAGCCTTGCATGTATCCATACAACCTTCTTTCTGTGGGATGGTTGCCTAAGTCTGGAACTTGGGATCTGTCAGGAGACAGAAATACCTACTAGCATAGATTTGCCATGTACCATACAGGTACCAGGCTGGTATGAAGAGTGCCACTGTTAATCTGGGATGGTGCATCAGCTGCTTGCATCATTCTACAGCTCAAAATTCTGGTCTAATTCCTATACTTTTTAAGATTTAGGGACTTTATTGCTGTACGTAGAATCTACATCCTGTTTTCTCACAAATGCAGCATGCACACTGCAGATCTATCTGCTATTCAATTTGAGAAATCTAGCTCGAGATTTTTCAGAATTAGCTGCTGCTGCCTTGTAATTCTGCTTGTTTGATTAATAGCATTTTCTTTACATACATGCCTGGCTACCAAACTACCAGAAACACTTTTTTCCTGCTAAAACAAAGAGTCAGCAAAGCAACACTGAACAGCTTCAGATGAAAGGATCTAAAGATTTCCTAGCAAATGAAGATTTACTGTGTGACTCCATTTGAAATGCAACAATGCCGATATATGACCAAAAGCGCTTCAAGTGCTTTGGCCAAGCTCCATAAACCACATATAAAGCAGTTAGTCTTTCACAGCATGACCTTCAAAGGTGTTCAAAGGGATTTTTTTTCCTCCAGCAAAACAGGCCTTGACAGCAGAACTGCAAGTTCTACTGTTGTACATATTGTTATACTCCACTGATAATCACAGTTATCATTAGTGTGTGTCCCAACCTACAAGATGAGCCAGAACACCTAGGATTAAAATGACACCCCTTGGGGGAGATGAAATCATTGTAAGAATTTACTGGAAACACAATTTCAGGAGTATTTTGACATCAAAAGGTTCAGCTGAGCCTCCAGCAGAGTTTTCTCAAAGCACTGAAGTACCTGATTTCCACTGAAACCTATGTATCTTAAATGCCCAAATGCAGGTAACGAGTATGGTTTTAAATTAAAAAAAAAAAATTAGCTACAGAGTTACAGAAGTTTCATTTTTCCTTTCTCTTATTCCACATTGGAGAGAAACTCTGTGGGTTTCAACTTGAGCATCAGGGCCACCTTTAATGTGGGTACAAAAACTGCATTCTCTCATGCCTTCCAAATCAAATTGTTCAAATTGTTTCCTGTGGGCTTTTCTGGTCTGCTCTATCTGCGTGCATTTCAAGTTGTGGAACATGCCTGCCAGACTACACTAACTAAATGCTTTTTAATGTTCCCTTTCTAAGGAGATTTCTTTTTCTGTAGAGTTGGGTAGTACAGACTGTGTGCATTAATGAGGAGGATTACCCCCAAGATTTGTAAGAGCATCCACTCTTCTGCAATGTTGCTCAGAGCAGCCTGTGATGCTTTTAATCCTGATCACAAGCAACTGACACCATCAGTTAACTTAAGCTGCATCTGCACTGGTGAGCTCCAGAGCACTTCAGAGGTTACAGACACACTCCATGAGGCCAGATCAGGTGGGATTCATGTCCCAGTCCTTCCCTTGCCTTTCAGGGGAGCAAATATTTCTTATATAGCCTACACCAATACATGATAACATTTCATATGGCATTTGGGGAGAAATGTACAGATAATGACGTATTTTGCTCACAGGCCATAGTCATAGACACATTTAGAGGAGACAGGCAATGGGAACAATCTGTGGCTGATTATGGCTGGGAAGAAATGACTAGATAAATTCAGCAATGTAAAGAGCAAGGGTAGACTAATTTTTTTGTCCAAAGTCTTTTGGGTTTTATTTTTAGCAAATTAGGGGATGATGTGCACATTTTCTTAATTGCTCATCTAAGTAAATGCTGTGTATTCCCCATCTTTTAACCTTATCATATTCTTTCAATCTCATTAAAAACTGCTCCACCTATTCAGAACACTATTTTGGGTGGCAGAAGTCTGTGTTGATAAGGGTTTTTTTTTTTAATCCTGGTTGCTTTTTCTTAAATTAAAACCAATATTGATTTGTCTCTGATGCATGGAAGTATGCAAACCAACACTGAAGAAATCTTTACTATTTATTTTTCCTTACAACTATAAGGCTCTATGTCCTATAAGCTGATAACTCTCACAGATGCAACCAGCACTTTTCTTCTAATTCTACTATCTGGGCAAATTACAGGGATGTGTGAAAAATATTAGAGGCAGATCAGCTTGGCTCTACATCATATATATACAACATATCATGTAACATGTATACAGTATGTATAGGTTTTGTATTCCAAATATAAAAAATGTATTTTAGGCATCTTTGCTCAGCAGAAATAAAATAACTATTTTGTCTGTTCCAGCAATAGTATCAAACCAATCCTTGAGGCTGTTGTATTACAACACCAAGAAGCATTTCACACAGGAGTGTTCAGCTGTTAAACACAGGATGAGCAAAAGAAATCAGATTTTCTTTTCTCTGTTCTGTTTTGGTTTTACATGTTGGCTTCTACCCATGAAGGAGATTTCTGGGCACTTTAGGGAACACAGACATCAGCTACTACCACTATGTATCTGATACTCCAGTATCTATTCACAAAAGGAATACCAGCAAATTTCAACTATTATCTGTTCCAGAATTTTGACGCTGCAACATTTATTTTTCCAATACATGCTTGTGCCAATCTAAATCACATAAAAACCCAAAAAACCCCAACAAAACAACCAACATAGAAAACTAAAAATAGCCTATCAACAGCTTTGCACATGCAAAGACACTGGTGGCAAATCTGTACAGACATACCAGTGCTGCCTAGCGTGCTGGACATGTGCCCACAACGTGACGGACTCAGTGAGCAAATGCTGAAAAGCCCACCTAATTAGATGGGTAAATAATTGAGCATGGACCCATAGCAGCCCCATGCTGCCATGGGTGCAATATCTGCAGGATTCTACTTTGCTTACTTATAGAAGCTAGCTTGGATATGCTGTGAGCTACACTCTGAGCCTGTTATCTAGGAAGGCTTAAAGCTTATTGGTTCATAGGATGTGGAGTGAATATTTAATCTGGATAAAATAATTATTTGGTTAAATTATTCCTAACCTCCTTAAATGAGAAGTTCTGCCGAGAATCAACCACCTGAGGACTGGGATGATTAATTTTTGATATGACCTACTGGCTAATTTTGGCTGAGGAACTGTGCATTTGCTCCAGCTACCACAATAGCCCAACCCTGCAAGACAGCCTCCGAGCTGGGAATGGCAACAATGCAGCTGCTGGTGCAGCCAGTGGGAGAAAGAAAATAAATATATTACCTTGTCCTGGAAGAGCATGACCCTGATAACCTCTGAGCAGGTGTGCTCTGGATCAGGATGCTGATTGGTGACCCTATCATGAGAAAAGCATTCAGCACTATTGCCTATTTCTGCACTGGAGACATTGCAGTATTGTGCCTTCTAGAAGGAATATTTTGTTTTGCCTGTTGTGGATTAAACAGAAAGGTATGTGAGATGGAGAACCTTCCCACTACTATTTCTTCATTTGGATTTTTTTCTTTTTAACCAGAGAAACACTTGATAGAATTCTTTTGTTCCAAACTGTGCTTCCTTTTTATTACTGAACACCATTGCTGGTATGTGAGAGACACAGAGTATGGGCTGCACATCCAGAAGGAACTCTGCTCTGTGTGACTGGGCAGGGGCCACCTGAGGTTTCTGGGACAGAGCACAGCAAATGCTTCCCTTCCTGCCTCTACTCAGCACTCTACTGTTGTTGCCCCAAGCTAACTGCCTCTTGCAGAATACAAGATCTCAGCAAGTCCTGATGGCAATAGCAGCATTACAATAATCTATCAGTCCCCTTGAATATTTGTCCCACCAGTTGGGCTACAGAAATGCATGTCAGGCACCAAACTATGTATCACGTAAACTGTGTGATACCTGATTTCTTTAGGACACAGTCTCCTCTACACTGGGACAATGACTCATCTCATGTAATTCAGGCATTTAAAAATTGTCTACAGCTGTACCAGTCTGACTTTACACTAATGGAGAAAAATAAGAAATACCAAAGGATGATTCACTCATCCTAAGATAAGATGTCAAAGATAGGTGAGAAAAATTGCCCTTCAGACATAGTTATTCCTGTGCATTAATTATAAATGGAGCCTTGGGAACTTAGGTTAAGTAGGGAAATGAAGCGACTAAAACAGATGATTTCTACAATGGGTGTCCCAGTTTTTCATCACCTCCACTTCTACGAGAAACTGTGAGGCTAATTGATGAGCAGCCTTATTCTCCATGGCAAGTGTCCTGGCCTATGATCCATACAGCAGCAGTATTTTGGAAAAGTTATGCTAAGAGGTCAGCAACTTCTTTATATTTGTTTTCACTAATGGGTTTAATGACAAAGGGGCATCGGGAATCATAAAGAAACTTGGTGGGAAGAAAATAGACTGAGTTACAAAGTTAGGGAATTGCTGCCCAAAGATGAACTTTCATAAAGCACAATTGAGGTAATTTTACCTGATCTGCTTCTGACAATGTTCAGTGAGGGCAGAAGATGAAGTCTGCAACAGCCAAGTGCTACCTGACTTCTCAGGCTAGGATCTCCATGGGAACTGGATTTTGTATAGGTCTTCTGCTGGCTCTAGCCACAGAGGCAAGTATGGCCCATAAAAACACAATATGCTACTTCCTACTCACCACTGGCTTCCAAATTGTCTCCACAAACTAAAACTCAGATACCTCTGTGTACACTCATACTGGAATGTGATGTGGCAAGTAAACCTGAAGAGAAGCTAAAAAATCCAGTAGTGGTTAAAACTGTCATGTATTCAGAAAGCATGAGTCAGAATGATCTCATATGATCTCAGCTATTATACTGCTGCCACGGTCACATAACTATCATCAGTATGAATAGAAGTCAGGCACCTTAAGGAGAGACAATACTCTAGAGAGAAATAGAACAGAGATTTTAACAGTGAAAATAATTTCCGATAGCTGTATCAGTCGTCTAATTTTAGTGTCATCCTGAATTATATAGTATTTAAAGTAACATGAAACAGCAGGAATATTAATTCCTGATGTCAGGGAGAGGAGTTATTTCTGGCAGGTTTTAATGGATCTGCTGTATCACATGGAAATTTCTTCCAGCTAGCCAGGAATAAAACCACAAAACTTACATTCTAACCTTGTAATGGTTCCACATCAGGGGACAGTGACAAACTCACAGTTTATGCTAAAGCCATATGTGCTTACTGTCTCTTCTAAGACCCTGGTGACACTTTATGATTTTTGCTTATCTATTTTATAGCACCCAGAAGAGTGCTGCCTCTCTCACTGGAGATGGTATGCGATCTCTGCTTGAACACCAGCCTTCTGGTTAAGGGCTGCTCTGAATTCAGTCAGCTCAGAACATGAGCAGAGCCAAGGGTTTCAAGTGGTTACAGTTACCCAGCACTGCATGCAAGCACTTTAGTTTATTAAGTGCTAAGTCAACACGTAAGAATTTTTAGCACAACTGATGTCAAAAAGTAGAAGCAATGGGACAAAATGCAGGAGAAGACACCCAACCACGCTTAGCCATCACAACCATCGTGCTGGAAGAACATACAGCTGCAATGGCCACAGTGCCAGCAATTAACAGAAGCAATTAATTGTTAGGTTAATTTGAGACAGGAGACGGTAGTAGCTTTTCAAGTCTGTTCGGGAGTGTCTCCCAAGGCCAGGAGCCACTCACTGGGCACTGCAGAGGAACCAGTCTGACAGGACCCTGGAGTCAGTGGAGAGGGAAAAAGAGAAAACCTGCAGATGAACAGTATTTTGAGGCAGAAGTATCATAGGAAAACTATGTATTACAAAGACAATATGATATATCCCAGCACCAGGAACGGGTCAGAAAGACCGGGATAGGACGGCACGTCTGCTGTCTTGGCAGAAATCAAACTGCAGTGCGATGGGACTTGAGCTGAGTTAGGTACCACTGCCTGTGTCGTGAGCAGACCCAGAGTACAAATAATATAACATGGAGAGTTTTTTAAGAAACTGAAAAGAGAATTCAGTTCTGGGAATCCTGATGGGAGTCTCAGCTTTGAAACGCAGGAGAAAATGGGACCGCTGCCAATTGCACCTGGCCTCCACAGCGTTGTTCCTCCGCCGGCAGACACCCGAATGACCCAGCGGCTCCGTCCGGGCAGCCTCCCCGCCGCCTCCCGCAGCGAGCAGGCGGTGCCGGCGGGCGGGCGGTGCCGGGGGCCGCGGGCGCTCGGGGGCTCCAGCCGGGGCGCTGCGCTGCGGCTCCTGCGGCAAAGCCCCCGGCCCTGCCTCACGCACGGGAGCGGCGCCGCCGCCCCGCTTACCCCGGCACGGCTCCCCGGCCCCGCCTGGAGGTGAGGAAGGACCCGGCGCTCCCCGCCCGGCGCCACACCGGGGGAGTTTCTCCTCAGCGCGGGCAGGTGGGGCCGCCCCGCCACCCGCCCCGCCTCAGCCCCGCAGGGCAGCCAGTGCTGCCCCTCGCCGGGAGCCGCCGCCAGCAGCAACAGGTCCGTGCCCGCTCCTCCCTCCGCCTGCCAGGCGAACAAAGGGGCTGAGCGCGGCCCCGCGCCCGCCCGGCCCCTCCGCCAGCCCGGCCCCTGCTCTTCAGCCATTTGCCTCGCCTGGCATCGCAGCGTCTCTCCCACCCGCCTTCCTGGCCTCCCCCGCCCGCTGCCGGGTGAGGCGCCGTGGCCGCTGCGCTGCGGGAGCTGCCCCGGAGCGGTGCGGGGCTCGTCGGCCGCCGCCGAAAGGTGAGCGGGGAGGCAGCGGGACGGGAGCGGGGCCGGGGTCGCGGAGCCTCTGGGGAGGGCTGGTGCCGGTATCTGCCGATATCTGCGGTAAGGACCGCGACGTGGAGGCACGGTAGCCGCGTGTGTGTGAAACGGGTTGCTGGAGCACTGTCAGGTTTAATCGTGCTCTTTTCTCTGGCCCCCTTAATCCACCTCCCCTGGCAGCGGGAAGGCCAGGCATGTCCCCATATCCCTTCTCCGTATGTCGCAGAGGAGCCAACCCTGATGCCTGCGGTTTTTGTGGTGTGTTTTTGGTGTGGTGTTTTTTTTGTTTTTTTTTTTTAAATTCTGCTGACCTATTAAAAATCTAAGTGACTCTTTACACTAACGTTTAGGGATGTGTAAGAGCAGGAGATTGCTTCCTGCTATAAATTCTTCATGGCGTGCTTCCCCATCCTACTAAAAGCACACGCAAACCCTGGGTGAACATACGCGTGCAGGATTTTGCAGAGTGGAAGATGCTTAAAAAAAACTTGTACTGAATGTCAGTAGGTAGGTTTTTATGTCTGGTGCTGTAAAGCAACAAAAAGCAGACTCCTGAACCCAAACATAGACATAGCACAAAAAATGACAGTATTAAATCTTATAGCCAACTTTTTTCACCCATCAAGAAAAAATAAAACCCTTTAGAAATAAAAATATTCTGTACAGCTTTTCCACAGCAATTAAACCAAACAATAGAAAACTGGAGCAAAAAGCCAGAAAAAAAGTAGGGCAATAAAAAATAGAATAGCAATAAAATAGAACAATCCTTCTGTATGATCTGAGAAGCAAAACGGCTCTGTTTTCCAAGGACTTAACCATCTGTCTCACAAAAAGGAATTAAGTGGAATGTTTGTGGAAAATAATAATTAAATTGTCAGTAGTATTGACAAAGCAATATTTCCTCCCTTGTTTAACTGTTTGGCCCGTCCTACTTAACTCTGCGTCCTCCTCTTCCAGGGCCCACCACACAGCATTTATTCACTCTTTAATTAGGACATCCAGTGCATGCCAGTGGGATGCTCTGGTCATTCACTGCTAATGGCACTGTCTGGTGAAAACCTGCCAAGAGCCAAGGACTGGTCCTGTGCCTGCCCCAGCTCCTCTGTGCTCTGCAGGACTTGCTCCTGGCAGTGGTGCCACTGAAGTCAGTGGTGCCACTTAGAAGCTGGAGTTTGCAGGACTGCACCTTGATAATATCAAAAGGCTGAAATCTGTAGCAGTTTCCTTTCTTCTATAAATGCTGTGTTTGCATCACTTTTCATTGTAACAAATAGTCCAAAGAGATGGACAGACTTGAAATGTCAATAAATATTAGAACACCATTATTTGGCAGGAACATTCAATGAAAGTCATTAACTGGCTTTACTATGGTAAAGGAGGATTATAGTATTTAGGGCTGGCCTAGGTTACCATAGAGATGACAATGTGGTGAGATGACTGCATCCAGATCCTACTTACCAGGGGTTTCAGCATCCTGTAGTATCCTGTTGCAAGAGGATATTAGGGGCAGCTGACTGCTAAAGAAGAGTATAATAAAACATGAAAGGAAATCCTGCAATTTCTTTTAAAGTAGAATTATTTTTTTTTTTTTTTGTGAGATCCTTTGTAGAACTTGAAGGGATTTTTCTGTTTATCCCTACTGATGTTATACAGCATTGCAGCTGGGAGCCTGTTTCTTGCCTCTGAACAGAAGCAGAGAAGTAATTTTATACCACTTCACATCCTTGAAAATACCTATTTTAAAAACGAGGGAATCTTCATTGTACTTTATTTCATTACCTTTCTCAGGACATGACATTTTTACTCCTGGTGTTTTGTTTTTCAGTAAAATTGTCATCATCCATTGTTTCTGCTTCATGTTTGGTCTCACCATTGTTTTGTCAGGGAGCAGGCATGATTAGTTCCTTTCATTGAAGAATTACTTTATAGCAGTTCAGGATTTGACAACCAGTTTAACCTGATGTGTGACTGAGCTCTCATTGAGCGGGAAGGGACCCTGCTCTTTCCCTAGCCTGGGCCATACATTCCTGCCCGATTCCCTGTGCCAGAACTCTTCACCATGTGACAACACAGTGAATGGACAGAGATTTTGCCTTCCTCCTGCAGTTAATTAAGCAAGCACTCAGTTTACACTGCAGATGTTGGCATTACAAGTGGGGCTAGTCCTGTGAACAGTGTTTAAATCTGTGTGTAACTCTCTGCAGGATCAGGACCAGTTGGTTGGCAATGTTGCACCTTTTTCTTCATCCTAAAATGCTCCATGGATTCTAACTGGCAGTTTTGGCTTCAGAAGGATTACAAGACTAGGTCAGTATTGTATATGGGGGAATTGAGTGTTAATGCAAAAAAAAGCTGGCTGGGTTTTTTTTGTTCTGAACTACACATTTGGTGCTTCCCAGTTTCTTTCTTATACCTCATCAGTGAGGATGGCAGGAATTCATGATTGGTTAAGTCAGTTTATTTAATGCAAAACAAGCATGAGAAAAAAATTCCAGTGGTTCTACAGATTTTGCATCCTGTGTCAGGGGGAGAAGAAAGATGTGTCACATAAATGCTTTTCAGGTGTGATGTTTCAGAAGCTGCCATTGCTGTGCCTCTGGCTGAAACAGACAAGTTGACAGCCTTTTTTAACTCACTCGGAAATGTGCCAGAAACTGCAATCATTCTATACAAATCAACATATGTTGGTCAAGCAGCTTCCGTGCTGTTGTCTGTCACAACATGATTTGCATTAATTGAAGTTATTTTACATTTATGCATTCATACATTAGCACAAGTTCTTTTTTGTTTTTCTGGATACTGACTCCTCCAGGAGTGCTTAAAGAACTAGGTAAGTTTTGCATCTCAGCTTTGGATCTCTAACTGCTGGAAGGCTGCTGGACTTCTGAATCATTTCAAACTATCAACCTGTCAAGAGTTACACAATAGTTTTGGATTTTTTTCTTGGAAGCAGTTCTGCTGTTTTCTCTTTCCCCTTTCTTGCAAGTGGATTGAAAAAACAGGGCCTAAGCTGTGGAAATGAACTATTATTTCTGCAACCCATATTTTAGGTGTTAGTAAGAATTAAAAGTCAGCCCTTTGCTATAGGAGTAGCATGTGAACAACAAATGTTCTGATTCTGTCAGTCAAAGACAAATTTGTTCATGGGAGAGTTTTTCTCTTGTCCTGTAGCTTCTTTCATCTTTCCTTTTACAGCAACTCCCTGCATTGCTTTAGTTCAAAAAAAAAGCTGCAGTTTACATTTGTCTGTACAGTTGTGGTGGATTAACCCTGGCTGGATGCCATGTGCTCTATTACTCCTCTCCTCAGGTGGACAGGGGAGAGAAAATAAAATGTAAGCCTTTTGGGTCAAGATAAGCATAGTGAGCTATCACTCACCAGTTACTGTTACGAGAAAAACAGAGTTGATTCAGGGAAATCAGAGTAGGATCATGAGAAATAAACTCAAATCTTAAAAACATCTTCCCACCATACTTATTTTTTTCCTCCAGGCTTAACTTTAGACCTGAATTCTTTACCTTTCCCTTTCCCCAGTGGTACAGGGGGACATGAACTGGGCATTGTGGTCAGTTCATCACATGTTTTCTTTGTTGTTCCTTTTTCCTCACAGTCTTCCCCTGCTCCAGCAAGGGAGAAGGTTCTCCACAAAATTCTCTAGCATAAGGCCTTCCCATGGGCTGCTGTTCTTCACAAACTGCTTCAGTATGAGTCCTTCCCAGTGGGTGCAGTCCTTCATGCTCCAGCATGGCTCCTCTGTTGGGTCACAAGTTCTCCCAGCAAGTCTGCTCCACTGTGGGCTTCCCACAGGGTCATGGCATCCACAGCATCCACCTGTTTCAGTGTGGGATCCTCCACATCTCTGCTCCACCCTTAACCTCCATGGCCTGCAGGGGCACAACTGCCTCACCATGGGCTGCACCATGCTGCAGGAGAATCTGCTGCAGCACATGGTGCATTTCCTCCCTCTCCTTCTGCACTGACCTTGTAGCCTGCAGAGTTGTTTCTTTCACATATCCTCACTCCTGTCTTCTCTGGCTGCAGTTAGCTTCTGCGCAGTAACTTTTTCCTCTTCTTAACTCAGTCATCCCAGAGGGAGGCACTACCACCATCACTGATGAGCTCTGCCTTGGCCAGTGGACGGTCTGTCCTGGAGATGGCTGGCACTGGCTTTATCAGACATGGGGAAGCTGGCACTGGCTTTATCAGACATGGGAAAGCTTTTGGCAGCTTCTCACAGAAGCCACTTCTGCAGCCCTCCCACTGCCAAAACCTTGCCATGCAAACCCAGTACAACAGTGTAAGAAATCCAGATGCTCTTTAAGTTAATGGGAATTTTCCTTGGGTTGGGATTTAAAGTGATGTCAGACTCTGGCTTTATCAAAATTCTCTGTGAAACTTAAGTGGCAGTTTCTAGTTGCAGGCTGCTAACCTTGGTCTCTTCAAAGCCATGGAAGTGAGCAGTACACAAACATATTTCTTCAATAACAATTGATAATTGAGTTTTGAAGTTTGGTTTCCACAGTAGATACAGAAACAGTAAAAGTAAATGTCATTTAAGCGTATAGTAGTGTGAGCTTTGGAGTTTATCAGTGCCATGTATCTCCAGAAGTTTTAAATTTTGATGTAGGAAAATGAGGACAAAGACTGTTCATGTGCATTCTTGTGGATAAAATTCACTGGTGCTGCTTCTTGTTTTTCAGTATCAGGTCTACTACTCATTCACTGTGACAGAAGACCTTTGAGACAGGCAAGAGAGTTGGAAGAATCTGTTAGTCCAATACCTGGACAGTATTTCTGCCAAGAAATTTTGCAGCCTTATGGAAAATAAATACTTGGATTGTACCCCCAAAATCAGGCAGATTTTCACATGACGGTGGCTGAAAAGCCTCAGTATCTGCTTTGCACATATGTTTTGTGTATCTAAAATCCTTCCAGTCAGAAGTAACACAAGTTTTAGACTTTTGACTGAAGCATCAAAATCTGTAAATGGTCAGAACCACAAACCAGTACCTCTGCATCTAAGCTTCTTCTCACACCTTCTAAATCATAACCATAAAATCAAACATCTCTCAGTCTTGCATTCTGATGTAAAAGTCTTACTTCTTATTCTGGGTCATGTCTATACAGCTCTGTCCAGATTGCAAACTAATAAATGCAAGGATAGCACTGTGACTGTCAAACATGCTGCATGCATTAGCAACCCTTTATTCTGTAGCACTTGAAAATGACAAGTTTGAATCATAGATTAGTCAGACATACTACAGTCTTTACTTCTACTCTGTGTCAAAAAGTCCAAAAGCAGATGGGACAGTCCTGTGATCATCATCACCTTTCACGGTTATGTTGCCAGTCTGTATGTCTCTTCAGAAAGAGCAAGGATCATTTTGGGAATGAGAATTCCAAAGTGAAAAGCAGCATGTACATTTCTTCAGGGTATTTAGGATGATCTATTTGACACCTGCTTTTCCATCAAGGCCATTGGCCAAAACAGAAACTGAATAGACGTGAGATGAATGATCTGAGCAGAACAATGTTTTGACCTAATTCATCCAGAAGTTACTGGCTTGGTAACAGGAGCAAAATTCTTTGGCCTGTTCTTGAAGGAATAAGATTAGATAACCAGACAATCTTTTCTGTCCCTTTAATTTAGACACCTGTCTGCCTTGTCCAATGGAAAAAACATCATAGTGGGAGATACTGAATTGCTTGCTCTAAATTCTTGATGTAAAAGTTGAGCTTAGTCAGAGAAATCAGTGCCAGAAAATCTTTGCCTGAATGCTCAGGCTCAGCATATGAAATTCACATTATAGTAAAAAATGTTAATCATCCAAGGCAGAAAGTGTCAGGCCATGAAAATAAGGGTATTTTAATAGAAACCTATTTTATTTCTGTCTCAGAATGGTCAGCAAGTGTTAGCTTCTACTAATGTAAACAGCATGCATTACACTCAAATTTCTCTTCTTTCCCTGTTTTGTTCCAATGATTACATAAAGTCATTTCATACTTTGTTAAGCCCTCAGTTGCATCATTGCTGCTAAAAGCATTCCCATTGTTTGGTGACAGCCTACCAGGCTGACAGCCTACAGGTACTCTTGATAGTAAAGGCTTGCCACAGATGTACCTATGACTGCAGCATGCATTTCTGCTTTGAGATCAGTGGAAGTGTTTTTCAATCCTAGCACAAACCAGAAAGGCTCAGATCTCCAGGCAATATAGCTGAGCGCTGACCCACAAAAAGGCAATGGGGAGAAGTACAGAAACTTCACTTTTGGCAGGGAGCAGAACACAGGATTCTTCTTCCTCACTCTCAAAACCATTTTTATTGTTTCTCTGAAAAGTAATACTGCTTTTGTCTGGAGGAGAGTAATCCTTCTTTCATAGACTTTGATGGTTTGGGCACTTGGTTGATAATTGGAAGTTTTAGTCTTGTCATGCAAAGGAGGTGGTAGTGACAAGTTTCCCATGGGGCTTGGTGGGAGCTCTGATTATTGTACAGAAAGGCAAAGTAGCAGCAAGAGTCAGTACTGCTATCATTTAAAGTAATTTAGATTTATTTTGCAGAGGATTCTCGGCTGAAGCACCCAAAGCAAGAACTAAAGACCCCTGATTGCACAAGCTAAGCACTTCATCACCATGGTCTTTGGTATTTTTCTACTGGCTAGCCACTGGTAGCTCTCATGAGCTGATTTTTGAGGATCCAAATCAGTTGGCATCTAATTGTACCCACCCATGCATATTGTGTGGAGAACCTGTGTGTATGCTCCAGATTCCATTCCAGGAGCTGATTACAGGTAGATCAACAGTGCTGCTCGGCTCAGACACGCAGCATCTGTTTCTCTTGCAGGAGAACTGGGAGGTGCATCCCAGTTCAATTCTGTGTGGGAATATGGCACTATGTCTCTCCACCTTGGCCTAATTTTCATGAAATAAATTTAAAAAAAAAGTCAGACATCTGTGAGTCACCCAGTAGGTCACAGTTACAGGACCTACAGCAAAGTGTACCAGCAGCATTTCTGCCATGGCAGAGAGAACTCTCTGCAAGCTAATTCCTTTCCTTCTTTCAGATTAGGGCTGTCATGCTGGAGGTTTTGATCTGCTATCTGATCTGGCTGTCTAAGGTCTTACATCTTTGCTGCATTGCCAACTGCCGCATAATCCTGCCCTCAAAGTCAGCCTTTGCCATGTTTAGCACTGTGTGTGGTGAGTCTCTCAATATTTGAATCCAGTGCAAAGTCTGTGTAGAGACAATGTCTGTCTGCAGGAACCTGGAATTCTTGAAATCAAACTACCTGTAATGTGATTCTTAGTTGCAGCTAGAATGACTGTAAACCTTAAGCTTGAAGAAGTATCTGGGCAAAGAAACTATATATGATCTCCAAAAATGAGAAGGGTGCCATTCGCTGTGTATCTAAAGGATCTCTGCCTTTCTTAGCATAACTTACTTATGTCAATAAATCAGTGAAACTGTTCAGTTTCTAAAAGTGGGACTTTTTCTTTTCTTAAGTACCAGATCTAGAGTTTGTCTGGGAAAAAAAAAAGTATTTTCATTATTGCCTCCTCTAGAAGTTTTACTTTCTTTTCCTAGGTACAAGTCTCAGAAAAATGGGACTGTTAGCTTCCCTTTGAAGCCTGTTGTAATCTCTCAAAATCGGGCTTTCTCAAGCACAGTGGTGACATATTTTGGCAGTTTTCTGGTGCTTTGGGCTCTTCAATCTGTGTGTCCTTTCCATAATGATACAAAAAGCAAAATCCAGTTTTGTCTTAGAGCAGGAATTTAATTTCCTGCAAAAACGTTGCCCCATCTTCTGTATTAAATGCAGTACAGAGCACGTGTGTTGGAAGAGTGCAGTACATTTACGGAGATCAAGTGCTGTTGTGGAAAGCAAAACCAAGCCTGACTCTACTTTGATTCTCAAAGATCTGTCTAAACTAATTTGCTTATTTGCTTGACTTGGCTTCTCAGTGGATATTCTCCTCCTTCTTTGCTAGTACCAACATTGCCAAAGTGTTCATAGAGACTTTGAATATGTTTGCAATTTGTTGACAATACATTTTAATACTGAAAAGCATTTCTGCAGTCAACATCACCACATTACAGTACATTACAAACTAATGCTTAAATGAGGCTTTTAATCATCAGAAGCTGGTGCTTTGCTTCTAGTCAGTGCTCCTGGTGTATG
>VZSR01003806.1:2449912-2499807 GCA_013398615.1 Brachypodius melanocephalos | reverse complement strand
TTTTTTTTTTTACTCAGTGGCATAAATCTTTTGCATTGTTTACACTTACACTTGTTTTGCTTAGGGTTTCTTCACCAGCCTAAGAAAGCCTTCAGCATGCAGAATTTTCATGTGCCTACACTTGTGCACAGTCATCAAGTCACTGAGCAAACATACCAAGCCCTGAAGAAGTGTCAGCTCTGCATTTCTCAGGCTGACTAAGGCTTGCTGTACTAGTTCTCCAGGCTACTAGCACAAGCCATGTTTTCTCCAAAGCCATGTGGTTGTTAGAGGCTGCCTAGGCTAGGTATCACCTTTTTGCTTAGGAGCTGGTGTGCAGCGTGAAGACAGAGTAAGCTTGTTTCAAAATGCTGTTCAGAGTCTCTCGCTAAAGTGGTGTGGGGGGTTTTTTGTTTTGTTTTTGTTTTTTTTTTCTTTTTAATCTCTCTGAAATAATTTGGTACTCTTCTCTGTCTTCAAAGATTTTGAAATGCTACTTCCAAAATGCAAAGCCTTGAACATACATGCTTCCATCCATTTAGCCACCGTGTTCCATTGCAAACCTACTAATGCTGTAGAGGAAGGAAAGGTAGCATTTTCCCTGTGGGTACTCTGTATTTCCCAGTACACACATTCAGAGACTGCATTCATCCTTTCAGCTGTAGCACACACTGGTATGTTTGGTACTGCTATCAATTTAATGTAGTGTTAGCTGTGCCCAGATATGATGAAAGCAACCAAACTTCAGTTTCTCTTAGATATAACCACATGCTCTTATATCTAGAAGTGTAGCTGTGAGCCCATGTGTAGAATTAGCAGCAATTCTGCAGAAAAAGTTTTGTTACACACAGTATGGTGTTGCCTTGACATGCTTATCTCTTGACCTGTAGTGCATTAATGATAAGGACACTACATCAGCCCTGGAGTTTTTCCCAAAGGTATTGTAATCACTCAAAACTTCTTTCTGACTGTTCTTTTTTTTGTTAGACTTTCTTTACTCCAAGGGATATTGGAGAGAACTTGCACTTAATCTTTGCTAGATTTTGCTTTGGTAGGAGTGTTATTTCCTTTTTGCTGTGAGAACTCCTGAGGGACACTACTCCTCCCTAACTATTTCTGAAGAGTCTAAACTGGAAGGAACTCGAAAAGATAGTTTCCTTTTTAGAGAATGTTTGTCTCTATGGATATCACTGTTAGGAAACCTTTTCTCTGGTCATGATGACTGTTTAGAACTGGTATATTTTTAGTTTAGATTTGTTAGCTATAATATCGATTTAATCAGGCTTTTGATAATATTTTTGTTATGACTTATTTCCTCTCTCTCTTCCTCCCTGCCCAGACGCACACAGCCTTTTCTTCCTGCTGTCCACATGTTTCTTGTGTGGTCTGTAGTCATAAGCTGCAATGCTTAAATGTTTATTTTTCTTTGTGGTTGTATGAAAATGTTGTAGTTATGAGATAAAAATTTATACCTCTGTTAGATATTTTCAAAAAATTACAGCACCTTGAGAGGTCAAAATTTGCATCCACACTTGAGTGTGAAGGCTATACTATAAAAGCCATATATCCAGGAGTCAGGGCAAGACACTAGGATTGCATTGTACCTACCTTTAAAAAGGGAAAGAAAAAGCATTATTCTTCCTGCTGTTTTTCTTGAGGTGGCACACTGAAAGATAATTGTACTTTTTTCCTACAAACAGGAGGTTAACCAAGTGGTTAAGATTTAGAGTTTAAATCTGTAATAGGATCCAAGCAATGCAGGCCCTTTCAGAAAAATGGCATCTTTATGCTCCAAATGTTTTCCCCATCTACAAAGAGAACATTTTTTCCTCCAAATTTCACAGATCTACTCAGTGACCAGGCGTGTTACAGATTATTTTTATAAGTATGCAAACTACTCTACACTAGACTCTGCCTACACTTCACCTTGGCCAGTTCTCCTTTTAAGTCATTGTTTAGTTTTTAAAATAAATATAAGGGATGTTTTTTCTCTTTTGATGATCCTGCCTCTTTGCATGCCTTAATCATCTCAATCAAATGACACCCCTGTCCCATGGGACTTCTCTACTGAAGTAAAAATTTGTCAGTCCAAGTTTTTATAAAAGCATTTTTTCTGGACTAAGGTGGAGCAGAACTGCATTCTGTCATTTCTAAACTGATAAGTCTCCTGGAGAGGATAGGCTCCTTATGTAAATTAGAGTTGCTTATGGTAGGAAAAGCACTGCTTTTACTTACCATAAAACTGAGTCAGAGCTGTTTCCATTTGTCAACTGGAGAGAAGTAACCCAATTCCTCCCACATGCACATATTCCCCGGAGAAAGTGGATCTTGCTAGAGGAGGTGGTTTGGATCAAAGGCTATTGGCACTGCACAAAAAAACCGAGGAGAGAACAATTCAATACAAGCGTTTAATTGGATTTTATCAGAAGGACTGCCAAATGAATGCAATGCCAGGAAACTTTACCTGCAGCTCTTCATTACAATTTCTCTGTCAGAAAAACTGTGCCTTATCTGTGCTGTTACTTGAGCAGTGTCTCACAGTATTTGAGGTTGGGGCCACACATTCAGGATACTGTGTATCATTGCCAAATCTGTAAATACAGTTCATGTTTGTTGGCAGCTCCTCTGTCCATTAACATTACATCATCCCTAGACCAAACCCGTGATAATGAAAACATTTTCAGACCAAGTAATTCAGCTTCTGACTTAAAAGTCCCCAGTATAAAAGGTGACCTCAGTCCATAGAGTGCCATGTACTCTCAATAGCTTGTTTCCTTTTCTAGTACCTATCCTGTTTGTGAGTTTTGAAAAAATGTTAAAACCAAGTTTATTTTAAGCCAAATGAGATCGTTGGGTGGTCAGATTCTTCTGAATCATCACAGCTATCAAATATCTTCTGCAATTCTGTACTTTTTGAATATTCTGTGTTGCCAGAACAGCAGTACACCAGAATTCTCTGATCACTGTAGATAAGAAAAGAACAGAGGAGTTCAGTATTGTATTTCCATCAGGCTATTTCAGCATCTTCCTGTTTCATAGTAAACCCATGACCTTTTAACTCAGATCAGTCATGTTGCTCAATAATGGAAAGGTTCCACAACTTCTCCGAATTGTTTTTTCAGCTTCATCTTTGTGCTGGAGTGGTCAATGCTGTCATGGTCATTGCTGTCATTGACAAAATCCTCCAAACCCTCTTGCAGCTTTTCTAAGTCTTCAGCTTTCCCATATAGTCCTTGCTGCCTTAATTGCATGTGGTACTTCAATTTAAGTCCTTCTCATGCTCAGCATTAAATTCAGCATGTTCTTGGTAAATAGCTTTGGATATACCAGAGGATAATTTTCTTAAGAATTTTGCTGCTTGCCCTTAGCAAGCAATGCCATCAGTCCTCCCTTCTCCTTGTGATTCCTCAGGGGAATGGTAGTGGGTTAACACAGATGTTCGTTACAAACTTCTTTCTCAATAACATTTCAAATGTGTCAAATCAAACTTCTAAACCAAGCAGATATTTGAATATGGGAAAAGGTATGATTACTGTGCTTGAGGAGGATCTCACCTTTTTTTTTTTTTTTTCCAATAGCTGAGACCATTGATAAGTTTTTCTGCTTATTGTTTGAACTACTTCTAAAATTCTAAATGTTCTAGATTTTCCAATGAAATGAGTTAGATTTTCGTTTGGGACATAATGCAAGAGATACATTTCACCATAGAGAGATATTACTGGTAATAGAGTTACTGTTTTTGATTTCTCACATTTAATCACCCATACTGGTAATTTTTGGTAGCATTCTCTTTCATTCTTCCTTTATAGTTTCACTTGCAAAATCAAGCCACAGACCAAGAGCTTGAAATTATCCAAAACTACTCAATCTTTCTGTGGGGAAGGTACAAGTAGAAGTTAGGAGATGTGGTGTCAGAAGTGAGGTGTGTCAGGAATGGCCAGAATATTGTCAGTTACAGTAGTTGTTCTGCGTACTATTAAGACTTGATGAAAAACATAATCATACCAACAGGGATGCTGCCCAGTTTATTAATGAGTCAGTACATCTTCCATAGACAGACCAAGTGTGCACACAGATCACTTCATTTCTTCTTGTCTAGTTAAAACCACAGAAAACTCAGGAAAGCTTGATCTACAGAGTTTGGATTTGGACAGCAGGAAGTCTGCCACTAAAGCTAGCCAAAGTTCACACAGTCGTAGAAAGTTCCTAAGTGCCAGATTTTTAAACACTCAGATGAGGAATACAAAGTTGGTGAAATCTACTCATTCTAATGAGTTTTAAAATGCAGTTGTGATTGTCTGAAAGTCTCCAATACCCAGAAATCAAATCTTAGCCTTGATTCAGCATACTGAATGTGATCAAATGTAGTAGAAAGTCCTTTACCAGTCAAATGCAGAAAATAAAAAGCCATGAGGGAAGACTGATACCATCATTTAAGTAAAGTTTGCATTGCAAGTGTGGGCTTTTAGATTGCCAGTCTGTGTCAGTGGTTTCCAGACAATGTCACTTACAAATTATGCTTTCAGTAAAAAAAAAAAAAAAAAAAATTAAAAAGTTAGATCTCCCTAATGCTAATTTAACAGGGTAAATGAATCATGTCTGCTGAAAGGAAGCCACAATGCATATTTTACATAGAAATGAGTGTTCCTTGAGGGCTATGAAAAAACTGACAAAGGGGATTTTAATGGAAATTAATAACCTCAAAAAAAAAAAAAATAGAATCAGGACTGCAAATACTTACTGAATTTTACTAAGTACATTTAGACAATTTTTATGCATCACTCATCAAAACTTAAACCATGTTTTGATGCTTGGTTCCAAGTCTGGGAAATTCATAAACAAACATGAGGCAAGGAAATGTCACTTCAGTAAATTCTAAAAACTATATTTGTGAAATGAAGGTACAACTGAGTGGTGACTGTGCTGACAGGGACTAACCTACTTATAGCTATGCCCTCTCTGTATCCTGCCTTTTCTCACAAGAGACTTCATGTTCTAATTATCTATTGAGATTTTTTTCTTGCTTCTACTTTTTATTAACAGAAGCTATGAATCTTTGAATAAAGACATGAAGCAATCTTTATGAAGTCTGATTAACACCTTGCTAATACTTTACAGCTACATATGTTGCTACACAAATGTGAGATTGCTCATGTCCCAAGTGCAGAAAAAATACGTTTGTGTGTTTCATAAACACTTAGGTTTATTAGCATACTTATGGTGTCTTTAAGAGACTCTAGATATATTACTAAAGGAGACATAACTTGAATGCTCCCAAACTTCTGACTAAACAGAGAATATATCGATTTCAAAAATAATCTTGTTTTTACACTTTGTTTTAAACAGGGGGAATGCGTATGAGAAGCACTGATACAAAGAAGACTTCCCGAAGGTCATGCAAAGGCAAACTTGGCTAGTGGGGAATCGCCTTCCAGAATAGACTGCAGCCTCAGCCTTCCACTGAAATAGTTGCACAAGGTGAATATATTATGATAGTACCCCTAAGTATCTGCCGTTAAGGGAGATTTTCGCTCATCACCCAGCACAGTGTAGGGACCAGTTGTCATTAAAAGGATTACAGTGCCTGCAGACTGCGTAAGATTTCTGCAGAGCAACGGGAAAACCAGAATTGCTTTTCAGGCTACAGGGGCGATCCCCTGTCCCACCAAAAAGAGCTCAGGTTTTCGGGGGCTGAGCCAGGGCAGTTAGCCGCGGGGGCGGCCGAGCCGCAGGGTGGGTTCCCCCGGGGAAAGGAGAAGCGGCGGCTTAGCTCCGGAAACAGAGACGGCCCCGCCTGCAAGAGCGGCGGCCCCGAATACTAATCCTGAGAGGCGGGGTGGGGGGAAGCAGCCGCGGGGGAACGGAGCAAGGCGCGGATGCTGAGCGCTGTTGGGTCTGTTCCGCAGGTGATGGCTGCGCCGCGGCGGCCGGCAGCGCTCCGCACGGACCAGGCGCAGCGCCGGCGCAGGTAGCGCGGCTCCATGGAGGGCAGCGGCGCGACCCCGGAGGAGGAGGTGAGCGGGGCCGCGAACGGCGCTCCCCCGCCGCCGCCGGCACCGCCGCCCACGCCGGCCGCCCCCTGCGGCTTCAGCTCCTCCCTCTGCTTCAGCGCCGCCGCTGCCGAGCCGCAGCCGCCCGCGGCTGGCGGCCGGGTGGTGCAGAGCCAGTGGGAGATCAACAACGCCGCCTGCCAGGAGGATGAGGAGGTGGTGGGGCCGCGGGACCGGCCGCCGGAGGAGCCCGACCTGGTGATCGAGGTGTCGGGCCGCCGCATTCGGGCACACAAGTCGGTGCTGGCGGCCAAGAGTGACTATTTTCGTGCCCGCGCCTCACGGGACGTCCTACGAGTGAAGGGGGTGAGCTACGGGGCGCTGCGGCTGCTCATCGACTACGTGTACACGGCCCGCATGGGCGAGGTGAGGCACGACAACCTGGCTGAGGTGGTGAGCGGCGCCCGCGTCCTCCAGATGCCCTGTGCCCTGCACTGTGCCGCCGAGGCCATGCGCGCCCAGCTCTGCCTCGGCAACTGCTACCAGCTGCTCTGCCTGGCCAAGAAGCAGCGACTGGCGGAGCTGCGGGAGGCTGCCTATCGCTACATGAGCGACCATTACCTGGAGGTGCTGCGGGAGCCCAGCGTTTACGGCCGCCTCAGTGGCGCTGAGCGAGACCTCATCCTGCAGCAGCGCATGGATGCCGGCCGGCCCTGCTTGCTGGTGGCCGAGGTCAGCGACGCCTTCGAGCGGCCGGGTGGTGGCAGCCGGCCACAGAGCCGCGAGAGCAGTCGGCCACAGAGCCCCTCCTCAGTGGTGTCGCTGGAGGAGAGTGGCTCTCTCATTCACTGCTACCAGGAGGCCAGCGGCGAGTGGAGAGTGCTGACGCGCCTGCCCGAGGAGGCCAATGCCAAGGGCTGCGCCATGTGTGTCCTCCACAATTACCTCTTCCTAGCAGGGGGCATTGTGACAGGGCCGGTGGGCAGCGAACCCAGGGCCCGCCTTTCCGACAAGGTCTTCTGCTACAACCCCCTGACCGACACCTGGAGCCAGGTGCGGCCGCTGGCTCAGCCCCGCTCGCAGCTCAAGCTCCTGGCCTTGGATGGTTACCTCTACGCTGTGGGGGGCGAGTGCCTCTTCACCGTGGAAAGGTATGACCCGCGGGCTGACCGCTGGAGCCCTGTGGCACCCCTGCCCAAGGGTGCCTTCGCTGTGGCTCACGAGGCCACCACTTGCAATGGGGAGATCTATGTGTCGGGAGGCTCCCTCTTCTACCGCCTGCTCAAATATGACCCCAAGCGTGACGAGTGGCAGGAGTGCCCTTACAACAGCAGCCGCCGCCGCTCTGCTGACATGGTGGCCTTCAAGAGCTTCATCTACCGCTTTGATGTGAGCAGTGGCCGTGGTGGGGAGCCAGGCCCGGGCGGCGGGACGAGCGGGGGTGTTGAAGTTTTCCGGTACAACACAGTGGCCAAGTGCTGGAGCCAGTGCGCCAGCCTGCGGCCCAGCAGTGGCCCCATCCAGCCCTTCCGCTGTGCCCCCTTGGGCAACACCATCTACTGCGTCAACCGGACCGGCACCCTTCGCTTCAGCCTAGCCCAGGACGGTGAGGTGGAAGCAGACGGTGGGCTCAAGGGCACGTTTGATGGGGAGCTTCTTAAAGCTCCCTTGGACGTCAAGGGTGTCCTCCTACCTTTCGTGCTTACCCTGCCTGAGAGGCTGGACAAAACAGGGGACCAGGAGGGCTCTCTCCCACTGTAGAGTGGCCAGCCTGACTCTGGCTTCCTGAGAGGGGAGTTAGTTTGCAGGTCCACAAACTCCCATCCGCAGAAGGGACTATCTGTGTTGTGTCTGCAGAGAAAAGGGACTTCCCCCTTTCCCCCCTCTCTCCTCTCAAGATGTTGAGCTGGTTTTAACTAATTTGTAACTCTTCTCATGTTTGCTGTGCTTTTTGTGAAAAGCCAAGCACACAAAAGTGAAAGCTGCTATAAAGGATAATCTCTGGATTATGTTTGTGCCAATCCCCAAATTGAGAAAAACGTTTTTACACCTGGATTTTTAAAATATTCTTGACAACATTGTCATAATGGGACGTTAGTGTTGGTTGTGTGTTTACACATAGTTGAAATCTGGGCTGGAGTTTTTCTGTCATTTGTGTTTTTTTCCCCTCTGAGATGATACTGAGGGATAAACATTGCTGGCAACATAGTTTAGCTGCATTTGTTTTCATGTTAAACCAACTATTTCCTGTGTTTAAAAAGTATAGGAAGAACATCTCCATAACAGCCTTTCATTTCTGGTGCAATAGATGGTTTAAGGAAGCTGTGGCACTGTTTTAGTCCCAGGAATTTCAACCACAGATGATTTAATAGATACCAAACTTAATGTTTTAAGTAACACAAATGTGTGCCACATGTTTTACTTGGAATGCAAAGAAAAAGAAAAAAAAAGGTCAAGCTACCTTTTTAAAATGTGGCATTTTGTGGTAGATACAAAATGTTGATATGTTCTTTATTTGAAAAAGGCAATGGTTTCTGTATGGAAAGATACTGTTTTATTACTTCTTTTGATCAGAGATTTTAAATTAAAAATGAACTGAAGCTGTTCAGAGTGCAACCAGTTGACATGACCAGGTATGCCACTAGAGCTGGGGAAGGACTTTGTACTTCATATGCTCTTTAATTGACTGCAGGTCAAGGAAGGTTAACCTGAACCAACCTGTGGCAAAAGGCCTTTCCCACTTATTTCAAGACCATCAAAAGGGGACATGGAAAATAGCAATGTGCTACATGTGTTTATTATATTGTGCGCTAGCACGATGTTATTTCCCTGTCTTTTGATTGAGAGACTGCTTTATTTATTTTGCACTAATGATTGCTGTAATCAATAAGTCCATGTTAATTGCAATGCGTGCTGATAGTGTACGCTGTAGTTGTGATTCTAAATGCCCAAGAGAGCTGTTTGTGGGACAGCATCCAAATGAGGCAAAACCATACAAAACTTCCTGCCTGTGGAAAGTTGGAGCACACTTTTTTTTTTGGAGCACAAGGTTTGTCATGTTACTCAGAACTGGAAAATGTAAAATGTCTGCACAGACAGACTATATTGAAAAGGGCACATGCATTTATTTTATACATTTTATATTTTAAAAAAATCAATAGGCAAGGCAAATGTTTTAGCTTTATGGTAAATCACTGAGAAACCTTTTCTGAACAAAGAACCTGTGTTTTTGCTGGTTCATTGCTGTATATTCAGCATGGAACTAGCATGGACTGTGGAAAAGAGTTGTTTATACTCAAAGCTCTAGTATAGTTTAATATTTTAGAAAGATATAGGGACCTTGCATCAAAAAAACAGATCTTTTTATGTTTTATTAAGGTGTTTTTGTCAAACAGGATTTTAGCATTCTTACACATAATTGCTAGTTCCAAAGGAAGGCAGCAGGCTCTGTCCTACAATATACCTTCTGTACAAAGGAGAATAGTGAACTTCGTAGATACTTCTTTCCTTCACTTTAATGTTTGGAGGTTTTTTTTCTCTTTTCATTGTTGTTGCACAAGGTTTTAATGCAGTTGATCTGGTTAGTCATTCTGTAGAAAACAGTGGTCCAGTCCTAGAAGTTCTTAGCCAAGTGAGGCTGTTCCCTAGTGAGCTAATTAAAGCATCAGCCAGGCAGGAGCTGTAGGCCTGCAGAGTGTGACATTTATCTTAGCTTCAGTACAGGTTGGTGCAGTGGAATTTAACATCTTTCACAGAATATTTAATTCTCAGACGAGAATTCTTGGAAATACTGACTAAATTAAATTCCAGCATTGTAACTTGAGCAGGAAAGAAGAATTACATGTTTGCTTTCAGCATAATTTTTATGTTGACTCTGGAAAGTATTTCAAGCTGTGTAGTGCAACGCTTAGGTGCATACTTAAACTAGAGACGTAAGTGCTAGGCCAGATTTTGAAATAGTACCATCACCAGGAACACACACAAGGAAACGTCTGTTTTATCTTGCAATGCAACACAATTTCAAAGACTTACATAGTATAGTTCTTATACTACAGCATAATGAGGTATCAAGCCAGGTTTTGCATTCCTATTTATTGAGTATTAATTAAGCACTCCCATTCTGCTAATGCATGAAAATGCTTCTAAATGAGTTTTGGGAAGTTTCCATGTTTTAAGATGTGACAATAATCCACAAACTTTTGGGGTAGAGTCAACCATATCCTTTCTTCTAATATTTATTGCTGTATGCTATGAAAAAATACATTTGGAAGTTCTACAGTAATGTGTTTAACAAACCTGCAGTGTTTTGTGTTTTTGCTAGCTCCTGTTTTTAAAAGAAGTTGAATCAAGTGCTTACCTGCTTTCACTGTTTACACAGTGTCAGTGGGGAGAGTCTGGCGTTCATTAGTAGCTGTCTATCAAACCTGTTTCCTTTGTACACTGCATAGTCACAGCCTGTGATTAACAACAGAGGCATGTTTCTAGCCAGATTTCCTACTCTATGGCCTCTGTTTCCTTCCTGGTAGGCCTGAGGCAGCTTTGCTGATTTTTCCCCCAATTATATCTTCACAAAGAAGCCCCCCCCCCACCAAACTTGGGTACTAAAACCAGAATTTAGATATTCCTCAGGCATTTAAGGACTGAAATTGTCATTCCAGAACCCTACAGTTTTACTTAAACCTAGCAACAACTGTCTCTTTGACATGTGGAGCTGCTCAGAGCAGTTCCACACCTACCTACCAAGTGGATATCCAGAAACCACTTATGTTACAGGGTTTAATTTAGGTACAAACCAAAGGGCCAGGCCACCCTCAAGTTGTGTTTGCATATGTTTTGCTTTTAAAACAGCCATTTTATCTAGAGTAGCCTGAAGTCTAACATACTTGCATAGGAACACGGAGATCTGTGTGTGCTTTCTTAGCCTGCAGGCATTCGGTCCACACCTCCCACCCTCTGGTTGTCAATGGACTAAAGGAACTCTTGGAGCTAGTCCATGATCTCTAAATATTTATGCATTTTGCATTGTGTGTTAATTGGCTAAAAGTCTCCAGAATCATCAAGGTAGTCATGCTCACTGAGTGATATGAGACTAGCTAGAGAGAAGACACACAGTCTGCCCTGTTGTCTTTCTTCCAGCTGAATTTTACAGTCCTCTTAATATAGGACACACAGGAGATAGTTGCCCTAATTTCTCAGGGAGTAATTTTTTCTCCCTACACTACTCTTATTTTCAAGGTCGTCTGCTGGAAAATTTAGTCTTGAATTCCCCCAAGCTGAGTAAGGACTGAACTGGGGCCTTGCACTGTGTGTGTGCGCGTGTGTGCGTGCCTGTGCTCTCAAATCTCAATGGCTGTTCAGGAGAGGTAAACTGGGACCACCTCCTGCACCTCTTTCTCAGGGGTGAGCTTCATGCAAATCCTCCAAAAGCACACAGAGAGGCTCATGTACATTGAGTTCTGAGTAGATTCCAGGCCTCACCTCCTGGATGGGTAATTCAGCATAGATTTTGTACAAGTTCTTACAATAGGGCAAGTTTTCTTTGGAAAGCTTTTCCAGACAGGCTGTGTGTTTTGGTTTACCAGTCTGAGGTGAGCTACTCCATGCACTGTGCTGGGAGGCCAAACAGGTAATTTGGATTCTTCTCAGGGGTACCACCTTAGTAAAGAGGCATTGCAGTATCTAACAATTAAGCCCTAAAGCCTTAACTGAATGTAAAACTAAATCCAATTTCAATGAAGAAATGCAATTAACAGGTGAAACTTTACTGTTTCTGTTTATTAACTGGTTCCGTAAAATAGAAATCTTAATTGCAGCAAAAGCATGTGTACAAATTCTGTTTACACTTGAAACTAAGTCAAAAAAATAGTTGGAAAAAGAATAACCCTGTTCGATCAAAACTTGCACTGTTAAGCAACATGGGGAAGCTGTTAGTCATACCCTAGTAATGACTGAAATTGTGCAGTCGCTGATGTAAATTCTGTCCACAGAAAGATGCTTTGTAAATAAATACCTGGTAAAATTTAAAGTCATACAAGAATAAATTACTCACATGAAAGCCCTACCTCTCATGTGCTGTTTGATTGGCTCTCAGAGTGCTGTATCCCAGTTACCATTATTTATGAGTGGCTATTGCTTTTCCCTGATTTACATCGTGTAATCCTTTGACTGCTCCATAAATGTGTTAACCTTCATTATCACAAAGCTTAACAGTGGTGCTGAGGCTTTATGTCTGGGCTGATACGTAGTGTTTTCTCCTGGAATGAATCCAGAGCTAGACAGAAACCTACCTTTGGGCTTTTTTGTTTTTTCCCAGTAGCACTGCTCATGGGAAACTTAAGAAAACACAGGAAGGGGAAACGGTAGTACTGTTGAGCAGTCTAATAGTTAAAAGCATTTTATGAATTTCTCTTTTTTTCTGCTGTTTGCACACCAGATTGGCACTGGTTTGACAGAACAGCTCTATTTGCCCAATACCAATAGTATGAGTACTCTTGTAGCAAAGTGTGTTTTTACCTATTTGCTGCCTCAGCTCCTCCTCTGAGGTAATGTAGTGCAAGTTTGTAATAGTTCCATGCATTTACTAGGTTACTGGAACTGTTCTGACTTTATATTACTGCTACCAAAAGCAGAGATTGACACACAAGCTCAGTAAAATTGTGCGCTCAGAATATGTAGTCACATACTTTTCATTTGTTTTGGCCTGCTGAATGCTGAGAGCTGCTGGAAGGAACTCACTGGTATTAGGAATCAGCAGGAGTGCTGGTTTTGGCTGGGGTGGAGTTAATTTTCTTCCCAGTAGCTGATATGGGACGGTATTTTGGATTTGTGCTGAAAACCGTGCTGATACAGAGACGTTTTCGTTGTTGCTGAGCTGTGCTCACAAAGGGCCAAAGCCTTTTCTACTCCTCACCCCACCCCACCAGTGAGGAGGCTGGTGGTGCACAAGGGCTTTGTGGGGCACACATCTGGGACAGCTGGCCCCATCTGACCACAGGGATATTGCAGACGATTTGTTGTCATGCTCAGCCTATAAAGCTGGGGGAGGAAGAAGGAAGGGAGGACATTTGAACTGATGGTGTTTGTCTTAAGTCATATCTGTGTGTTGGAACCCTGCTTTCCTGGGGTGGCTGAACACCTGCCTGCCGATGGCAAGCAGTGAATGAATTCTTTGTTCTGCTTTGCTTGCAGGTGCAGCTTTTGGTTTGGTTATTAAGCTGTCTTTATTTCAACCCATGAGTTTTCTCACTTTCCCCCTTCTGTTTGTCTCCCCCCAGTCACTGGGAGGAGCGAGTCGCTGTGGGGCTGAGCCACTGGCTGGGGTGGAACTGCAAACAGCAAGGTATTTTGGAGACTTTCATGAATTACTCAAAGGAAAGAAACGGGAGTGAGGGATAGGAGGGAAGAGATGAATTCGGAGTCAAAAGTACCTACTGTATATCCAGTTGAAACAAGTAGCAGGGAAGGGAAACCACGGTTGGTACTTGAGACAGTGATGACTATAGGGCCAGGTTTTCTCAAATATTTCTTAAACAGGCTAGGTTTTTACCAGTTATATTGCTAGTGTTACCATTTTGCACCTGCAATGCTTCTTCAACCACCACAGTGTTTAATAAGCTACCTTTTGCAGGAGTCTCTTGCTTTGCTTTTAAGTCTTAGTGGATGAACCCTGGACAAATCTGTGAAATCATGAAATAACAATGTCAATGCTACTACTTTTGACAGGTTAACTAATGCAAATTCTTTAGACACTGTTCACAGTTCAGGTGAATTATATGTGTAACTGATGTATTAATAGTTTCATTTTTGAAGCATATATAGGTAAAGCTTTTTATGTATTTCCAGTTTATGTTGTAATGAAATAAATACTTCAAAAAAAGCTTATGCTCCCTGTTAGGTATTTCTGGGTAATTGTTGTTTTTTCTTTGTTATCCATCCAGTCACTTTCTCTTTTTCTTGTACTTTACTATATTTTTCTTACAAACCAAAGACAAAATTATACAAATTATGACACAGGTAAATATTTAGGACATGTTTCTAAGGCTAAACAGAAAAAAAAATAATGTTTTCATTTCACAGTGCCCTGGGTGTTTGGAACTTGAAATATTCTGCAGTGAAAGCATTTTCCTAAGTGCAGATTAGTGTATACTCTAGTCAACTTTTATTCCCTTTTTTCTTTTTTGTTGTCAGTATGTTAAAGTGCATCATTCATTTATTGAAGTTACGTGTAGGTTTTTCCAGAATACTCTACTGTGTTATGTCACACATGTCAGATTTTTGGCTGGAGTAGATTTAAAGCAGCATAAGTAAAAACAGAATCAAACACAATTTAAATTCCCTACTTTGACTCCTACTTATTTTCTCATCAGATATTTTGCTTGACAGGAAGTCATATGACCTGTTTGAAAACTCCAATATTCATAGACTACATGGAGTTGTACTTGCTGTAATTTTTGTTATTTCCTTATCTGTTGGAACATGCAAACTTTCTTACATTTTCTTAAGAAGGGCTAAATTCTGCTGCTGATTAAACCAGGGTAAATCTGGAATAGCTCAACCAAACATCTTAGATTACCAGATTTTTTTTTTGCATTCAGCCCCAGAGTTTTGAGTCTGTTATAAAATCACTGGGGGACCTCCTTTGGAAAACAAAAAGAAAAGTTCTGACTGAAAAAGACTCAAGCAATCAGTCACTTGAATGTGTTTTGTGTTTTTTTTTCTTCACTAGAGTATAAAAATTTTAACTCTTAATTTTTCTCTGTGTTGTGAACTACACATGGGGAGGTTTTGTGACAGTGAAGTTTTATCTCAATTATATACTCCTGCTTGATTCACTGAACATTTTGCACCTACATCTCTCAGGATGCTTAGGCCCCAGGCTCAAGCTTCAGGTGTAGTCTGGTAAATTGTGTGGCTAGGTCCAATAACCTGTGCCATGATTAATTTTCCAGTTCTGAAATGCTAAACCAAACAATTGTAGCACAGAGGGTTTGGATTTCAAAGTTCTCTCAGTTTGGGAACACAAAATCCCGTTACCTGTTTCCAGGTGTAATGCATCACTCGTGTCTGTGGATTCAAAATTCACAGTAAGTTTTCATATAAAAACATCTACAAGCAGATGGTGTTGACCTGTATTCCCCTGAATACAGAAGTCTTACTGAAAGGACAACTCTTCAGTTGCTAGACTGTGCAAACAGGGAAATCACATACAGCTGTGAACTCCCATGTCATACTGAGTAATTATCAAGTGAGTAACAGTGTCATCAAACATGAGTTTACAGCCTATGAACAGATGTACCTATCATGGGTGGGGACAAAGGAAACTCGAATCAGTAACTGTTAGTGCTGGGACTATGCCTGGAAACAAACCCCACGCCTTTTTTCAGGATTGCATTGTTTAGGCAGCTGTCGAGAAGAAAGTCCTAGGCTAAATAACAGCATGTGGCTAAAAGTAGGTCGGGAAGCACTAAGTGTGGCAGTACCTGCAGGCTTCTTAAAATGAGTCTGAAGAGGATCTGTGTCTCAAAAAATCCCAATTGGAGAAGCTGCTGGTGAGCAAGCCAGGCAGTGGGAGAGAGCACGACTGTGCCTGACAGCAGTGACAAGAAGGAGCTGAATGAGCATCCTCTGAATGACAGCTGTCCTGATGTGGAGTCCTTGGGAAGTAGCAAGAAAACAATACATGCTTGGCCATCTTGTGCCATGCCCTTCATTGCTGTGTTCTCACCCTTTGCTGGCAGTGCCAGTTCTCAAATTCCCTGCTGAGCAGCTTATACATGGAGAGTCTTGAAGGTGATGACTTTTAATCCTCCTTTTTTTTTTGTATGTTTATTTAATTTGTCTTTTTTTTTCTTATACAGTCTTCTCTTTTTGTACATCTCTCTCATTATCTTTTTTTTTTTCTCTTTAGAGGTTGTGTGTATTTGTCTCTCTATTCAAACATTTCAATAGATAACACAGAGAGTCTGTGAATTTAGAAAAATTGCCTTTTGAAAGTCATTGAAACTCCTCAGGAGGGCAAACTTTCCTTCTGTAGCCTGATAACTTTTTCCCTTAATACAACCCTAGATTTTTAGATGAAGTGTGGAAGACTTTATCTGCTTTTTGGCAAAATGGAACCATGAGCTGTTCACTTCCTAAAGAAATAGAGAAAGTTATGAGCAAATAAATTATTCATAATGCAGACTTTAAGCAGGTGTTTGGCACATTTTGTTAGGCTTACCTGAGCTTTTAGTCACCGCAGAACTGCAGCTACAGGAAAAAGTAACTGCAGGATTGAAGTATTGATCAGCTAGGAGGTCTTTGAGGAACAAAGTAAGACCACAAACTGTGACAGAATAAAGGTAGTTCCCGCACCATTTAGAAACCATTATCTCAGTGATCAGAGACTAATTTACTGATGTCTTGTTAGTGCATTAGAGATGAAGGTGGTTCTTTTTTCATAATCCCCGTCTCCATATCTCATCCCATTCTGTTCCCTGAACTGCTGATTTGCGGTTCTTTGCACATGTGAAAAATTGTTGCAGTTTGAATGTAGAAAGTTTGTAGGAATTTTTACCTCTTCTGCACAGGTGAGGGGATCTGTCATCTGCAATGATGGATCAATTATCTCTCCCATATTTTTCTAAATAAAGAAAAACATAGAATCTCTATTAGAACTAGAAAAATAAAAGCTGATAATAAAAATAACTAGAGAATGCAAACAAGCAAAATAAAGTTTTTCCATCATTGCCACTCTTTTTAGATCATAATGAAGTCCTAGACAGAAAGGACTAGACTCCTCTTAAAAATACATTTTAAACTATCAGGAAAATGCAAAATCATGCAGGTCCATGAGAGAGTTCCTGGGTTGAGGGCAGCATGGTGCAGGAACTTCCATGGGCTAATTAAGAGAAGATGAACCTCTTTCCTTTATGTCCTTACTGAAGTTCTCTGCTCCTATGTATCTACTGAAAGCAAATGCTGACTGACTGTGTGGTTCGGTAATGTGCCTTGGAGGTGCAGTACTCTGTCGCCCTATTCTAAAGCAAATTAAGTATTTCAAAATACTGAAAGAAAAACTGAAATAAATTCCTTAATTAATCATCTGCTTCCTTCGTATCTCCTTCTTAAGTGCTTCTTCAATGAATCCAGTGTTATTTAAATGTAGATTCTGTCTGTGTCCAAGTCTGGTTTGTCTTTGACAGAGTTGGAGTATAAAGGTGTGATTGTAGTACATGTGGAGTGTTTGAAAAGTCTGGTCCATAAGACGCTCATGCTGGTCTTACTCAGCTGGCTGACACACTAATGGGAAGGAGTCCAGCCTGTCATTTAGCTCACCATACCTGCTGTCATTGCTACATCAGACTTTTTGAGCAGGTTGTTGGTGTACAGGGGTGTGTCAGACTACCTATCACTACATATGCTGTAAAACATTTTTATCTCAGTCTAGCTAGGGACATTGTACCTCCAGGCAAGAAGAGGAAGTCTCTGCTCACCTCATACTCTTTGTTCTTGCTCCCACTGCTTTCCTGACCAGACTGCCTGGCTCAGTGCCTGCAGAAAGGAGCAAAGCTATATATTCCCTCTCCCAAAAACAAGAGAGGCACAGCGGCTCAGTCATTACTCCTTTGTAGGTCTGCGGGGAGAGCGCACTTCCAGGCTTCCTCTTACTCAAATTACAAGGTTGCCCTTCATTCCCAAGAGCCAAGAAAAATGCTCAGCTTACATGTGATGAAAAAGAACTTGTAAAAGTTATTTTTGAAGGGGCAGTGAAACAAACACCAGTATTTGCAGTGGCTGCCCATGATGTTGCTACTGTTTTTGAAACAGCTGGAGTGTAGGACCCCTCATCAGACCCCAGGCTTCCTCACACGCAGTTTAAATGTGAAGGGATTCAGGCAATAGGCTCACTTTCTTTGAATTTTTCCTGCTCTCTGGGGGCACTAAAAAAGTCAAAGGAGCCATTTGAGTAAGTGCAGCAGTTCATCTTCCACAGTGCTGCACAGGGACTCTGCACTGCTGTACCCTGGCAGATGGCAGCAGGTGGGGAGAAAGCACGGGAGCAATAAGGAGCTTGAGTGAAGCATTCTTAGTGAGAGGAAATCACAGGTGCAGATTACCTGGGAAACAGTTCCCTGTTAATGTTTTTTTGACTCTTACATATGCTTGCACATAGTTTAAAAAAGATAATTCTATGGGCATATTCTAGGAATGATTAATTCCTGCTACTCTTGCATTAGGAAGTAGAGGCATCAAGAAAACCTAGTTTCATTTCTGGTTCTGCCATAAAATTCCATTTATTATTGGGGGAAAGCTGTTACAGCTTCAGTTCTCTCCAAAGAGAAAAGTGGGGGTCAGGAGGGAGAGAAAGGTGATTCAACCCATTAGGTGTTGGAAATAAGTTTGGTTGGGTTTTTTTTCATCAGTAAAGGACTTTGGGAATGTTGGTTAATACTGTGGAGTGCATTTTACTGTTTCAACATTTTCCTGTATTTGCTCCGTGTGAACAGAGTATTTTCTTCCTGTGAAGCTGACAGAATAAAAAAGGAGTGAAACTGTTCCTTCTTTTGTCCTTGTTTTTGGCCTTTTGCAGCATCATTCCTGGGCTCTGAAAAGGCAATGGGATGTCTGCCTTTCTACAGATTCATGGATGTCTGCCATGGAGGAACCAGGTGAGTAAATACAAGGAGAGTTTGGAAATGGTAATGCCTCTGCTGTGCCTGTTCCTCCACCTTCATCTCTTGCCCCTGTATTTTGTATCAGGAAGGACGTGTAGTCTTGAGAGAAGTGTGATGAAAATGTAGTGTTCTTCCTCACAGTCTCTTGAGATATTTTATCAGAAATGATGTTCAGTGCCTTGTCTTCTGCACATATTTAGGATTACGAATCAATTTTCAATTTTTTCTCTTCAAATTTATAAGATTTTGGGTGAGATTATGTTTTTATATTTTTATCTTAACTCTCAAAAGTTGCATCAAAAGTACTGAATGGTTCATTAGAGTCCTTTGTGTGAATTAAAACACATAGGACCTTTGTTTTTTCTCTTCCAAAATTCTAAAAGGGTAAAATCTCATTACAGTGTTGAAGTGTTTCTTTTTGTAAACTTTAGAGAGTACAGAATTTTGTCAGGAAAAAAAAAAAAGAAAAAAAAAAAGAAAAAAAAAAAACACTACACCAAAAAAACCCCAAAAAACCAAAACCCTAACAAACCAAAAGAAACAAAAAAAAAAGAAAAAAGGAAGAAATGTAGTAAATCCCTAATACGAGGGAGAACAGAACCAACCAACCACATTCACTGGAAAAGGTTGCATTTTCATTAGATTTCATAGGTCTTGTCAAGGCCTGCAAATCTGGATACATGAAGTCACGAGAACAATGGTGATCTGTGCTTCCTGAAAAACTGCTTCTAGGACACCTCTGCCAGCGTCTTTCCATGTGCAGTTGTAAGGATCTGTGGTTGTAAGGATATATAAAATATACTAGCCATCCCCATTAAAGACATTTTAAGTATTTCTGGTGGTGTAGTTCACTGAACAGTCAATTCTTGCCTCTGCCAGCCACTGGTGATTGCCTCAACACCTCTGGTTTAAAATTTCAAAACAAAGTATGGAGAAACACTTGCGAGTTCCTTTTGGCAGTGTGGTAACTCTGTCTTCATCTGAACTAGCTGGCAGGAGAGCTTTGCTCCATTTCAAGGGCACAACCTGCTTATGGAAGGAGCTGCTTCTAGCAGTCCTCCTGCATATAGCTTCATCTTCCTTTCAAAACTGGAGGCTTGGATGTCTCTATGCTGGAAATCCTTTACAGATACTGGGGTTTAATAAACAGGGCAAATTATTTCTTTTGGGTGCTCAAGCATCCTGTGTAGCCTCTTGCATTCACCACTGCAAGGCGTTTGAGAAGAGGGAAAACTCACCAAGAGGTGCTACAGAAAGAATACTTGTTAATGGTTTCCTCTCATATCCCTTCCCCAGTTTTCTCCTGAGTAGCTGGCCTACATCTGAATTGGAGCCAAATGTGTCTAAGTTTAGCTGGGTTCTTGTGTTGGTAAAGACAGCATTTTCCTGTAGGCAGGAGGGGGTTGCTGGGGCCGTGGAGCACAGCCCAATTGATCCAAGCTGCCATTTGTGGATACGACTTACTTTAGACTGATTACAGTTTCAGCAGAAACCCCACTTGGGAAACCACACAGTGTGCAGGTAATTGGAAACAGAGCCTGGCACAAGCATCTTTTAAAGTTTAGCACTGGCCTTTGAATTTGTAAATAGAAAAGGCCTGTGACTCTGCGGTAAAAACAGTGGCCCTAGTAAATTTTGAGAAGGAAACAGAGACATTATTGTTTTCTCTCTCCCCATATAGTTTGCTTTTTGTTTCACTCTTTGATCTAAGAAAACTCTAGGCTAGCTCCTTTAATTAAGGGGCAGTAGACAAAGCTTTGTCTGCAGGGTAATGTTTGTGTCGATGCACACAGCTAAGCTTACAGGCTCTGTGTTTTCCTCTACCTTGTTTCTTCTGTTTAGAAAAGCAAGATACTTTTCATACCTTTTTTTAAGCTTATAATATCCCCTGTTGTAAAGGATGCCTCCCACCACTTCCAAGAGTTTGTATCTAGGCAGATGACTTTCCTTCTTCTTCTTGCACTTTTCTTGCTGTTTTATTCACTGATGGGTTTGCGAGCACAGCACTCACAGTAATAGCTTACATAAATATATATAGGAAACCTAAATTTTACTTCTTTGTCTGTTGTTGAGTAACTGAGATTTCAGTGATTTCCTTAGCCTTTGTGCTACTTCTCCATCTTTCACTGTTTTTCTCTTCTCTGCTCATTCACAACTCCTTTAAATACTCCTTAAAATGCCAGATGTGATCACAGTTGTTATCAGCTGTATTTTCAGAAAAGACTGTATCAAATATTTTATTTTTCACTAGTCACACGGACACCTTTCAGCTAAAGAAAGGATCATCTGATTCACCCTGGAAAATACAACTTTTCAAAATCATCTGTGGCTAAACTCCTACTCATTCAGCATCTCCTAGGTGACAGTGACTTCACATACTCAACGATAATTTAAAATAAAATATCCCATGGTTACAACCACTAGTAGAATTATGATGATGATAGAGGGGTTTGGTATCTAGCCCAAAAAGCTGCAAGAGACTGCTGGGATTGTGAACACTGTGTTTGTTAACGCAGTTCAAAGACCTGTGTAAGACAGAATTTGAATACTAGTGGCAGTATTTTAAGTTGGGTTGTCTATCTGACCATTGCAAGCATCAGTGGAACAGAACTGGGAAAAAGAAGGGAAAAAATCAGTCAAAAATATCTCAAGATAAAGAAACAGTATTTTGAGTCTTTTGATGAATGTTTCTCTGTTAAAAAATCAAATGTTTCTAGAGGTAAGGTACTTACTATGGGATATTGAGATCCAGTTATTTTTACAGGATTGCACCAAATTAAGGTGAAAAAGAGACTATATACAGAAAGTCAATAGTATGGAATTTATTTAACAGTAAATGTGAGGCAGAAGAAGAGAGAGAAATAGGAAGGGGGTGGGGGAAGAGAAAGAGTGACAGAGAGGCAGTTTAAGTGGAAAACCCACCACTCTGTGGATCCCAGCAGCATCCCATTGATCCTCTTCTGGTCTTCTTGGTTGTGATGTGATGGTCCCACAAAACACAGGGTTCAGTGGGTTAATACACTTTCAGGCTAGTTGGGAACACCCAGGTGCTTCCTCTGGCAGGGATGTTTTACACCCAGATGCCTCCTCTGTCTCTTGCCATAGGCTTGGGGTTGGTTGCATCTCTTTGCATCACGTGCAGTCCACTGGTGCAAGGCTTCAAATGAGTCTGGGTCTGCCTTGGGGGCCCTTGATGGTTTATGATCCCTTTTCCCTCTCATGTGAATGATCCATGGATGTGGTCTCCTTGGGGTGGGGGGATTTTACAACTGAGTCAGTTTGTGCAAGGGAGGATGAGTGTTCCCTCTGACCAGGGGTTACACCAAAATTCTCCTCCTCCCATCCTGGCCTTGGGAAAGTGTGTGCAAACCTGGCCTCAGCAAATGTGTCTGTGGGCTATGGCCTCTCCATCCTGAACCCAGCCAGAGCTGATTTTCAGGATGGCTGCTGGGTTTGACTTTCCTTGTGGATTCATTCCTCTGCTTATACTTGTGATAATTGGACAATAGTACCACCCTTCTCTCAAGTTCATGTTAGGTGTCTTAACTCACTGTCCAGTTCCAGTCAGGAGGAATATTCAGACAGGGAGCGGGCTCAGATGGTCACAGTTTCTTTATACAATTTTGCTATAATGGGAAAAGTCCTTTTAAAAAATGTGTAAGCCATTAACCATAACATTTCAGTGTCTCACATAGGAGGAAACAGCTATTGCCTTACTACTAGTAGGTGGCATATAGATCTAAATGAGGCAGGTGATTGTAGAGCAAAAGACAGATGAAATTTGCATAAACATGCAAACTGGTGGGTTGGATGACAAATGATGAAGTGATGGCAGTGCAGAGGTGCTAGGGCAGGCAGGGGGATAATGATCTCTCACAGCAGATGAGACATGACTGCAGCGTAAGCATCGAGGGAAGATAAGAACTGTGCTCTGACAGCAGGCCTGTTCCCACACCCTGCCTGCAGTTTCCTTCACTAGCATTACTAACTGCTACTCTACTAAATTCTACTTGGCATAAACAAAGCAGGGGCTTGAGAGTGAGGGAGGAAAGGTTTATAGTCTGAGAGCTGTGCTCAAGTCCTGTTCAAATACCTCCCCTGGGTCACATATCTGGTTTGCTGTTACCTATTGCACCTCCTTGAAACAACACTGTAATTTCAGATCAGAATATGGAGGAAAACCTGAAATGCTTAAAAAATATGAAAATGCTTTGGTTTTTACCTTTTGAAGATTTGAAAGAGCTTGTAATTTTGAATGTCTGGGCAAAACAGCATTGAGCATTATCCATTGCAGGGTTAATACAAATTTTAAAGCACTGATGGAGGAACATTCAATCAGTTAGAAATTGTGTGGGAGGAGGGAGTCAAACCTGTCCTTTCTCTACCTCCAGTCTATCCAAAGTGCTTAAATCCAGAGCTGAAGCAGGTTGTCAGATAGCCCTGGCTTGATCTCTCCAGCAGCCTGTGATGAACAGGGAGAGGGGCTGGGAGAGGCTCATCCCCTCTCTGCTTCCTCATGGATTCATTTAACTGCCTAGAGGGCTGCTCCCAGCTGTCCCCACCACAGGGCAGGGGAAGCTGAGAGGAGCAGGCAGGGAGAGGGAGGAGGTTGTAGAAGCAAAGGCATTGCTAGTGTGGGCTTGTTCACCTGCACATAAAAACAGGGAGTCATGGTCCTTGTTACAGCTCTACATCCTATTTACAGGATGGAGGACATCTCTGGTGCCAGGCCTAATGACTCCACACTGTTTTCACTCTCTGAAAGCAGATCAGCTTTTACAATCATGCCTAGAGCACCCAGTTCTGCAGGAACCTTCAGCTCCCTGCTGCATGGGGAACACCTGACGTGCTCAATCCTTCCCCATCACCTCTCTCTCTCCCACACTTCTTCATGGCAAATTCATGACCCTTATTTAAACTCATGCTAGATGGTGGTGCTCCTACTAGGGTGCTTTCCTATCCCTATGGCTGGGTAACTTGTCCAGACTCATGATTTATGCAGAGGTAACATGGACATCTGTGAAGCACTAGACCCTTCACACATAAGTCAGCTGATTGTGGGAATGGCCTGGTAGAGATGGAGTGAATTAGATGGGCAGGAAGTTTCTCTGTTTATGTGATTGATTGTGATCAGTGGAAAAGGTAATACTGTAATTAAGGAGACAATTCTTTTGCCAGGGTAAGGTGTAGTTCACTTAGGGAGGCTTTATGGCAGAGCTAATTAGGAAAGATGGTATGAGCAAAACCTTAGAATTTAAGTCACCAAAATTCTTGATATGCCAGTACTCCAGATTATTTTTAAACAATCCTGAAGAAGTAACTAATATCTACCTCCAATATCTACTCTCCAAAATAGGCTATAGAGTTATGTCCCTCATACAGGCCATCAGATGTTTCATTATTTCATGCCATATGCAGCAGTTTGCTCAGAAAACATTGAGAAAGGCATTTAGAAACACTTCTAGACTGCCGGATGTGATGATGATAGTTCACATTTGCCTGGGCAGAGAAAAGGGATGAAACTGTTCTTCCCTCATATGCAATAAACCACTCACAGCTGCCTCTGATACACAGGATTAATCTCTATCCCTGCATTTTTGCAGTTCCTGACCCCAACAGGAGGTTCTAAGAGGTCTGTCTGAATGAGAGATTGTTAGTGTGATAGGCCTGGTTGGTGGCCTTGGAGATAATGTACATGTGGAGCTGTATGACAGTGTTGTAGGTTTTCTGTTGTGCCCAAGGAGGCATTTATGTTTCCAGGGCATGTGGACTCATTCTGTGGTGCAGTGGAGATGAGTAAGTTTTGTGTGCCTGGAAAAAATCAGATGTTGATTGATTAGTTTCATGGAATCATTAAGACTGGAAAAGAGATCATCACAATGACTGATATATTTATGGGGGGCAATGAGCACAAAACTGGGTTTGTCACAATTCTTGTCTCTCTTTGGAACAGAAGTACTCCAGTTCACTGGGATATACCATGCACATTCACATCTTGTATTTGCTGCCTGAAAAGACTGTTTTCAATGTGATGCTGTCTCTGTTTCTTTAAAACCTGTGGCAGTTGTTCTGCCATACAGTTTCTTAATAGTGTTGTCACTAACGTATCTTCTAGTGCCTTTTGTACTTTAAGAAGTTTAAAACCACATTGTCCTAGACCCTTCAAACTGAAAAGAGTCTCATCCTGTTTTTGTGACAGTGAAATGATGCTGAGAGATTTAGGACATGAGAGATGGGATATAAAAATGTGCTGGATGCTGCTGTTTGCTGCAGACAGAATCAGAGTCTGGTCTCTCTCTTGGTTGTTTATGCAGCAGAGTTTTAATGCAAAAGGCTTGAGAGCCTGAGGATCAGGAATAAAAACCAACATGATTGATTCTTGCTCAGCTGTGAGCCACAGTCACTGCAGGCAGTGATGTCTCTTGTCATCCCTCTGATCTAGAGTTTGTATTCCTCTCAGCAGAGCAGCCCAGTTTGCTGCAGTGCAGTCTTGCTTAACAAGTGAAGTCAAAATGCAGCAGCAACACAGTGTGGTATGCAGGATTAAGTTTATACTGAGCTTTGCTACTCTATTTTTCTGCAGCTGTAATTCCTACCATCTTCTCCCCTGACTGCTGTGAGTTCCTCTGGCATCCCTCTTTGGGTCACTGGCGTGGCAAAATGAGGCCATCACTGGGAACTTGGTGCAATGATTAGAGTGGCAGCTGTATCTGTTATCTGTCTTCTTACACAGCTCTCAGAGCTGTCCTCTGCTGTGTCCTCTCACAGCAGCTCCTCTTGCTGTGTCAGGTTTGCGGTGAGCGATGCCGCTAATCTGCCAGGCTGGGCCCCTGCACAATGGATGCTTCCTCTTTGTTGACAGCTTGCCTAGGAGAGATTTTGTGCTGCAGACCTTGGAAAAAAATTAGAAAAAACAGAAGAGATAAATGTTGTCCTTCCTCCTTTGTTCTTTGTGAAAATGAGCTTTTGGGATTCTGCCTCTGCGGCCACACAAAAGAGCCTTTCTCTCTGCCTATCCCCAGGCTGAGTTTCCTCAGTGGTCCCAGTGTTCTCTCTGGATACCATTCAAGGGACAAGTTGCAGTAACTAAATGTCCTCTGCTGTTCAGAGGGGTCGCTGCATCAAATACATTATGTCTTTAAACCCTTAACCGATCCATCAAAGTCATTATTCTGTGTAACACTGAGGATTTTTTCCCTGCATTTGAATAGCTTTACCAATGCTTAAGGAGTATTGTATATTACCATACATATGCATTATCTATCTTCCTAAATACACATAAAATATCCTTGAACCTTAAGTAGAGTAGCTGCTGTGTCAGCAGATGTTGTGCTGAGCTTAACAGTTTGTGCCAGCATAGTTTTACTGCTGAAATGCTGTACCCAAGTAAAACAATCGAGAACAGGTCTTTTTTTACAGTAATTAGATCAAATTTCACCTGTGGGATTCAGTGAGATTATTCTGTGTGGAAACTAAGCATATGTCCATGCCACACTGGTGCCATATTTGCAGACAAGCACTGAAAGAGAAGTACCTCAGGGAGAAAATCTCATTTAATGACTGGTAGATATATTAAAAAAATGTGTATTTTCTTGAGGACTTTGCTCCAACAGATAAGAACTGAATGAAATGTCTTAGCTTACCTTTTTTCCTCTTGCAGAAGAAAAGAAGCTTTGAAAATGTGTAGGAAATTGCAGGACAGTGTTGGAGAAGCTGACTCTGATGCTGTCAAAGGGAGGTAGCACAAAGATGGCAAATAGTGAAATGTAGAAGAACTGGAAGGTGCAGCAATGAGATGTGAAGTCTCTTAACTAGGGAGTGTAGTATGTCCAGAACTGTAACAAATGGTGTGAATATTTTGGTAGATGCAGGTCTTGCTTTTCCTAACTCAGGCAGTGCAGTTTTCGGGGAAACTCACCTGAGATTGCTTTATGTTGTACATGATGTTCCAGGTGGGCAGCAAGTAACTCATATGCCCCGTTTGGCTTTTTGTGTGCCCAGAATGAGCTCAGGCTGTTGATCTGAACATGTTATTCTTCTGGAAGATTTTCTTCTGGTGGTCTCAGGAAAGCAAACTCAAAATTCAAAGTTATTAATCTCTTGGAGTTAATGAAAGGCTACTTTTCTTTCCATCCACTCCCAGACTGTTTAGGCAATGTGATACTTCAGATAAGCCTTATGGGGTTTTTGTTTTGTTTTGTTCTGTTTGTTTTGTTTGTTTGTTTTAAATTAATTTTGAATGCCATATAGTCTATTGCATCTCTTCCTTCTGGACAAGGTCCTGGACGCTGTTCCTGGTTTAGCCATTTGGTCTGTGTCATGTTGTTCCCTGCCTTGTAGTAACAAATGTATCAATTTCCTCCTGCTTCCTCCACAGATCTTACCTTCTGTGTCACTCACATGGAGGCTGGCTGTCTTCTCTTCCATATGCCACGGCTGGCAATAAAAATGAGCCTCATGAGAACAAGGAGAAGTTTGCTGTCCAGAAGTGCTTTATCACACAAAGTGCCTCAGTATGCATCTTTTTCTGGGGATGAAGTCATGCAGATATGGCAAAAAGCAAGGGGCCTGCAATACAGCAAGAAAGCTGTGGGCTTTTCCTAAGTGGAGTGAAAAAGAAAGGCATTCCCTTCACATCTTGAGCAAAAGTCATGAATGACACTAAATGCTTCTCTTGTGGATGTGAAATGAAATGTGAAATGGAGGTAGGGTGCAGCGGGCCAGGTGACAGAATCCGATCAATGCCCCAGGATAGTGTGGGGGAGCAAAGGATAATGGGTTACCATGTGAGTCTGTTATATACCAAAGAGAAATCTGCCATTTAGCTGAAAAGTCTGAACAGGATTATTATTTGTAAAAGGAGGATTAATTCCATGGGTGAGTCTGGCTGAAATATTGCACCTCCTTTCAAGCATTGTCCTTGACTGGAATTCTGGACTCGGTAGACAGAGTTCAGAGGGAAGCAACATGAGTTTTGGGAAATGAAGAAAGTTTCAGAGCACTGGCTTTGTTTGATCTAGAAAGGAAACTCTGAGTGGGGAACACGAGAAGTCTTTCATTATGTAAAGCAGCACTATCAATGATTGGATGATCTCTTTGTTTCTTTAGGAAATGCAGAAAGAAATCAGATTAATTTTTGCTTACTTTTCAGCTAGAAATATTCAGGCTGGATACTATGACAATTTTTTTTTAAAGATAGTAATATTCCTATTAATCTAGCTAAAGTTGCATAACATCCTTACTTTTTTAATAGTTTATTACTAAAAATCTCAATGCCTGAAAAGCATTACTCTGTATTTTTTTAAGTTCTAGAAGTGTCTTTAGGCCATACAGTACTATTGAGTAATTTCAGGATTAATTGAACAAAGATGCCATGTTTCTAACAATATATGCTTCTAATTATCTTGAGAGCACTGTCTGAGAGCTTATGGGCTCACCCACTCGCATGTAATCTCATGCTCAACTTTGAAGAGAGCTCAGCAGACTGTAGTCTAATAAAGCACAGGAGAAAAGTAACTTGGAGAATGAAAAGCCCTCCAAGAAAATAACAAACATGGAAAATGATTGATCGATTGATTGATTAAATGATTCATGAAAAGGGTGTGAGGAGAAAGAACAATTGATGATGGCATGTGAGAAGGTGACCTTGGCAAAACAAGGCGTGCAGGTGACAAAGGAATATGTGGCACAGAGCTGCACAAGAACCATGTGAAAGGGGGAGAGTGGGCAGGCTTAAAGCAGTGGCAGATGAAGTGTAGGAGGCAGCAAAGAAAAGCTGCCACATACGTGAGGATGAAGTAATAGATCTCTTTCTCCCTTCCTTATATTGCTGGATTACTGGGAGGAGAGTCTGTTTTGAAAGCGCTGTAAAGCAGAGAGATGGTATTCTTCAGTGTGGACCTACTCTGCATAGCTCCTGAAGAAGGAAGGCTTAGCTGTCATCAGGAACTAGTTAATTAGTTGCCATCAGGCTCTTCCAGGCCTGCCTGTTCAGAAGCACTTTCCTATTTTGGTCACCACAAATATTCAGTGTTATCTGGACCTCATGTTCCTTCTCCTGCGCCAGCCTATGTGTGAACATAGACAAGTCTTGTCTGTTTTAGTTTCTTTGCTCCAGTTAAACCCTGAATTTACACTTTAATGATTCCATTCCTTAATTTGAATTTTGTCAGTTCTCCCCTGGTATGCTGTTCTCCCCTGCTACAATTACAGGCTTCCAAGGTGGTTGGTGACCCTGCCATAGTATGCACAAGCTGCTTTACCTCCATGCTCCTCTTGTGGTACTTGTCTCTCCCCTGCCTTCACTCCAATATTGCTTAGCAGTTTTCATTCTCAGCAGCTGCTCCATTTTTAATTCTACCAGATACTTGTATTATTAGATAGACAGAGAGAAAGAGAGAGAGAGACAGAGAGAGAGAGAGATACATACATACCTATATATGTGTATGTACTGTTAAAATGAACAGGTTTATGGCTGTCATGGTTGATTCCTAGAAATACTGGCATCCCTAGGACAACTTCATACTGTACTGTAAAGCCATCTTACCTAGTAGGACAGGAGGACTGCCTTCAAACTTCCATGGGCAATGATGCCTTGCTCAGGCTGAATCCTGTCTGTACTCAGGAATTGTTTGGGAAAATGCCATGTCTTATAGTCCAGAAGAGGGGAATTTGAATACTGTTTCAGTATTGGTGACTGAAGTACCATGCCTGGGAATCTCTTGTTAGCTTGATGAGTAGACAGTGTGTCCTGCCTTCAGAAGTTGCCTTTGAGAAGGCTGCCTCTCCAGGGTCTGATCCAGGCAGACATAAACAGGATGACAACTCAGCCAGCCTCGGCTTGGCTGTCATCCATTTTGGCATGAACAAGTCTAGGTTGTCTTCACCGAGCCAAGGGCTGGTGCCCATCACTGCACTTGCTGCTGTGCAATGATGATATGAAAAAATAAAATTACTTTGCGAATCTGATAAATCTGAGAGAGAAGCTCATGTTCTTACTCAGAGGGCTACTGCATGTGCTGCTAAACACAAGGCTAAGGACAATGTCTCCTCTGAGAAGTAGATGCAGAGGCTGTTTTTGCACACCTCTAAGACCTCTGCCACTTTGGCACCTATGTCTGAACTACTTACCCTAGGAGGACAAATTTTATTTTGGAATAGGATGAACTGCATTTGTGGAGAGGCTTTCTCCACTGACAGTAAAGAGAGTCCATGGTAATGAGTCCAGGTACAACTATAGGTGGGGATAAGCGATATAATATTTTGCACCAATAGTTTGTAAATCATTGGCTGAGAATCAACTTTGAATGGATTAAAGGAGAAACAGTTGTGCATCAAAGTAAATAAAAATCACAATAATGTTTTGGATCAGTGGTTATGTCTCTGGGCGTGGAGTGCAGAGACTTTTGTTTATGACCCCTTCTCTCTCTAAATATGCGAAGATCGGTATTTTCTGTAGATCTATGTGTATCTTGAAGCAGAATCTGGCAGGGAAGCTGATGTGTTTCTGTGAGAGGCTGAGTTCCCAGCAGACCAAGATAAAGGTGAACTGTCTCTGAGGACTGTAGCTTGTTGGAAGCATATTATCCTAAGGGAGGGTGGGATGGCTGTTGTCTGGACCGACAGCAAGGAATGGTGCTATTTGTTACACATGATTTTGTTGTCCTACCCTGTGAGTAGGTGTAGCCATAGTTCTGTGTCATCAGATCAGTCATAGGAAAAATAATCTGAATTTTATTGTTTAAATACAGGGACTTTTTTTTTTTTTTTTTTTAAATCTTTTAAGAATATTGGGTTTAAGGATTAGGTAGCCAAGAATTTGTGTGCTAGAGGGTCTGTGCTTTCCTTCTGGTATAGATGCTAGTGGAATTTAAGTACCTTTCTGAACTAAATTACAAATTCAGCTCAAACTTTTAAACACTTGGTATTTCTGGTATTTCTGACCACTTTTTGCCCTTATTATAATAATTCTCCTCTGGAAATGCAGCTTCTAAAAGTGATCTGGCATTGTGAGTTGCAAACTTCTTGCCTTGGGGCCCCATCTAGTGGGTAGTGGCTTCTACTGAGCAGCAGCAAGGGCAACTTTATTTGTGTAGCTGAGAAATGAAAAGCAGGAAAAGGAGCTGATACAAAAATTTCTTACAGAACTTAATAATCACAAATTAAATAATTGTTTGTTCATTCTTGTCCTGATGCCGTTTTTTAACTTTCTCTATACAATACTTACTTCACATTTTGTGCTGAGGGATTTTCATAACATAGTGGAGGCATACCCTAATCATGGGGGAAAAAAAAGACAAAAAAGATAAGAGGAGAGGAGAGAAGAGAAACCATCAATTTCTTCTCTCTACCCCGTATTTCTTTTATTAATGGAACGGCTGCATTATTTCTCTGAGTATGCTGCAGTCATTGGTAAGTGACACAAGGATATGGATATTACCCTGAAGTTATTCATAAGTTAAGAGGCTTCTTAAGTAAACTTTAAAATAGGAAACATTCCAGCCACACTAAAAGGTCTGTCAGAGCCAAACATTTTAAGTATGTATTTTGTCTTAACAGAAGTGCTTATGTGCCAGACGCTACAAAGGTAACCGTGTTCAGAGAGAACCTGTTTGTTATATGTATTTATTAGGAAAAGAAAATATATTGATAAATAAAAATGGGTTTTATCTGAGTTACTTTTATAAATGACATTTTCCTACTCCATCTGTCAAATGAATTTAGTGAGCTAAATTTGGATTTCAATTACACTTAAGTCATTCAGAGTAGCCCAAGGGAGTAAGATGAATAGCTAGACAAAACATTTGGCCAAGGCTGTCTAATATTTTGCTTTTTGAAAATCAAAAGAAAAAGAAAGAAGGAAATAGCTAACCTATCTGGTAAGGACAAAGCTGTTTTCTCTGGCAAATATGTTTCACAGTACTAGCTGTTTTGAAGACAGTGTTTGTAATATAGCTAGTAGTCTTTCAATTTAAGATGAACCCCAATAAAAGCACTTTCTGAAGTGTTTCTGTGCTATCTGTATCTTCAGAGAGCATCATAAGGGATGGAGATTGGGTACTCCTTCATTTGTCTAACAGAATTATTTCACAAAATAGTCATTTTTTAAAAGATAGGCTTATTTTTATTAAGCTGCTTAGTGGGGTTATTTAAAAACTATGTATTAAATTTCCAAGGTAGAGATATTGGAATATATGGGAGAGCCTGGCTAAAATAAAAAGACCATGGTTGAGAAAGAAGCCTTTTCATACTTTGACTACTGACCTTGAACAACTCTTTGTCTTAGTTATTTTTTCTTGGTCCATTTTTTTTTTTTCTTTTTAAATTTTGCATGCGTGTGGAAGAGACAAGTGAAGTAGCTTTCCATGCCTTGAAAATCCAACTCCTTGGTTTGGTATTTATAAAGGAGGTAGAGTTTTAAAAGACAATATATGAGTGTGTTTTAGTATGAAGGAGTGATTGACAAATAATTTCTCTTTTTATTACTACTGACATATTTTTTGTAGTATTTTTTATTGGTTTTCAGCCTCTTTCTTTTGTTCTTGAGCTTCTATAACTGCTATCCTTTTAACAACACACTTACATTTCCCTGTTTTGTTAACCTAGGTTAGTTTTATGCTGTCTCAGGAGTCATATGGAGAGTGGGAAAGATCTTTAGCTGCAAATCCTGGAGGAGCTCCAAATTTTTTTTTCCCTTCACTGTGTTTCTCAGCCTGTAGGGACTAAAATAGTTTCCAAAATAAATGATCCTGGAAAAAATTACTTTCAGAATAAATGATCTGAAACATAGTGCTGGAGTTACAGCAGCTGGAATGGTCCTGGAAGTCCCATTACACTGACCAAAAACTGACCCAGGAAAGGCATGAAGGTCTGACAGAGGTGAATATTTAAACAATTTTTAGGAAATAGGTCTTATTTGTCAGAGAAACTTTGTATCACAAATATATATATATATTCCACTCTAGTCTAGATAACAAATGCCTTTTTCACTCTGATTTCTGCATTTCAGAAAAACAGTACTGATATTAATGATAAATGGAAGTCCTTCTCTTGCTTGTATTGAGCGTTGCATCCCAGGTTTATTCTATGTGGTCTCCTTAGGTAAGCTATTTCCATTTGATCTCTAATGTTCAAATTTTAGAGATATTGGGCACAGTGTCAAAAACAGCCATTCAGAGAGGAAAAATTCAGTCCCTTTTGATTCCACGTGGAAGTCAATACCAAAGAGGAGGAGTTGGAGCAGAGGAGCAGAGCCCCAGGCCCCCCTAGAGAGCACAGGGATGAGGGGATGCAGGGCAGAGTGCCAAATCTCGAGCTGCATGGCCAAGGGCTATCTCCAGCTCAGAGGGCAGGTTGTCCCTGAGGAGACCTTTGGAAAACCGTCTAATGCTTCCTTCATTCTGACCTCGGTCTCAGGCTGGGTGAGCCGCTAGCAGTGACAGCTCCAAGGCTGGAGACAGCAGCCTCACATCCAGCCACTCTCCTGGCTCCTGGCTGCCCTCTCATCTCTTCCTCAAACTGCGTGGTACGGGTTGGACCCCACACCCACGGCTGATCTGCTGTCCTGCGCCTTCCCACTGTGAAAGGGAAGACAGAAGCGTATCCTAAGAATTCATAACCAATGTAAATACACCTTCATTGTTGCCTGGAAGTTCTCCTTGGTCCTGAGAAGCCTTTGCTAGCAATTTCATATCCACACATGTACTTAGCTGTTGAATGCAAGCTAATATTTAATATACTATAAATATGATATTTAATATGAAGTTCGATATTTATCATTACATTGCAGCATGAAGTTTTAATAATTTGCAATAATGAAGTCACTGAAACTTGCCTATCTGAAACTGGAGTTTGTGAGTCATAGTATATTGCAGAAGTTAAATGAAGCTTTAAAATAAAATCCAACATCTGAATGGACCAATTGTCTAAAGGCAAATGCTATATCATGGAAACCTTGCCCTGTTATTTTGGATTCCTTACTTGTTGGAATTCTGGAAACTGAGAATTTGGGGGTTTAGTATATAGTAATACATGTAAGACAAGATGGAGGATTTGGGGCATTGTCTAAGTCCTTCTTCTTCCTTCTTCTTCCTTCCTCTTCATGACTTTAGGTGGTTTTCTATAATTGGTTGAAAATAGTCCACATTTTGGGCTTTGGGTGATCATTATCGGGTCAGAAATATAAGTAATATAGGTGTCACCTTGTTATTGGGTAATTGGCACTTAAATAACCTTGGAAAGAGTTAGAGGTAAGCCATTTTACCTCATTTTCTCTAACTTGCTAGTTAGAGCTCACGGCTCATGAGTCTGTAAATAGATAAGAAATAATAAACATCCAAGCCTGAACACGAAACCTACATTTCCCATGTATTAATTTCAACCTTGGTAATGAAAAAAGGAAGGAAGAACCTTCACACTTACTCATGAAATGCTACATTCTGTGGTATAAGGAAGGCAGTAGACATTTCCTGATCAAAGCAGTTTCACTGATAGCCAACACAATGCCATGTGCTTGAAGAGAAGTCAGAGATGTGGAGGAGACTTTCACCAACTTACCCTCCCGAATTTAACTTTGGAATTAATAAGAGCCTCCTTCTGCCCTTCCCATGGCCACATCTCAGTCCCCCTGGGCCAATCTACAGTTTATCACATTGCTGATAGAGAATCACTAGGAAGAGCCTGGCTCTGTCTTCTTTACACACCCTTTAGATATTTACACACATTCATAAAATCCCCTGAAATTTCTTTTCTCCAGGATGAGCAGCCAATATTTCTCATCCTCTCCCTGCATATCAGTTGCTCTAATCCCTTAATCATTGTCATGGTATGTCAGTGTAAACACTTATGAATGCAAATTTTAATAATGCACATAACAGTTATTCCAAGTATGGTAAATAAAATACTACTTGGTAGTCTTGTAAATGGTGGCCAGAATTATCAAGTCATGAAACTTCCTTGAATGTTTTAAAGAAATCTGAGGTGATTCTGGATATTATTAATTTTAAATGACTTTTACAAGTAGCTATCTTTGGGTAGCTGCTATTTAAATTATTTCCTGGAAGAAGTTGTTGGTCTTTGGTGTTCATCTTTAGCTGTAATATATCTAGAAAGATATCATCATACTTGGCTCTTCTTCAGATCTCTTTCATACACAATTTATCTTTCCTCCTTACTTGGTTGCTGTTCTCTATTCTTTTCTTTCAACAGATTACATTCACCAAGGAAATATTCATTAGCTTCTGGAATGCAGATCAATTCTTTGACCTTTTCCTCCTTAAGATTCCTGGTGCATATTTCATAAATATTTTCTTAACATAAGAATCACTTTATTATACCAGGCCTAGAGGTACATTGGTGTCCTTGCCCTGTCTACAGCAAATAGCAGGTCCCTAGGAAAGATTTAAAGAACGAAGCAAATGTATGTGTTGTGCTGCTCCCCAGAGCAGTTTACATCCTCTTACCCAATTTCAGGTCAAGTCCTCTGTGGGAGGAATACAGCACCTCTGCAGCTGTGAATTCAGAAGGGCTGGATGTGGAGGGCTGCTTTCTGGACCTGAATTAACTCACCATGTTCCAAGTGCCTGTGAGTCCCATCAGCAAGAGGTTTGACTGGCTGTAGGGAGACCCATCAGAAGACTGATGAATGTCATTATTAGTTATGTTGGTAAGTTATGTGTTACCCTGCTTGTTATGTGTCTGAGTAGTGAGAGATAGTGGCATTGTCATCCTGGTCATTGTCTCATGTCAGCTCCTCTGGGCTGGCACTAATGATGGGACATCTGGACATTTCTCTTTTCTTTTTCTTGAGAATTATTAAGGCAGGTATGGGGAGGTGGGAGGAGGTGAAATAGCAAACAAGAATAATTAATAAGGCACACAGCAAATCAGAAGTCAAACTGTTGAGACAACTGCTCTGTGTTACCTGAGAATTGAGCTTTAGTGGACTATTTCTATGTGGTTGTCATGAGGCACAATTGTTTCTCAGGGTATGTGGCACATGAGGAAATTCCTCTCTTACTTCTGATAGAAAGGGAATAACATTGCACATACATTCCTTTCTGCTGTTAAAGAAATTACACATGTAGTCATCTGTTCTCTTTTCAGTGCCATATTTTTTTTCCAGCTGAAAATGGAGGCAGTATTTCTGTTCCACATGTACCATGCATGAATTTAAAGTGTATGATTGATCAAAAGTGCAGAGAAAACCAGCCTTCATATTGTTGCCCATCTAAACTCACCAAGTCCAGAACAGAACTCTTACTTTCCCTTACACAGGCATCTATTTACTGACTTCTTCCATGATTCCTGCAGACACAATCTTTCAAGCTGTCAGGCAGTCTCTTCACCAGCAGCTGTCACAATCAACTTTATAGCCTTTACATCTTTATACTAATTCTACCTAGGATTAAGCAGGAAAAATCATCTTCAATGGATATTTGTCTTTTTATAGACACAAAGCTGAAGCTCAAGTCAAAGCTTTTATATTACAGTTTAGGAATGCAATGGAGGTTGCTTAACTAGCATTTGCCAGAAAACTTCTGAAAATACCATAATCCTAAGGTATCCTTTTGGTAAGGTTCCTTTTCCTACATAATTCCTCTTTCTGGAATATTAATTTTTTTGTGACAGAATCACAGAATCAGAGAATGGGTCATATGGAAGGGACCACAGCAGATCGTGTGGTCCAATCTCCCTGCTGAAGCAGGGCCATCCTAGAGCACATGGCACAGGAATGTGCCCAAATGGTTCTTGAATATCACCAGTGAAGAAGCCTCTACAACCTCTCTGGGCAATCTGCTCCAGTGCTCAGTCATCTGCACAGTAAAGAAGTTCTTCCTCATGTTCATGTGGAACTTCCTGTGCATCAGTTTCTGCCTGTTTCTTGTCCTCTTGCTGGGCACCACTGGAAACATCCTCTGGCACCCTCCCTTCAGATACCTGTAGCCATCTCAGCCATCTCTTCTCGAGGTGGAACAGGCCCAGCTCCCTCAGCCTTTCCTTGTAGAAGATGTTCCAGGCATTTAATCATTTTCATAACCCTCTGCTGGACCTGCTCCAGGGGCTGCATGGTTCTCTTGTCCTGAGGAGCCCAGAACTGGACACAGCACTACAGACACGGTCTCACCAGGGCTGACCAAGGGGCAGGATGACCTCCTGTGACCTGCTGGCAATGCTCTTCCTAATACACCCCAGGATATTATTGGCCTTCTTGGCCAGAAAGACACATGCTGGCAAGTTCATATTGCTTCTCTGATATGAACTACTGCATGGAAGGTAATGATAGGCAAATTTCAACTCTAGAAAAAGCAGCACGATTCTTTTACACTAAGTATAGTAAGAACTTGGAGAAAGGCACAAAGACACACTGCTGGTAAGGTATCACTGCAAACTGTTTCTTCCATTGCTTAATGTTTAGCATGATCTATGTCTGTCTCTCATCTCTGGTTGACTATCCACTATTATGTCAACACATAGTTCCAATTTCCTTGTTACTTCATGCCTGCTTGGAATATCTTCAATAAATCATTCTCTTTTTTCACACATCTGGAAAATTACAATTATATAAACATCTAAAGCCCAAACTTGTTTTAATTCTTTCAGTTTTTTCTACCTTCTTCACAGAAGTCCTGACTTCTTTGTTCTCATAGGCTGCACTGCCAGAATACAGTCAGAAACCAATATTCTGTCTAGTAATTGCAGTGTAATAGCAGCAGGAAGGTGAAGTTTGAGGGTTTGTATGTGAGCACCTTCAGAGGAAGAAAGTACAGTGGTTTTTAAATCTGAAAAGCCAACAAAAAACTACTGTGTGGAAGGTAATGCTAAGCAAATTTAAATTCTAGGAAAAAAGGCACATTTTTTTACATACACTAAATAATTAACAGTTGGAGAAAATTAAGAATTGGAGAAAAGTGTGTATAATAAGTAAGGATTAGTTCCTGGATATATCTAAATTAAGACCTATTTTCTTTTACAGTACAAGTACTTCAGCCAGCTGGTATTTTAATAATATTTTTTTCAATTGCGTGGTGTCACTGCACAAAAGTCACCAGCACAACTGAATAGATTCTGAGGTATAAATAAGGCAATGATGACTATGATACTCTGGCCTCAAACTATGTTTCCAGTCAAGAGTTCCTATGCACTGAAAATTCTGGGCAACTGATTTGGGTCCCTTTGTCAGGTAAAGAACAAGGATTTATCACTCACAGAACTCATTGGGGTTCTAGGCAGCCTCACTGGTTTCTGTGATGTTGTGATGTTGCTGCTGTTGTCCTGTCATAAATACTCAGACATCTTGACGACTACACTCAGCTCAAGATTTTTTCGTCTCCTTTGCTGCTGCAGTATTTGTGTCACTTGGGAAACACTGCCAGTGGATGGGATTGGGTACAAGTGTAATCAGAAAGGCCACCGAGGCAGGGAAGGAGGACAGCTGTCCTAAGCATTCAGAGCTTTACATTCTGTGCCGTTCTGATGTGACGTAAGCCTCAAGATATTTATTAAGCTGGATGAAAGCCTGCTTTGGTCTTGCAGCTCTCTGAATCTGCCTATTATTTATTTAGGATATGTTACAGTAGATACCAGATGCTGGTAGTACCTAATGCTGCCTAATTGCAGTAGGAAATCAGAGTAAAAGAAACAGGTGGTGCAAAGATTTTCACTGCAATCTCAAGATATCTGTGTATCTGGAACACACAGCTATCTCAGATTAAAGTTAACAATAACAGAAAAATTATAGAATACATAAAAATAAATTATAGAAATTATATATATTATAGAATATATATATAAAAATTAGAATCTGTTTGGTTCAGATATCAGTAAGGTAGAAATCAAAATATATGTACTTATATCTGTAAATTTTTCAATCAGTAATGTAAACATTACCTTGTGATTAAAATACAGTTGCAGAAGAATGCTCAGCAGGGCAGTATATGAAACAAGACCTAGTCTGGGAATTATGAAAAAAAAAATTAAGAATAACTTTTCTAGGTTTTGTTTTAATGTGAACAGTGTGTGGGGAATCCTACAGTTTTTATTTGGGTAAAAACATCCTTTGAAATGAAATGAGTCTGATGCTATGTCAAATGAGTCAAGGACACTAGTGGACTGATTTAGTGACAACTGAATGGCAAAGAGTGAGAAGATTAAATAATCAGTTAAATGGCACAAAAAAGATTTCAGCAAAACTTCCCCATCAGGAACACTCACAGCTGTACAGAAGAAGCAGCAGCAGGAATGGAGAGGTCTGATGACCTTCAAATGTAGCTTGACCTGAAGCACCTTTATATGGACCATGGACAGAAACAGTAGCTGGAGTTTGGGATGGAATAATCAAGTAGGTCTCTTCAGTATGAAGGTGTAATGGAATACTGCTTTGTTTTTATGCACTATGGCATTGCTCTTGAAGACCTGGAGAAGAAACTACTGAGCAGCTGGAGAAGAATCAGTGTGGTTCATTAACATTTCCGCTAAGCAGAGATTTCTTTCTTTGTTCTTACTAAAAATATGAAAATCTGTCAAAGCGGTGTAAATCTGGCACCTGCCTGAGACCATCAACCTTAGCACACTTGTTATATCTACCTATGGTAAACTCATTCTTTTTTCTTACAGCAACTACAGAATCAAAGATACCGAGCAGTAGTGAGGAACAGGAATTAAGGGGTCTTACTGATATCTCCTTAAGAAAATTGTGCCTGATCTGCATTTGCAATAGTTCTTGCCCATTTACAGTGAAATCTTGACAGATCTTCATTCCTTGGAGCTGTTGTGGATGTAAGTAATTTAGATCTGAAATAAAATATAATTTTTATAATGAGAGTTACCTGCTTCCAGGAATAGAGTGAAAGTTTATTATTCTAAAGTAGAGTAATGATTTTATATGTCAGGCAGTATATCGTGTGGCATGGGACATGCATATCATAGCTGTGTGCTTTCAGTGACATGAACTGTTGGATATGCCATAAAAAGTTCAATGACCTTGAATAGAGTGATATGCCTGAACTTGACACCGTTTGAGGTTTTCATGTCAGCTCTCACGCTGGACTCATCATGCAGGCACTGCCGTGTGCTCTGCTGTGTATCCCTTTCCTCCTCTTTTTCCTCTGTGAAACAGGAGCAGATAATTTCCACATTATCTGTGTGAGGATATGTGGAGTGTGAGAAGATTTTACCTGGAGATGTTGGGATGGGGTGAGGGAAGATCCTGAGTGCTGGACAAGAGGTGTGAGAGTTGGTAGACTTGCATAAAGTGATAAAGAAATGTTTAGGTGAAGAAATTACGGGAACAAAGAGAGGATCACCTAGAAAGGGCAATAAAAAGGGGCTGACTGTATATAAAGTAGCCCTGTCTGACTGAGCCCTGTGCCTGTTCACCACAGTCTGTCCTGTCTTCATTCAAGCCTTTCTTAACTATATATCTGTGTCATCTCACTCTTCATCCATGTGTGTGAGTACTGCGTGGACTGACTGCCACTTACTGGGGGGACTGGCTGCTGGCTATTGGTGTCAGACTGGGGGTTTTAGGTGCCCTTACACTCTACATATAGCTATGTGGGGAGACCCATGGGTGTGGGGTGCCTGCAACATCAGCCATCATGAGAGTGTGCATCCGTTTGCAGCAAGCACTGACGCTGACAGAGAGAGAAAAGGCAGACAGACATCACATATGAGTGCTTGTGAATCTGGAGGATGTCATGTCTATTCTGTGTAAGCCCTGCTCAGCCATAACAAAAGTATTTATTACCTATGTTCAGAAAAAGTCCAAATCACAGCTCTATATCAGCCACTGGCAGGAAAATTAATTCTACCACAGCCAAAACCACCATAAGTCTTTATTTTTGGAAATATTCAAAATCTGGACATGATCCTGGGCAACCAGCTCCAAGTAGCCTTGTTTGAGAAATGGGCTGGATAAGATGACCTTCAGAGGTCCCTTCCAACCTCAAACATTCTCTGATTCTGTGCCTCGGTTGTCTGTGCTTGTTTGATGTGAATATTAAATGTAAATGTTGTTACAAGAAGTAACCCCCACAGCTGACAGCTACTGAAGCCTGAAGACGTTAAAATAGACTTTGAATGGTGCTGCTTAAAGGTGGATTCAGGACTGCAGCTGCCTTGCCTTCATTTCCAAGTGTGGCAAAATCTCTGGGCTACACCACTGAAGTGTTAGTCCCTGTGTCTGCCTTCTCACAGCCTGTGGTTCTGTCTAGATTTAGTGTGCTGTTGATGATACTGGGGTTAGTTGATAAAGATAATTGTTATAGCAGCAGGTGTCTGCCAAGTGTGTTGTGTGACACTGGAATAAATATTCCAGAATAAGACAAGCATCTTTATGGTCCTTGTCTTCACACAGGTCTCGTAAAGGTAAATGAAGAGGTGCCACTGAGCTGATATTAAATCAAGAAGGATATAAATCTGAGCTTTTCTGAGTCAGTAAAACCTTAGCACTGACTCTGATAGGCTTTATAGTAGCTTCTTGGACAGAAGGGGGACACGTTACTGTTTAGATATCTTAAAAAATAATTTATTTGCTGTAACTCAGTGAGTTGTAACTCAGTGGTGTGTTTGTCTTCTTAGAAATAAATGAGGATATGGACTAAGAGATTCACTTTACCTTACATTGCAGGGAAAAAAAATCTCAACATTTTGTATGCTCACGTATTTTAGTGTTTGCTCAAAGACTTATGCTAAAATTGTTTGATGTTCTGGACGCAGTTCAGTCTAGCTCAAATGAATTGCTGATTGAAAATCCTTGTCTGGCTGTTTAAAACATCTTGCATCTAATGTGGGTGGAGGGGTTTGTTGTTGTTTTGTTTTCCTTCAGCTGCCATTGTCCGCTCTTCTGGGAGTTGTACACCTTTCCCTTAGTTGGAAGTGTATTTTCCTTCTTCAAATTACTTGACTTCTCTGTTCTTCAGACTTCTTAACTCCACACAGCATAGTCTCATTTCTGGGAAGAGTAGTTTTAGCTTTTGACAGTTTTCAGCTGCATGAAGCCAGCCTTAAATACTTGCAAGTTGAGCACTGAAAGAAAAAAAAAATTGGGAAGTTCTAGTAGAAGAAAAGAAAATGCATCAAGAAAGAAAAGAAAATAAGTAGAAAAGTGGAAGTAGAGAGAGAAGTGCTTAGACTTAGAAGTGAGTATGGGTTTGTTACCTCCTCACCTGAAAGAGGCAGTAAGGTGCATTTCCCCATGGAATTTGTGCTCAACTGCACATTTATAGTGCTGTCAGCAGTCGAGTACATCTGTTACTCCTCTCTTGCTGCCTAATCTTTATGAGCAGGTGCATGCCCTCCAAAACTGTTTTGAGTTCAGTCCTTCAGGTGGTGGTATTCTCCTCTGAATGAGACACATTCTATTGGGTTTGTACGTGGAGCCCATACCTGATAATCCTGAATTTCTGAACAAAGGCATTAACGGAGGAAAGAATGTGGGTTTTTTTTGTGTGATGGTTTTTGTTTGTGGTGGTGGGGTTTTTTGTGGTTTGTTTGTGGTTGTGGGGTTTTTTTTGTTTTGTTTTGGTTTGGTTTTGTTGTTGTTGGGGTTTTGTTTTGTTTTGTTTTTCTTATATGGTTGAATTTGCATGCACTGTTTTGTCTTTCATTTGTAGTACCAAGGGAGATGCTGGGACTTGGGTAAGTGTGAAGAGAAGCTGCTTTAAGATCACCAGTGCACAGTATCCATTGTTCTAGCATGGCTTTAGAAACCTCACCGCAGGGCTGTGTGTAGAATTAGGACTGCTGCAGAGATGAGGAACCTCATTGCTAGTTACCAATCTTTTAATTTATATGAAGCTATGAATATGCAACAAGCATTTGAAGAAATCAGTAGTTAACATATTAACAAAGCTGAGCTTCAGAAGCTGCCATACAAAGATGCATTAGGCCTTCTCAGAACTGGAGAAAGATAAAAGCACAAGGCTGCTATTAAGGCACCCTTATAGGCTAAAAACATACCTCTTCTAACACCATTACATTTCGTTTCATTACTGTTTTGATGTTTAATGTAATGGCTAAAAAGCTAACACCTCTTTTTCCTGAGCTCCATTTCAGTTCTTTTTCTTCCCCTTTGCTGGAGTATTTGAGACACTACTTAGGCTTATATCAATTAAGCAACCCACATCAAGGGACTGGCATAAGATAAAGAAGTAGTTCTAAAATTCCAAATTCACAAATGGATTTTAGCACATGATACGTTTTAAATGCTTGAATAATCCTTTTGATACCCTGTTAAATCTCTGCTTTAGAAAAGTTCTTAGGGAAGATCTTCTATTTGGGAAGTGGAGGCATAAGAAGGCGGCACCTTCTATGTTAGGGGGGAAGTAGGAATATAATGTAAATTATTCCATAGTTAAAATGCTGGATAATTTTTGGTGCTCTGCTGCCTAAATTTTGCCACCAATGAATAACACAATGTTGCAGTTTTTCCTTCTATCTTATTTTATAATATCTATGAAGAGAAGAATAATTTATCTATTGTCTTTCTTGGACACAACCTGGGACTGGCCCTCCTACATGGCTTGTTCTTGCTTTTGGTAGTTTTCCCACAGTCCTTAGGATGCACTTCTATATTTTTGTCATGCAGCCACACCCTGAAGAAAACTTAAAATAGAAGAGTGCTCAAGTGTAAAGGCAGACAGAGCAGGCTGTAAATGCCTCCATTTCTGTAGAGATAATAAATTTAGAATGAGAAATGAAAAGCAGAGCATCGTGAGAACTTTGGAGTTTTCTGAAAAATGACCTTTTACCTCCCACAGGAACATTCAATAGCAGAGAAGAGATGGAGCTGGGTTAGTAAAGTGGGTTTGCTCTGGATTATTACATGCTAATTACTTTGACAGCTGCTTCTGAAGCAACATCTACATTCAGGGCATATGCAGTCATTCCACTCTCTCTGTCCCTGTAGATCTAATTCTGTCAGACTGAGTTATAATTCAAGATCAATGGGAGGAAGGGAGAAGTCTGTTTCAAGGAAATGGTAGCCCTAGATGATACAAAAGTAAGAAATATCATTACCAGAGCTATTTAGGAAACTTGGATGAACACTGCAGATGGGATAAGAATCAGTTATTTGAAGTCTTTTCCATCTCTTGCTCTACTTCCCTGCATGTATATATAAGAATACATGACTTAAAAATAGCATTGTTCATGTATCAGTGTCACATACCAAGCAGTGGAAGAGATTGTCATTTAGCGACTTTGACAATGACTGGATTTCTATATAAGTAAATTGAATATAAATATTGTTATTTTCAAATAATTTTATAATCAATGAATTCCCTGCCGTCTGTATGTTGCCGACTCACTGATTATTTGAGTAATTATGGGCTGTCATGAGGTGTGATTAAGTCTGCCATAGAGCCAGGTTTTCCCAGGCATGTTATCCTATTTCCAGACAGAATAAGAGGAATGTGATTAATTATTCATGCTTGTCACAAAGCCTTGTCAGAGGTCCTACCCTTCCTTCCCTTCCCCCATATGAGTTCAATCCCTGTGGAGTTGTCTACCACCAGAATGGGGCAGAGTGACTGATCCCAAGCCTGTCAGCTCTGCAGAGCCATCTAGGCATGTCAGAGCCACCACAGCAGTGCCTTGTAGCTTCTGGACAGAAAGCCAGGAGCCCTACAGGTAGCAAGCATCCATTTTAGTTAGCAATACTCAGGAACCATCAGGGACCACCAAGGTCTCACAGAGTTGACTGCTTTGGCTTTCTTCCTCTGCGTGTTTATGTCTCTATGCATATTAAATTCTTCCTACTTCACCTGCAAGACATGGAAAACTCTCTCTTAGATTGACTGGTGATGTCATAGAGATGGAAATAATAGGGGGTTTATACAACTGATATGCCTTCATAGGTTGCAGACACTCTCACATCCACAGAGCTCTTAAAGAAGCAGTAGGGAGGCTCATTTTACAGCCCAGAGCACCAAGGGATCTCACGTCTCTACTAATATTCTGGAGTTTACGTCTCCTCACTGATCATTCTAAGTTTCTGATCAGTTTAAACCTTCAAACTTTTCTAAACAAAAAAAAATTAACTGTCTTCTGACATTTAATTGCTTCCAATGTGCTTGGTATTGCTGTGAAAAGAAATCTCACTTTTAACATAAACAACTGCTTTTTAAAGGAAAAAGGCTTGTCTTTTATTAAAATACAATATTAAACTGCATATAGGCTAATGCTTTTCTTTTGCCTTTATATCACTCCCTTATTGCATATTAGGCTGACCCCAGTTTTGGGAGAATCGCTCGGTTAGTTCTAAATATAGCACTGCATCTGCCCTTAAATAGGAGTGAAGGGGCAGTAGCCTTTACAGAGGGGAATTATTTGTTTTCCTTGGGCAGGGTTTGCTTAGCTGGGAAAGGCTTGTCTTCCTCTCTGCTTTGCAGTTTTCCTATATCCCTTGGTAAGTCCATTTTCTATCCATGTTTTTCTTGTACAGAATAAATGAGAGTGCTTTTAGGAGGGGGTTGGGTGCTTTCCTGTAAAAACAAAATTACTTTCCTCAGGGAAAACAAGCAATAAGTAGGACACAAATTGATTAATGAAAAGGAAAAAAAAAACAAACAAAAAAATAAAGTAAGATTGTTTTGTCCTGTGCCTAGTCACCTTGATTTTATTGTGTATTACATTCCCTCTGCATCTTTCTGCATATACAAAACTACATTACAGAAATCCATAGCTTTATTTGTATCTATCCTTTTCCAATTGCACAAATATTTGCAATGCCACTTTCTTGTGTGCTTATAATGTACAATTTTTTCTGAAGTCTGTGCGTAAATAACTAAGCATAAAATCCTATAGTAGCTGGCAAAACTATTTGGCCTGCTGAAGAATAGGATGTAGTTAGAAAAAAAAATAATAAAAAAAAAAGGTCTACTTTTATTTTGTGTCTGCCATGCTTTCAAGTACATGTTTTCAGAAGACATGTTTCTGGTGTCTGTATTGTTCTAAGCTAAGTGATATGTTCTGTGCCACATGAAAATTCCAGTTAAATATCACTGATAGAGTCTTGGGAAATCAAGTTCATGCTCTTGAAATTATGCCTGTGTGTTGATAATGCCTATGAGCCAATACAAGTACCATAATGAAGGCTAATGAATGTTGGGATGATGGGAAATTATTTTAATAATCTCACTCTCCAACGTTCTTAGCTGTCCAGTTGAAGGGATATCATACACTTGCCAAGTGAAGGGAGACTTCAAACTTTATCAGAACATGTTTGAACTCTGTGCATTTGGAATATTAGGGTGGCAAGGATTCAAGTCAATGTGGACAAATTTAGCCTTATTTAATTCCCAGTCTTGTAGGATCATGAAATCATCAGGTAACACCACATTAATATCCTATCTGGGATATATACCGCCCAGCTTCTATTAGAGATATGGAAAGTCAGTTTGGAAGCTTCCACTCCTTTCCTGAATGAGAGTCACAGAAAATCCAAAATTACATCTTTTATAGACTCACTAAAATACAGGATCTGGTGCTTTCCTCCACAACAATTACCTTGCTGGAGGGAAGGGTACCCATGACTCTGCCTAATACTCACCTCCATGGAGCAAAGGTCCTTATCAAGGTTTGTGGATATGACTGTGACCACCCATTATATATTTCAAATTACCTCCACACTAACTGTTCTGCGTAGAGTGTGAAACAAGCCATTCAGGGACTATTACAAAGTCAAGGTGTTCATTCTAACTAATCATGGATGTGCTGTAGCCAAATGATTGCATTAAATTGCTGAATCTACCTGTATGTCATTGAAAACAGCATCATTTGATGTTGGGAAATGTTGAAAGTCTACTCATTCAAAACATATGAAATTAATAAAAATGATAGACTGATCTGTGATGGCCAGTACTGTCAGCTGCTTGAAAATGTTGCTTTGCTGGATATCCAGAAGAGTAGAAATAGAGGAGAGAGCTCCTTTTTTTTTTTTTTTTAAAATTATGTTTAATAACAGAATAATGTATTAATTTTGTTGGATTATTTGAATCTGTTTAAAGCCAATTGGTGAAAGGAGGGAAATATTATTCCTATGAAAAGGAGGTGTGATTGGTAAAACATAAGACCAACTATAATGCAGCTAAAGAAATCAAAAAGAAAAACACAAGAAGTGTTCAACCTTGCTGAATGATGGTTGGAATTCAGCAGAGTAAGCAAGTGAGAATTCCATATGAAATTTTTTTTAATTATGAGCATTTGTGTTTTATTGTCAAAAAACTGAATTCCTGTGTGGACTGAACAAGATCTTCAATGAAAGAACTTAAACATCTTAAAATGACAGTATATTTGAGTAGGTTTTTTCATTCACAAAACCTAATTTTCTATGGAAGATCTAAATATGCACATGTGTACAGAGAACAAAGACTGGAGAGACATATTAGAAATTTTGTCAGATCTGTTTTTTATCAAGTTAGTTTCTTATCAAAGTGGAGAAGAATTAACCAGATCCTCTACATCCCATTCTGTTTAGACTACAGTGTCTAGAACTGCGTAAGGACTCATGATGGTTTTACAAAATTTCCACCAAAGTCAGTTTAAGGGAGAAAATGATAATATGTTATTAAGTCTACAATCTTTACAGTATTGGTATAACCATCTAAAAAAGATTTTTTTTTTTTTTTGAGGTAACATGGCAATTTTTTATACTGGTCATTAGGAGCAACCAATTAATAGAAGATGGGGTTTGTCCTTTCTTTGTGATATGTAGGTGATATGGATTTAAATATATTTTATCAGTTAAATATCAGGGGGTTTATGCACCATAAAAATATAAGTTGGCAGCTTCTTGAAAACACTTAACTTTGGAACAAGAGACAGGTAGAGAAAAAAATGCCTAAGTCGTGGGAAAAATGGGATGAGCCCTCAAATCAGTGAAAATGGTCAAAGAAATTTCTGGCTATGTGAGGACAGGCAAGAACTCGTGAACAATTTTGGCACTTCTGCAGATGACCGGGAACAGAGATGAGCACAGAAGTGCATGTTGCATGCTATAGCACTGGCAGGTCAGGCTGAGAAAATACATGCTGTACAGTGCATTGCTCATGACACGAGCCTTCTGAATGTGGGCATGCAAGCTGTCTATCTATAGTGAGTGCAGCCATGTTCTTCTTACCATGGCATTTGTCAAGCCATCCATCAATTTAGCTGGTTGTGTGTGTGCCTGTTCTCTGAGGCAACGTAAATGATCGTGCTAGAATATACTGCTTGTCCTTTAAATCTTAAATTAACTCACTTATCAGACTAACAATGTTTATATCAGACCCTTGGCTTCTCTGCTCGAGAATGTGGCCTGTTGTCACATGGTCCTAGATTATGGCTTTCTATTCAGATCAGTATTACTGTGTCACAAAACTATGCATATCCTGACCTGGGAGCTCGGCCTTTTACTCACGGTCAAGTAAAAATTTTTATGCACACGCTACAAAGCATGAAGAAATGTATATTTATGAAAACTGACTAGAATAGTCTAATTCACCTGTGGTTTATGTCATTAATCCTTAAGGACATTTTGGCTGAGGTAATATTTCTCTTTGTGTTTAATAGTCTTCTGAGTGTTTTGTACAGCACATAGATTAGTGTGCTTTAGGTTCTTTTGATGGCCCCAGCATTTACAATCATAGAAACAAACTGGAATAATGATAATAAAAAGAAAGGAGTACAATGGTGCTACATTGCACTAACAATGTAAAGGTCAGATGAGACACCAAATGTTTTAGGATCATCTTTTTCTTGTAATTCTCGGTCTTTTCTTGAAATCCAGGGTCATTAATAGGATGTGCATAGATGTAACTCAAGGATTGTTTATAACACACAGGCCATGTATTTCAGCAAGGTGTCCAAAATTCTTGCAGTAGAACTTGGCAAATGAAACCTGAAATTTGCTTTTTAATTTGTTATAGCCATTCAGATAGTTAACTTGTCTTTCTCTGGCCTTGCACTTTTTTGTTGTTGTTGTTCTTGGACTCTCAATTTTTTACTGGGATTTTTTTCGTGAGTTTCTCTCCCAGACCATTTTCTTCATCTCACTTTTGAGTCAGTTTTACCAATTCCCTTGCCAGTATAACTAGGTCTCCAGACACTGTCATTAATAAAATTTTGGTTCACCTAAATCAATAAATTCCCTGGGGTTGAGAAGTCATCAGCATATCATGCTCTCTAACAGTCTTAGAGGTAGGTTGTCTAAATATTAGAATATATTTCAAACACATGATATAAATGTGTATCAGTGGAAAACTGGTAAAACAGTCAACATATTGTTCCTAGTAATGCAGTATAAACTTCTTTTATCAGGAGCTCAATACCTTATATGCTGCTTTTACAGTGGGACTTTGATTTTGCTCTTCCGATACTTGTCTTTGCAGCACTATACAAAAACTGCAAACGTTTTTGTAATTAACTGATGATTATTATTACATTTGGAATTGTTGCCAGGCAGCTCCCCTCTGTGTTAGCAGAAGGCAAAGTGAGTCTGGCTGCTAACAAGCTCAGTTAATTGCGTGTATGAAGGCTGTGAGTGGATGACTACCCTTGCTTCTATACTAAAGATGTTTGGGTAAATGAAAAATATATGAACCCAAATTTGAGGAGTCTTGGGTGCTGACAAATAGAAGAAAACATTCTAATTAAAATGTAGGTTTTACATTTAGTGAAAAAGGCTGGACTGTAAATGACAATGGTGTTCTCTCCTCTCTCAAAATGAAAATAAGACTGATGAGACTGATCTGCCCAGACAAATGGGCATTTCTCTTCAACCCTTATAAAGTGGATCTCAGTGTGAATTATATACATAGAAAGATTTACATTGCATGTTGATAAAGTCACAGAATTATTTAACTTGGCCACATGTAAACATGAGTAATGCTAAACAGTGGAGTGAGCTTAATCTGTGTTTGTCTTTTGCACCTTCATTTAGGCAAAAAAGCTAATTAAAAATAGAAAAAAAAGGAAAATTATACCATCGATTGTCCAGTTAACATATGAACTGATGTGGACATCCAGTGTCATGTGCACAACAGGCACACAGTTGGACAGCAGGAAGAAAACCATTGTTCAATGTCTGCAGGTGTAGCATCACGTGATGTACACATATCAAAACTAGGAGAAGCCAAGGCCGCTCGTGGGTCTGTGCAGCTCTGCTCATGCAACCAAGACATTGGGTCATATGATGAGTTTATAGGTCCATGAGGGGTCTGTGTCAGCTCAGCATTGCATGAGGGCATCTGTGAAGTGCTGAACTAACTTGGGTCATGCTTGGGTAATGTTG
>VZSR01003806.1:2438375-2449812 GCA_013398615.1 Brachypodius melanocephalos | reverse complement strand
CTGAAAAGGTAACTCTAAGTTATGCAGAAGACACAGTTATGAAATGATAAATTGTAAAAGTCTCTTTATATCTCTGAATTATTAAAATAAGATGTGGCTTCTATTAAATATATCTACTGTTTGCTTCTTAGTTTTTCTTGGAAAAGTAAAAGTAGCTGATATGAGAACATCATAATTTGGGAGCAGCTGACTGCCCTTGACTATCTGCAAGTAACAATCAGACACAGTTAGAGTTTTTTACTCTACTTAATCAATGTCTAACATTTCCTTTTTTTTTGGTAAATACTATATGCTGGAAATATGGTATATACCGTCATTTTAGCTTGTTAAATGTTTTATCTAAATGAGTTTATAAAATTTATATTCAAATCCCTTTGAGCTTACATTTGATATGCATCATGAAGCTGCTTACTTATGTGACTTTTTGTTATAAATTTGGACTTTTGGTGTGTGTCTGAGGCAGGTTCTTCTTGGCATGGTCCTTATCCAGGCTGCTCTTGTCCCCCACACTGCTTCTAGGAGCACCCTGAATGTTTCTTAGAACCTTCTATCCAAATATTGATCAAAAACTATGCCATACTTTGGAGAAAGTCCACAAGAAGGAAACCAGAATGATTGATAGTCCAAATAAAATAACCCACGAGGAAAGATTGTATGAGCCAGTTTTGTTGAGTTTAAATAAGAGAGCAGGAAAGAAAAGTAAAGAAAATCTTCAACACGCTGCTGCAAAAGTGAGCGAATACTGTCTATTTGTTGCCATGGTGAATTGGACAAAACATAGTGAGCCTAAATTGCCAAAATGGAAAAAGTGAAAAGTTTGAAGAGCAGAGAGCTGAAATGTCTAACAATGCCTAAAAACCTGTCAAATTTCCATCCCTGAAAATTTCTCTGGAGGCGTTAAATGACATCTGCAAAGAGGGGGAAAATGATCGAGTGAAATATCTCTTACGCTATTGTCTATGATTCCATAGCTCACACTGTTCGACTGACAAGAGACAGCCTGAGGTACCCACATGTGCGACTCATGGCTGTGTTTGTCACAAATTGGTGCAATTTTATGCTTTTGGACATGTTCACATACATGTCTACATATCAAAAAACATCAAACCAAAGTGTCTGAAATATATGGCTGAATGTGTGCATGGCTAAATGTAAGGCTAACTCCACTCTCTGCAGGAATTGCTGGTTGTCACAGAGGAAGCATGTCTTCAGTAGCAGTGCCGTTTTACCAGAGGAGGCACAAGCACTTTGATCAGTCCTATCGCAACATTCAGACAAGATATGTGCTTGAGGAATATGCAGCAAGAAAGTAAGTATTTGAGCATAGACAGGTCTCTGTTTTGGGTAGTCAGTTCTCAGAATCAAGATACTTACCTTTTGTCTCTACCCCAAAAAAATTGTGATTTATATAGAATGACAATTTTCCACTTCCTTCCATTGCATGCTCCTTGCCTATAGTCTCCCACCAGCATAGCTAAACTTCCTAGCAACATTGCAAGATACCTACACAGACATTTCAGCTTAGGATCTGTCCTGTTTGGTACCTCTAAATGAAAAATTCTTCCTTGTAGGCTAAAACTGAAACTCTGGCTTAAGAAAAATTGCCGTGAAATTTATTGTAAGTCATAGAAATAAGCTTTTTACCATTCTTCTGTATGACATGATGATATTCCTTCTCCTGAAGTTGGTTATAACTAATTATAGTTTTTGTGATTCAATTTCCTTTTTTAAACTTAAATGAAGGCTTAATGCTTCTCATTTGAAATCTCAGAATTCTAACCAGAAAATACACATTCTTTTTATCTCAAAGCCTGAAACTTTCTATTGTGGTTGCTTCAGGATCATTGTCTCCCTGCTTAGTAATTAACGTGCCTACCTAGCTGTCTAGCTGGTCCAGATTCCCTTATGAAAGAGGATAGTTGCTAAAAGTTCTGTGAAATATAGAAAAACAGGAATACTTAGACAATGCTTTGGGAAATCTGCTCTATGCTATGCTATGGTTTTCTATCCTATGATTTCTGTGTTAGACAGGCTGGTACCCTTGGGGTTCACTGAAATGTTATCATCACACCTGAAAGACTGAAGACTGAAATAAATATAAATTTAATAGAATGAAATAAAATGCTTAATGATCCCCAGTGACAGATGATAGGAATTAAGCCCTTGAAGGAGAAGGAACAATCAGCACCCAGTGCAGTCAGTGAAGATGCAAAGATTTCTCACTGAACAGTGCTCGGTCGTGATGTTCAGCTCATTCAGCTCAAAGTAATTTCTTTGACATTTGTGAGTACATGTTTTACCTGAATTGCTGGGTTATAACAATGTCTTTTAAATTTACAGGGCTGCTTCCAGGCAGGCTGCTTATTACGAGTCGTCTGGCTTGGGCAAAACAACATGTAGGCTCTGTGCCAGGAGAGCACGCACCTTGGCACATGAAGCAATGCAGGAATCCAGGAAAAGGTAAAGCTCTCTTGGTCCAGTCTGACCTGTGTAGTGGCTCTGGTCCCAACTCTTTTGCCAGGCCTCTCTTCATAGTTGACAGGACTGGAGGCTTCTCTGTCACTGTTCTTCACTAATCTGTTTTGGCTGGAACACTAAATGACTGAGTGTCACTTTCAGTCTCATATTTCAACCCAGAGTTCTTCCCCTAATCCCCACTCTGACCCTTGAAAACAGCTTTAAAACAACAACCAAAAACTAGAATTCACCTGGTACTCAGAAGTCATTTTGAACAGAACTACTCCACTATTCCTAAATTTCTAATTTGGATCAATTTAAATGTTTTAAATTCTTTTGTGAATATCAAAAGGGTTTACTGTCATGTCTGTTACCGCCTTGATAAGAAATCCCAGAGTAACTGTGCTGATGACAATATTCCCCTTAGTGAAATTCACTGTTTCTGCTCTGCTTTGCTCTGTTACTACACCAAAGACATGGAGTATTTATATTACAAGAAGGATTTCTGCCTTGTTTGCAGAAAATATGTTGTGCAAATCATATACATCCATATGATTCTGGTACTTGGATTGGTTTGAAATATATAACCTCAGAATAGAAGTCTCTAGGAAAATCAAATGATTTTATATACTTTAATTTGGGTTTCAAAAACTGTTTTTAATTTCAGCAATATAAAAAAGTGGCAAGATATGGCTGATATTTAAAGTACATTGAAATGGTACAAAGATTTTTTTTCTAAATATCAGACAAATTATATCTTGATTCACTGAATTTCATGGAAGTTTTCTTATTGGGGTTATGTTTTCAGAGTCTTGCCATATGTTGGTTATATTGACAGACATGTTAGAAATATCTGATATTCAGTACCTTCATTTGTCCTGGGAAGGAAAAGAGTAGCATGGGCTGTTTACTGAATCAGCATGAGTGAAGGAAACTGAGCTAGCTCCTCCTAAAAACACTTACGAGTTGCAATATTTTTAGGAATTCTGAAAAGTCTGTGGAGTTAGGTTTTCAGGGAACAACTCACAATTTCTTCAAAACTATATATTTTCCTCGTAGTTTCTATAATACTTCCTGCTCATCCTTGTCAAGGGACAGCTTTTTTTTGCATGCAACTGTTCATCGAATCCTTGTGAACTCCTTGTTCTGTATCTTTCAGATGAGGTCAGGTGATACAGCCCATGGAGCTACAAGAGCTCCAAGATTCTAAAGCTTCTAAAGCTGAGGGTGCTATGTAAGCCAGGCACAACTTTTAACAGGTTGTGAGCAGGCACAGAACTTGCTTTCACTCCTCTCCCTTCTTTTGTCCATGGGAAGGAAAATCAGGGGCCAGAAGGAGGCCAGGCAGGTTCTTGATCTTGATTACCAGAGGACTGTGGGGAACCATATCAGTGTGACCACAGCAAAATCCAAGACTTAGAGCTATGGCCCCACAAATACAGGGGGAAAAATATTGAAGAAAATTCACATGATTTCACATATCCATTACTAGGATACACAGACAGATGCTAAGAAAGATTCCTAACCTAAATTTTACATCCTACTGATATGGTTTCAGAGCCCTTGGTTGCCTGATGTGTATGATTGAGAAACTTAAAGCTTCACAATGGTTACCTGATTTTTTTCTTGTCCCACAGGACTCATGAGGAAAAATCTCATGTTAGTGATGAGAAAAGAATCCGTTTTGCCAGTGAGTTGTCTGCCTTGGAAAAAGAGATTCACACAGCCAGGCATCATGCTCGAGAGCATCTGGATAGACTTGCTGTGCAAAGAATGGTACCTGCTGAATCTTTTTGCTCCTATGCATAAAAATAATTACAAGATGTACTGAAATTCAGGCCTGTGCTTTAAATATGAGTAATGATGAAACCTCTTTTCATGGATTTAAAATTAGATCTCCTACTCTACTTGAGTCTGGTGCCAAATGCTTCTTTTTTCCCCCCATTTTTAATAGGTAGAAGAAAGTATGGCTCTGGAAAGACATATCATTGAAGAAAGAATAAGTCGAGCCCCTGAAATTCTAGTGCGCCTGAGGTCTCACACCATCTGGGAAAAGATGTCTGTGAGCCTTTGCTTTACTGTACAAGGATTTCCAACCCCTGTTGTACAATGGTAAGAGACTGGCCTTTCCTAGCCCTCTAAAAATGTTGTTAAGCTTCTTTCATTTGAAAGTCATGCCATAGCTGATAAGTGTCATGCATATAATGGCTTTGTTAAATCCCCTTTATAATCCTCCTAGATATGCTGGATCGTAGCAGTTGATACTGCAGAGGAAGGAGTGGGAGGAAAACTTGCTGAGTGGCCCCATGCAATGTGAGAATCAAAACTCAAGGAGTTTGCTTCAGGAGGCAGACAGTGGGAGACATTCCAGTCTTTCTGGCCACTGAGTTTCCTGAACGCGAGTGGGAAAATACACAGAACTCACAGGCAACTTTCTAAGCCTGGATAAATGTGCACAGCACCACTGCTATCATGGGCTGTATCTGTGGTCATGGACGAGGACATGACTGACCTCCTTTCTCGACAGGTGTTGTCCTGTACATATGAAAGCCTCAGGCTGGACTGTAAAGATCTAACACAAGGCATAATTCTGTTGCTGCTCCCCTTTTTCGTGCTTTTTTGAAGCATTTTACTGTGGTGCAAGATAAAGTTTGCTTCCCACCTTGTGTCAGGGCTAGTGGACTTGAAAGTTCAAGCATACCATCTTCTCTTTAATTCTTTTCCTCCTCTTCTAGATTGAGTGCACATCTTCTCTTTCCACTTCCTTGCTACTATGATGGTCCTCCTTTGCCTTTATGGCCCAATATGTATCTATTTATCCATACATACTGGAAAATACTCTGTGCAAGTAGAGAGAGTTCAGATGATAGTAAATGCTTATTTGATCCAAAGATCTAGAAAATGGATTAATAGTTGCTGATATTCAGGAGTTTAATTTTTTTTTTGATTGTCAGGTACAAAAATGAAGAATTAATTTCTCCTGCAAGTGATCCAACGAAGTATAGAATTGAGAGCAAATATGGAGTGCATGTGTTACATATAAACAGGTAAATCTTTCTGGGGAATACAACAGTTTTTTATACTCTATACAAAGTATTTTATATCAAATACAATTAAAAATTCACATAAAGGCTGAAAGAGAATTCTTAAATTCAGCACACTTCTGTTGGTACTCACTTTTAGGATGGAGAAGGTTCACTGAGTACCTGAATATTAGATTATGAAAATGAAATGATAATTTAGATATTTGTATTCATTAACTTCAACAATCTACAAGATACAAAAAGAAGAGCCAAGTAGCTGAAAAAATGGTGGTTCCTTTTTTATTAGAATTATATCTTCTCAGCATTTGAAGTGGAAAATTATATGTTCTTGTCATGATGAAGCTCTTTTAGGTAAACAAAATTATAGCTGGGCAGAGCAGGGATACACAGCTGTATTTGTTTTGCTATATGCTAGGTTCTGCTTTTTCATTTACTTTTTTTTCCCTCCAAAAAGTAAGGAGGTGTAAATTACTTTTTTGAAGGTTATAATTTAATTAATTTTATTTTTTCAAAATGCAAACTTTATGATATAAAACATGCTGGGTATAACAGCTTCTCATAAACTAATCCCATGTTTTCTGAAACAATTAAAATGTTACATGTGACTTGGTGTAAGCTTTTAAAAAATATAAAAACCCAAATAAAAATGAAGACATGACTGCAATATTTAAAAAGAAAGTAAATATCTAGAGACACAAACCCCTTCTTTTAATTTCTCCAAAACATGAGCATCAGCTGCGCTGAAATAGCTGGAATATTTGTGGCTAACACTTGGCTGGCCAAACATTTAATCTTTTACCCTGTCTCCATCTGTCAGCTGAGTGGAAGCAGCCCTGAGCACAGCCTTGTGGCATTAGTACAGGAAATAAGTGCATCATTCCTTCTGCTTTTGGGAAAGACTACTTGCCTTTGTCGTCCTGCAGCAAAATCCCGTCCAACTTTCAACCTTTTCATGGCTCAGGATGGGAGAAACATATCCCTGTACAGAACCTGGCAGCAAGAATCACCAGGTTGTTGCTTCCTAAGATGCTTCAAAGGCACTCAGTCTTCTACCCCCAGGCCATGGATAACTTGCTAACTGCTCTCTGTATCCATGAAATCTGTCCATACCACTGTTTCTTGCCACCAACATTATTTTTGAGGATAATGACAGGAGGTTAAAATATTTTCAAAACTTGTCCTCTTGCACTCATCTCCCTTTTAGCAGGAAAATGGAAAACTCTCTTTTGTCTGGATATGCATGAGTGCCAGTCAGGAGATGAAACTTTGGTCACTTCCTGACAGTGACTGTGACTGTTTATTTCCCTTGGTTGGCACTCCTGAGGAACTGCTTGGTGAGTCCAGATGCCAGCAATGTAGCATGTAGGCTCTGCTGTGACATTTTTGGAGTAAATAGCTTTTAGAAGAAATTAGAATCGGTGCTGATTCTGCTTTCTGAGCACCTGTAACCATCAGGCTGAAGGGTAATAATGGCTTCCATCCCCCTGGTGCTTCTCATGTCTTTTCTCTGCTGCTTACCAGTCATGTAGGCACAATCAGCTTTGTGAGTGTTCAGACCCAGCCATATTTCAGGCAAATTCAGACATACCACAGAGTTATTTACTGGCATCCACTCAGGTTTCCCCACCCCCTGTCTATTAGTCCCAGACCTGCATGTGCTCATGCAGACTCCCTCACATTCAGCCAAGCTGCCATCTTCAGACACTCTTCCTCCATTTCTCTTTCATTCTGTCTGGCAGTGTCATCTTTTTGCCACCTAAAGATTCCTGGCTGCTCTCACACAGATTTCCCTTCTACACTTAAGATAATACTGGGGGATGGTTATGATTTATACAGTTTATTAAACAAAAATGTATAATTTAATTTTTTTCTTTATTAGTAATCCATTTTATTTCAAAATCTGATCATCAGCTGTATTTTCTGTCTTACATACACAGCAAATAGACATGCAGGAAATGGAAGCACATTTTGTTAGCACATAATTAACATTAAGTGTATCTTGTATTGAAAAAAATAGATGTATAGATAATGGTTGAAATATATAAATTATTAATGTTTTTATACAAATGTATCAATTAATTCTGTATCTTCCATTAAAATCTTTGTGCACTTAGTTATATTTTGTATGTTATGAATAATTTGTTCTTCTGGGAGGTGGAGCCATCGGGAGTTTCTTCCTATCCACTTCTGTGCTCTTCTCAGCTGTTCATACTAAAGTGCTGAGCTGAATGTAATCTTATCCACAGCCGCTCAGAACGGCCTTGGAATTTCTTGGCTACTTTTCTAGCACTTCAGCGAAGCCCAGGGAGTGAACTTTTTCCTTCTGATGCAAGTGTGATATTTATTCCCGTGAGTATTCCCTGATCCCAGTGGAAACATTCTTGAGGCACCAAAACCTTACCGTCACCTTGTTGTCTTAAAGTAGTAACTGGACATAATTTCATCCCCCACTGTTTGCTGTTCTCCAGAACCCATAAGCCTATAAAGTAACTAGATAATTTTAATTATTTTTATGGTGCAATGTTCTCAATTACCACATTTTCTGCACGTATTCAGTGCTATCATGATTATATAGTGTCTCTTCCTTGCTCCTTTTAAACTTCTTCAAATGGGAATTTGATCTCAAGATCTCCCTTGAGCAGTGAGGAGAAGGGGTTTGGAGCTCAAGTCTAATTTTTGCACATCCCATAATTATAGCAGAAATAGTATGCACTGGGGTAGTGGTTCATCCCGTCTTTCAGCTCTTATCTGATAGGTTATTAGTAGAAGTCCGTGAGGAATCCTTGGAGGAAAAGCTCCTGGTAGTTGAAATGAATCATGTGTGTCTGAGAATGTGCGGGTTTGTTTAAAATGTATTTTTTATCCCTCATAATTTAGCTATGGATAGGCCCATAGTAAAAGAAAAGATTTCTGTATCAGTGGTAGTCAAGATGACAGTGGCCATTGCTTTATGGCATAGCTGAAAAATATTTTCTATCTTAGTGAATATCTTAGCAAATAGCATTTTTAACTTCTTAGTTGCTAATACTTGTTTAGCAACAGAGTTGAGCTTTTTTGTTTCTTTGTTTACTGTGATGCCTTATTAAATGGATCACTTGGTTTTATTCAGCTGTGATTGACTATGTTGTATTCCCAGCTACGACGGCTGGTGTGTAGAGGAGACAGCAGGATTCTCCTCCCTCGGGACATTCCTGACTCCCACTCCTGAGCCAGCGGGAGGGTGAGCTGAGCTGCAGGAACAGAGAATGACCAGCGGGAGGGTGAGCTGAGCTGGGCTGTAGGAGCAGGGAAGGACATTTGACTTTCCAGAGCACTCTCAGTGTGGTGTGGCACACAGATTCGTATATATAGGGCTCAAGTTTTTGGCAGTATTTTGTCTTTTATTGGGGCCTGTCCCTTTCCTGTTTAATAAAGTCACAGCCTAAGCAGTGCATAGGAAAATGTTTGCAGAGGAGAGGGTTTGCAGCTGCCCAGCAGAACTGTGTGGCAGAGCCAGCAGAGTGCAGTGTAACACCTGCTGGCAGCAGGCACAGCCAGCCGCTGGTCTGGAGCTCCAGTCCTCAGCATCACCTGCACTGCTTCAAAAAGAAAAGCTTGAAAATCGAATGAACCTTCTCTTCGAGCTTTCTCATTTAACAAATGACCCTGTGCGGTCAGCAGAGCGCTATTTTAGGTTGATTAGGCACAAAAGGCTTGAGATGATTTAATCTGGAGAGATAGAGAGCGAGGCGTGCCCTTTCTCCGCTGGAAGTGGAAGCAGAGCAGAGCAGAGGAGTTGAGACAAAGGCGATCCTCCGGCGTAGCCCGCAGAGCCTTTGAGCTGTGCAAGGTGGGTGGGTGACAGACTGCAGCTCCCTGGGTTTTGCAGGTATGCAGTATCAGTGGCTGTATAGGCAGCAAAATGCTGTGCTGCTCTCCTTTTCTTGCTGAAAGGCAAAGAAAGGAATAAGTGCCCCCAAATAAGTGATCTGACTTGTCAGTCACTGTCCCCTATAAGCCGCAGTAGGTGGGGGCTTGAGGAAGTGGCCATCTCATAACAGAGGTCCCTCTTCCCTAAACATGAAATCCAACTAAACAGAAAGAATCAGTCAGATTCATTCTGACTGGAGAATCAGGACAGGAGCATTTACATATTTTGATGTCATACAGCCATAACACTGAAAATTTTGTCATTTGGATTCAAAGGAGTAATTTTTAACTCTGTAATTTACTACGTACTGCCTAGTGTTCTTTACATGCATTGAATTGTGTTCTGATTCAGGCAAAGATGCTATTTCACTCTTAACTCATGTGTTTAAATCTACGCTAGGCAGTTGGATGAATATATGCATTTTAAATAGATATATCTGCCTGGGGAATATTCCCCACACAAGTATTAGCACTTCAGAACCTCATGTGGATTCAGAGCAATTTAATTTTCGTAAAAAAGTATTAGTACCTTGGGACAGATACAGTTCTGCACTCACATTTTATGCTATCTAAATGTACTCTATGCATATTTTATCTGACCTTTGTAAAGGCTGAAAAACACATTCTCCACCATAAAACAAGAATAACTGTTAGACCACACCTCGCCTCCTGGGTACTTCAGATGTAGTTTCTAACTTGTCTTGACTCAGTGCACTTTACAGTGCAGTTTAGGAAATCTAAGGTACTTTTAGCATACAAGGAAATAGATAATTTCCAGGATCATCCTCCACCTGAGCATTATGGGTCTTAGCTCATCCAGGAGAAACCTGGGCATGCAGGGGGTAGGAGGACACTGTGCACCTCCACAGATCTTTGGTAGGATGTGGCTTGAAGGGGTTGGATTGTGGCTTGAAGGGCAGGAAGCCCTTATAGGGCAGGTATCTGGGGACAAGGACTGCAGGGCATGCTGTGGCATATACCTGCTGCCAGTGCCTAGGAAATGCACTCCTGGACTCTGCCTGACCCTGCAAATTAAAGACATGTCCTACCACAGTGACCTCTTGGTGTGAGATAGACTAATATTCTCACCCTTCAGGACAAGGCTGCCAGACTTCCAGACTGCTCTCTGGAAAAGGGCCCTTACTATCTGCCGAGCTGTGTGTGGGAATCCTTTTGGGGAGCTGGAGCACACCAAGGCATGGCAAGGGCTGTTCTAAAACACTGCCATTAGGGCAATCAAGATCCAGTTTCTGGGGATGAATGCTATTAAATTTGCTAATGTGATATATGTTATTAAATATACTATGTACTATATTTACACTATTTACTGTGTATTCTGTATATAGATTCTTAAATTAGGAATATAACAGAGTGACAAAAAGGCCTTACAGCGCCAGAATAGTAAATTCTGCAATGCTCCTTGTAAGAAATTTTTGAGCCTCTTCATTTGTTGTTAACTTGTTATATTATAGTAAGATACTGTACCAGACTGTGATAAATGCATTAACTATGTACTTTTCTGTATAGAGGCATAACATGCCTGAGGAAATTGTCCTGTACTGCAGTTTTATGTTACTTTTTGGCATTTTATTACACAAATATTAAATAATGTGAAACTGGGATAGTAAAAAAAAAAAGTTCTGCTTTTAAAAATTCATTGCAAAGAGGTGTTGTCAAGTCTGACATCTCTCAAACAAGTCCAGAATCAGTTAAGCTTTATATAGCTCTGGGAACAGGTATTGTAATTTCTTTAAAATCCTTCATGTAAACAAACTGGTTAATAACATCCAGCCCATAAAATGGTGATGAATGGGATTATATCCAGCTAGTGGCCAGTCACAAGTGGTGATCCCCAGTGCTCAGTATTGCAGCAAGAACTGTTTGATATTGTTGTCAGTGACGTGGATGAGGAGAATGCATGCAGCCGCAGTCAGTCTGCAGATGTCACCAAGCTGGGTGGGAGTGTTTATCTGCTAGAGGGCAGGAAGGGTCTGCAGAGGGATCTGGAGAGGCTGGATCAATGGGCT
>VZSR01003806.1:2334125-2438275 GCA_013398615.1 Brachypodius melanocephalos | reverse complement strand
ACTTTAACAATTCTATGATTTCAATCCTTTAAAATTGTCTTTCAGTGTCACTGTGCCTGTCCAGACTGTACTAGGGTTTCGTACCCATGTGAAGGCTTTTTCGTTATGTAGTCTAGTCTTAGGACTTACTCTTATGTCTTTGATAATTAATTGTATGATAAACTTTGTAATTGATTTTTTGATTTTGTGAAATATGTGGCTGAAGGGTTGCCTCCAGGAGGAGCTGTTAGACCTACAGATCTAGAGAGATAAATTGCAATTTAATGGAACTTTCATCAAGTTGTGCTTTAGCCATTATAGTACAGATAGTATCATTTTTATGATATGACAATGTCCAGAACATATGCAAGAAGTGAAAATTAGGTGTCTCATGTGTCTGTGACAGCTGCTACATGCTCCAAATTTGGCATCCTGTTATGCAATTTCCATAAAACACAGTTACATATTCCTTCTCCCACATCTGGGATATATGACCTCTTAGAGGACAAGTGCAATCAGAATTTCATCACTTGGCAGTTGCCAAGAAGACACAAATTTGTTCTTCCGAGAAGAAACTTCACAATATGCATTCACAATATTGTATCTCATAACTGAAAATTTTTGAGTGGCCTGTATTAAATTTAATACTAAATAAACTATTCCTGATGGACTTCATTTTAAATAAGAACAAGGGCATCAAGGTTTGTACCCATATCTTAACAACTGGTTATATATGTGCTCATGGAACTTCAAGGAAGGATGTATTAAGTGAAACAATCTATCTGTGTTTTGTTTTTTATTTGTTTATACTGTCCTCACATAATGAATTTTTTTCCTCACTAAAAAATATAACAAACCAAGTCATGTATGCACATAAACAATTTTGATCAGTGTTCCTCATTTTTTTTTATAATTTTCCTGGATTGAGATATGAGAGAAGCAAAAAATACCAGTGTCTGCCAGCTAGAAATAGCCACAGAAGGCAGAATTTTAGCAAGACTCACATGTACTTTTATTCCATGTCTCTCTCCTAAAACATGGCAGAAGGGCAAGATGGATTAAGGAAGGTTACTTACAGGAAGGGAATAGACAGACTGGCATTATCCAGCTATTTCCTTTTGATCATTCTCTAAAGGCCTTTTTCAGTTTGCTAAAGTTAATGCAGGCTGCACCCTAAGCTGTGATAAAACTTCAGTGATCAACAGTAGCAGCTTTCTGATTGTCTTTCATTGATGTCTTGCACTGTGTAGAAAGCAAAGAGTTTTCTACACTTTCCCTACCAGTAAAGAGCTTTATACATTTTCCTTATGGTTGACCTAGTTTGGCTTGTAATATCAATCATTAAGATAATTTTTATTTCTCCTTTGTTTTTCTCCTTCCCCTTTCAGAGCCGACTTTGATGATTCTGCAACCTATTCAGCAGTTGCAACAAATGTCCACGGTCAGGCATCAACTAATTGTGCTGTGATTGTGCGAAGTAAGTCCTACTTTATATTTAAAACAATAAAAAAATATAATGTTCATGTCATTGAAAGTTTCTTGTATGTTTATTCATAGGATTCAGAGAGGATGAAGAGCCTCACCCAGCTGCGATCATGCCCTTCCACTGTAAGCTTTTTTTTCTATTTGCTTAGATAATTTATGTCCTCTTGTCAGAGTAATGTTTTACAGATGGGAATACTGGATGCAACTTGCTTCTTCTGACTTTGCTTTCTAAGCATTGAGTTATAGTAGGAGCTGTCCAAATGCTCTTGCTTTCCCAGTTGAATTTCTAGATCAGCACATAGTATAACAGAAAACTCCATCTCCTGCTTGGATCAGACACTAATCTGTGCCAAGTACAAAAAGAATGCTTTCATTTTGCACTCAAGAATGCACTCAAGAATGCTTTCATTTTCTCTTGCATAGTGCCCCTGTCATATGATGTTTGCTTCACCCACATTGATGTCCAGTTTCTGGAGAAGTTTGGAGTCACTTTTGCAACTGAAGGTGAAACACTGACCTTGAAGTGTTCTATGTTGATCACTCCAGAGTTGAAAAGACTACGACCTCGTGCTGAGTGGTATAGAGATGGTAAGTTATTACATTGAATAGAATCTGCCTGGAAAATGCTGGAGATGACATTGAGGATTCAGGCTTAAGCATCATATTCTCAGAATTAAAGCTGGAATAGAGAAAAAAATTCTAGTTAAAATTTATAGTCCTCTCAAGTCAGTCTCAATTAAGTGGCTTGGTCAACATTTTCTTGAGCACACAGTAGTAGCAGCAGGAGGTAACCTCATATTGTGATAACACAATAGTTAGGATATTCACTTGGAAGAGATCCAAAGGCAGTTCTTAGATTTCACAATGACTCATCGTTGAATACTGGGACCACTGAGCTGAAGGGTACTCACAAGGCAGTAAATTAAAGTTTGAAGTACTGATGTATGTGTGTGGGTCTCCACTTTAATCTTGCTCCAGCATTTATTGTGAATTTTATATTAAAATCTACACATGAATGCGTAGTTGGGCAATACTTACAGAAGCCAGGCCTGATACACATATGTTGCTCTGCTGTTTATGTGCCATGTTAGTAGGTTTTTTTACCTTGCCTCTTTTGTCTGTGAAAACCTATGTTATGCCAGGTGAAACAGTCTTATCTTGAAGTACTCAAAATAACATCTCTAAACTTATTATATAGTGGGGTGGATGGTACACAAACCTTGGACAAATAGTGTTTGTTCACTGCAGCAAAAAGTGGTTTGAAACATAAAACTGGCTACTTAGAGCTTAGTGGACAGCCTGTTGTAGGTATTATGCCACTTCTCAACAACCACAATCTATGCAAGATTCTAGAGTAATTATTCTACTTAGGATTTAAGGAAAGCTTTGGTTATTTTTGAATGGTTAAACCTTTCCCCAAAGGAACCACATTTGAGAATGGAGGACTTCCAAGACTGATGGGGTCTGGTCCGAAAAAAGCTGGCAGAAATTTCCATAGTGGAAAAAATGTGATGAATAAACTAAGAAATGACAGTAAGATTAATAAGTCAAGAAAATTCAAGATTATGAAAAGAATGATTTCGTTACTTATACCACTACTTGTTTTGTTATGCCTTTTGTTTCATGTACAACATAGTTTTAGATATATTCACATCCGATCCTTCAGGGAACAAACTACTACTTAATCTTTCATTCCTATTTTTCTATCATGTGGATACTTCCTTGTGATGAACTATTAGATGTCACTAAAGTAAAAAATAGGAGATAATAAAAATGCCTTTTTCTGTTTGGTGAACAACCTAAAATCTAAGGCTGGTCCTTGAATTCAGATTCTGTTCCCACTGAAGCATACAGGAATTGATATACACTTCAGGATATTTAATAACGAAAAATAATCGCTCACTTCACTCTCAGATGAACCATCATTTTCAAGGGTACCTTTACTTTGAATCCTACTGGGCACAGTTTCTCAAGGTGCCAAATCTCTCAAATTCTAAGTTTGAAACTGCAGCTAACAAGAACTTCTAATTTTCAAGGAATGCAAAATATTGTTCCACTTTTCATTGAACATGATTTTTTCTTGCACTATGAACAAAAGCTCATAACCCTTTTCTTTTGTGCCTTCATAATGAGAAGATAATTCCTTCTTGATATGTAACAATACTATGCTCTATGTTTTCCCCCTTATTTAACTTAACAAGTCCTTACTTGTGAAAACCTGAGATGAAAACTTGGTCTGTTTTAAGCCAATAGGCTTTTGCTAGGAAGTCAGATAGGTGTTCATCCCATTATTCCAGTTATGCTACATATTAAATGGGATGTTACAAACAAGCTAAGGTTTGTCCTTCATTACAAGTACGTGGATCACAATATTTCCAGGAGGTATACAGGTGCATTAGCTGGCAGAGCTTGTTCCCAAATGCAGTAGGAATTCATACACTATGACCTTTGGTAGTGCTACAGTTCCCTGTGTGAGTTCACTACCTTGAGAGCTGGAGGCAATGCATAAATATAAGCAATGAGAAGTTAATAATTTGTCCAACATCATGTGCTTTAGACATTCTGGTTCTTCAGAGAGGTAATATTTAATTCTACTCTTGCATTAAGACTGTACTATTTCTAAAATTTTTCTGTTCATGTTAATCAAATAATAGCACCTAAATCCCCGTGATGGATATGTATTATTTACTTCTAATAATTATACACAGGAGAAGTATGTGTTTATCTAGCATAAATAAGCTTCACACTAGTGAGCCTTATTGAGGGTATCTAGTGGACTCCTAGGGACATATAAGTCAGCTCAATCAAATCCTCTGAATTGATTTGGGATTTCACAAACATAAATATGATGCCTATTATTCATGGCCCACTTAGAACAGTTTAGGATACTGAAAGAACCATTCAAGATACTGAAAGAACAAAATCAAAATGATACTTTAGGAACGTATATCTAATCTGGACATGACTTTAGCTGATAGCAGGAACTTTCCATTGTTGATCTCTAATGTAATATAAACACTATAAAGCTATCTGTACCAGCATTCTGCAGCCATTTATACTGTAATCTAGAATAAAACAATTGACTTCAGAAGGAAAAATCATGGAGTGAAGAAACTAGCTAAAATTTCAGCAGAACAAAAAATACCTGATGAAAAGAAGTTTCAGTATATAGTAGTTCTCCATGCCTTGTATGAATTTTAATCAGAGTAATGTATTATGAAAATTATCTTACATAATAAAAACAGCTTGTGAGGCTTGAGACACACTGTCTCTGAGGGTTAGTCTTCTACAAGTAAATTCTGGGAGAAATAACAGAGCACAACATATTAATTGACTGTGAATAGTGAGAACTTGTAATTGTGATATTATTGTGGTGGCAGGTTTATGAATACTCGTTCTATTAGAACTTTTAAATATGTTTGAGGCCTCCAAACTTTATTCTAATTATCTTGCCTACAAAGTCGTTCAGCCAGACTGCATTAAAAAAAAAAAAAAAAAGCGGCTTCTGTTGATTTTTGGTGGATCTTTGGCCTTGTGTGGGGGAGAGAAGTTTTTCTGCTCTTACCAGACACAACTGCCTCCTCAATTCCTGCTGTCAGGTACACATAAAGAATGGAAATGTGTGACTCTGGCCTTAGTAGCAATAAGGGCTTGCCTATCATTTCTATATATTCAAAGTATGGTGGCTACCAATCCACTGAAGCTTGGAATGTAGATAAGTGACCAGCTTTTCAGAGATGCTGGTTAATCAACGGGTTTGGGGTTTTTTTTTGCTTAGGATTTTCCACAGGGCTCATGCATTGGTTAAAGTTTCTAGGTGAAGATATTTTCTGATTTAATTTAGAGTATGTCATGTCTCTCTACACAAAGTCTGAGTACCATTGTGACAGGCATGACAGAAAGGGGACACTCAGGTTTTCTAGGTAAGGATCTCATGACTAAGGATCTCATGAGAAGGAACATGATTAAATTTAGTTTGTGTGCTTCTCATAAAACTACTACATGCTTAGCTGATTATGAAATTTACTGCTGTAAGATTTAGAAGCATGTGTCTTCCACATGCTTTATTACCTGAATGTGTGTCATGTTTTATACCTTCTTATGCAACTCAGCTGGTATGCCAGAGCGCTGATTCCTTTGCAAATGTTTGAGTGCCGGCTCCAAAATCTATTTAAGCAATAGAATAATAAACACTCATAGATATTCAGATCTTTTAAATACAGTTTTGCTGCATTGATTAGAATACATTTGTATGTGATTAGCCTTATGGAGTTAAAAATCAAAAATAATCCAATCAGCTATTTAAAAGGATGGTATGAGAAAGTCCCTTGCCTACCATAAAATATCCTGTTCCTTCTTTTGCTCTGGTTTCACTAGGCAATCAGATTAATGTGCATTAATCATGGGTCACCACCTCTCACCTTTGAGAGGTTTAGATTTAATTTAATTCAGTTCTCAACAGGCATGCCTTGAAAATTTTAGTTTGGCGTATATTTACAGCAGTTTTGAGATCAAACTGAAACCTATTTTTTTAAATTTGGAAGAAAAACTTGAGTAAACTGACATTTGACCTGAACAGGAAGCAAAACTTATTAAAAATGAAGCAATGTTCCACCCTGCATTCATTATAGGTTATGGAAGATTTTCATGTCAATATTTCTAAATGTGGGTAACTTTTTTTTTCTCTCAGGGTATTAAAAATTATAGTGATAGGAATTCTGTTGTTGGCACTTCATGGGGTAGCACTAGACCTCGTTCTCTAGGATTCACTGATCAAATAATTTTAGAGAGATGCAACTTACTCTCTGTAGAGTTTTCATAGCATCAAAGCACTATCATTCAGAATAAAACTGGCATAAATATTACTTTGTGTCCCTGGTTAGCAGAGAACTGCTCTAGGACCAGGTTGTTCTGGCAGCACAGTAACGTGTCTGATGGATCTTCTCTTCCAGATGTGCTGATAAAGGACTCCAAGTGGACAAAGCTGTATTTTGGAGAAGGCCAGGCAGCTCTTTCCTTTACTCATCTGAACAAAGATGATGAAGGTTTATACACCCTGCGCATGGTTTCAAGAGGTGGAATCAGTGAATGCAGCGCGTACCTGTTTGTGAGAGGTAAACCTTTAATCTGATTCTTGAGGAGAAATTTAAAAACATTATAAAGTTTAGTTTTATAAAAAACCCTGCGTCTGAAGAAAGAAATTTAGCCCTGGGGAATTTCATAGTAATTTGATTTATACATAATAGTCTGTACTAAAAACCAATCACCTTACATGAATGGAGAGCTTCAAGAGGAGCATGGTCCTGAGGACATTTTGTTTCCTGAAGAACCAGAGAAACAGTGCTTGTGAAGAAAAAACTCATTTCCTCATTTTCATCTGCTTTCCTGGTAGGAAATAAACATCTTTGCATACAACACTTTTGACTGTGATGGTTTTGGTTTTAGAGGTTGGAAACTGGGAATGAGCCTTGTTGGGCATTCTTGTGTCTTGTGCATGCCTGGTCTTAGGGACACGTGCGGGAGAAAGCAAAAGAAATATTCCAACCACTATACCAGTCATAGTCCTGTCATTAACCAGAGAAAAGAAGCAAAGTAAGAAACCAGCTGACTGAAGAAATACCCTTTTCACAAGAGACATAGATAAAAGGAGGTAAATGTATTAAAATAGAATAAAGGTCAGAACTTTTCATCACATTTTCATGCACAGCCCTCAGTGAAGTAAAAATGAGCTTCCGCTTGTACCTGTGAGCAGAACTTAGTATGCAGTTTTATGTTTTTTTCATTGAAAGATAAAAATATCTCTGGTTGAGCAGTTCTTTCACTCTTTTAAATACATTGGACAACATCCTTGATGTGGGCAAACTGGAACAGCCCCACTGAGGCCACTGTAGCTGTATTAATTTTAAACCTTATTCTTCTCGGAAACATATTGGAATATATGTGTCTTGTGGGAGTGTCATCCAGACAGTTTGTGTGGGGTAGAGGGAGTGAATGTCTTTTTCAGGGGTTTGAAATCCAACTTCCTCACAGAACTAGTCCAAGGGCTTCATCAGCTTTTATGTCTTGAACAAGCCACTCTAGCACTCCGATCTCATTAGAAAGAATTTGCTAAAGCTATTTACATCCAGGTTACATTCCAAGAAAGACATTATTCAGATGAAAAACACCCACTAATAAATAAAAACTTCCTTAGAAGTTGTAGTGATGGGTAAATTTTAGGTATCTCTCTTGTCCATTTTATACTATATTTGATCCCTTTGCGTGCCCAGGACCCTGGCCTTGTGCTATGTCCTCTGGAGTCTCTAGTGTTGTCTGTTGGCCATTCTCTTGCCTTTTTTCATGTAGGCTGTGATCTGATACTGAGCACAAACTGCTTCACAACTTGGGATTGGGATTAGGCTCTATAAATTTAGACTCTATACAGAGTGATTTTTTGTTATAGAAATCTTCTTTTGCAGGGAGAGAACCTTAGCTGTTACAAGACTTCATTAGGAGTGGTGGGTCCAGATTAGTCAATATCTCTCAAAATGAAGCCACAAAAGGGTATCTTAAAGGTGGTATTTAAGACTATAAATAAAACACAGCATTATAAATGTTCCAGGAGTTTGCCAGTTTTTTATTCTTTAAGAGATTTGTTTTCCTGATCTACATGTTTTTTATTGAGTACCTTGGTCTGATTGCTAACACAGTGAGTCACAGCTTTCAGTGTGACAGAGCATCAAAAACACATGGGTGGGTTAGGCTTTTAATTCTAATGGAAAATAATAAGTGTTTGCTTCCTAAAAATCTTTTCTGTTCTCAAAAATATTCTCGAATATTTTGTTTGTATAAAAATATAGACATTATGGTCCTGAATCACTATTGCAGTGAATTAGTATGTCATGAGATGCTTGGGCTTCCATTCATACAAACAAGTAGCACAATGAACTTGGGAACAAGTCATTTGCTTCCATTCATATAAACAAGTAGCACAATGAACAAAGGGAAGCCTTGCCTTTGACTTTCTGATGTATGCCAGAGGAGTTGGGGTCAAAACCAATCTATTTTTATTTGTGGTCCAGATGCTGATGCACCGATCGCAGGAGCACCAGGGGCACCAATGGATGTTAAATGCCATGATGCTAACAGAGACTATGTCATTGTTACCTGGAAACCACCGAATACAACCAGTGAGAGCCCTGTTATTGGATATTTTGTTGACAAGTATGTAAACGTTAGCATTTGTTTAATTTTGTTAATTGCCAGAAATATGTATATACTGAAGAGAAAAAAATACCATTATATCCTTTCAATGTGTGTGTTCTTTGGATATATTTTTACAGATACTTGGCACTGGAACTCAGTTACACACTCTGTTAAATTACTAGATTGTTCCCTGGCAAACTTTTGGCCCAGATGATTTAGTACTTTCACAGGCAATTCTGGGCACAATCTGGGAATTAGCAGGGGCTGGAGGCTATTCCGAGTAATATTTGCAGGCAGACACATTTTATCATACACTTAAAATGTTCAATAGTATGGATGTGGGCACATCAGGGAATGAGCCCTGACAGTATTTAATTTAAAAAAGCTAGAATCCACGGGCATCTCGAATGAGATTTAGTCTCTTTAATCTCTATACTGCAAAAGCTGAAACCTAGGAGTTATTACATTATCTTTTTATTTCTTTCTTAAATGTAGTACATCAGGAGCTCAAGGCCTGGACTCCTGGGAGCTGGCAGTTTAAATCAGAGTGGCAGACCTCTGTCCTTCAGTGAGCTTTGCACTTTGCTGGGGTTTCAGCTCAGTGCAGGCAGCTGGTGAGCAGAGGATCCAAGCGCTGTTTTGCATGTCTCTTCCACTGAAGTGAATGCTTGCTCCTTGTAGCCAGAGCAGAACATTTGATCCTTAGTGTCTGAAGCTGTCAGTCAGCAAAGCCTTACTGAAATGATTTTATAATGTGTACTGGTCTGCACTTAACAGCAACATTTGCAGCTCACTGCTATTTGCTACCCTGTCATTTGGTCTAATGCAATGACAACTGTCTGGGAATAACTGGAAAAATAGTGGTTTATGAATGGCAGTCACTATAAGGAAATTAACTTGAGACCTGGGAACTCTGCCATCTATATCCAATTTATGCAGTACATAGATCATAAGAGTATTTCACCTAGACTGTGTATAATCTAGTCAGATGTGCCATTTGACACATTGCTTGTATCACTGCAGTGCCCAAGAGCCCTTGATCATGACATGACTTTTTTTCTGGTACAGTCAGGGCAAAAGAGAGTCTTCTACACAAAAGTTTATGGTAGTAGGATACAAACTATATATTTACAAACAAAGCAGCTAGTATGAGGACATCACTCTGCTTCTTGATCACCCCTATACTCTGTGGCGCAGCCATTTCGGGAGGGAAAGGCACAAAAAAGTTTACTTGAAAATATGACAAGGAAGAAATGAAAATGATTAGGTGAATCTTGCAAATTCATCATGTTCTGTGGTGAGAAATATTAAAAATGAAAGTGAATAATTTATTCTTTACATGGCAAGGAAGAGAACCAAACAGAAAGGAAGCAGATTTAAAAAGGCGAAAAACCATGGAAGAAGGAAAATGACCTTTGAATTCTGAAAAAAGTACAGAGTGGGAATTGGATCTCTGATCAGAGAAGAGAGTATAAAGTGTGTGACTTTCATTAATGAGATGTATGGTTTAGCTCCTCAGCCTAGCAAAGGTGACTTCTGTGGTTCTGACCGAGTGTGGGTAGCATGGCGCATATTTATTGTGAGATGAGACTGACAAATTCTGTCTTCTACTATTCCAAGATGTGAAGTAGGTTTGGAAAACTGGGTCCAGTGCAATGATGCTCCTGTAAAAGTCTGCAAGTATCCCGTGACTGGTCTTCAAGAGGGACGGTCTTACGTGTTCCGAGTGAGAGCGGTGAACAGTGCTGGCATTAGCCGGCCTTCTCGAGCCTCAGAACCCGTTGCAGCGCTTGACCCTCTTGACATGGAGAGAACACAAAGTAGGTTATTCAAGGCTTCTTAAAAAAAAAAAAATTAAGGTTCTGTTTGCCCACTTAATCTAGGAAGCAGGGTTTATTTCTTCCTTTGATTGAATATCTTACTACAGACTGCAAAATAGCATTATGAGAGCTTCTCCATGATTAGAGTAAGCCAGCTTGCTCTGGGGAGAGGTTTTATCACTTTAGCCTTGTCCTAAACCCCTGTGCAGATTCTGCTTATAATGTACTTGCACACCTTCTGTTTCATGTCCTCCTTTTAGTCAGAGGGGAATTAAAGTAATTATGAATACCTTAAAGCACTGCCCCAATGTTGCCTGTGAAATCTGAGCTGAATATTGTTTCCTTTACATGTGTTTTAAGTGTATGCTTTATGATTAATTGCTATAACAAAAGTATGGTTCATGATACAATTGTTTACTGATCTGCCTCAAAATCAAATCCATCTGCTGTGGCTATGACTCTTGCTCTTTAGCACATTTTCAAATGGTACTGTCTTATCATGCCCTATTTACCTATGAAAGTGAATAAACCAGTATATGACTTCAAGTTGACTCAATCTGGGGAAAGATTTAATAACAACATTACAGAAACAGAGGTATACAGGCTTTTAGACAGGTGACAAAGAATAATTTGCAACACTTGTAAATATATTGAACTAGTTTGAGAAACTAATAGAATATTTTAATTAACAGCTGTTCATGTGGATGAGGGGCGAAAGATTGTGATCAGTAAGGATGACCTTGAAGGTATGTAGCATTTCTACAATTTCAGTCCATCTGCTTATACTCCAGGAATTTTGCATCATAATTAGAAACATAACTTGAAAAGAAATCCATCTAGTGATAAAGTCTCTATATTAAGAAATAAAGACACATTATGACTTGCAAGGTTGAGAGAACACAAGTGAACAGTGAGGTCTAAAAGGATGGAGAACATCACACTCTCAACAGCAAAACTTTTATGATATGTTGACACCATTTTCTCACCTTTGCTTTTACTAGTGCTAAGCTGAGTTAAATGGCTAAACATTTAATTGCCCATTTGGGCATTTCATTCCCCTCTTTCCAGCTAAGTATAGTGTTTTTAGATTGATTTTTACTATATGAGCAAGTTGTTGCCATTCTCATAAAAACTTACAAAATCCATCTCAATTCTTTAATTTATATATCTACCTGAATATGGAGGTTATTCTTAAGGTTAAGATTACAGACAAAGTAATGTTTTTCTTCAGGAGAATTGGAGAGATCCCTGTCAACTTTTGAGATAAAGTTTGAATTGTTTTCTGGTCTTAGTTGCTTCTATATGAAATGATTTGGTTTTTAGACTTGAGTAACGACCTTCTTTACACTTAAACTGTTAAAATTATTAACTATAATAGCTTAAAATTTTTTTAAAAAGTGTCTGTTCTCTCCCACAAAGGTTATAAAGTTGTAACTCCAAAAATAACACAGTAAAAGAGAAATCACCTGATAACAGATGTAGTTTGAAGGAGAATCAGACCTTAAATGGCTTTTCCAGTGCATGGACAGGACAGATGAAGTTTCTCTATTTTTGTAATAGTGTGCTAAATAAATTGATATGGGTATTATAGGATCAGGGGTACATCACAATATCAGATTGTAATTGTCTTGTTTGGTTTCACAGATCATTCTTCTGCTCTCAGGATGGCCTTAAAATGATCAGGTCCAGTAAATGGCCACTCTGGAATAGTCATAAATAATGATATTTGGATTTCTGTCCCATGACTGTGCATATTTAATAGAGTATGAATTGTCCAATATCGCTCTATGTAGATCACTACTTTCATCTGCAACACTGGAGACTATTTCTGAACGAGCAAGCTCACAGACCACAAATGGTTTTCCTTTTTAGTGCAGGCTGATGTCCCATTCTGGCAACCATTCTGTACCACCATGTTATATCATTACAAAGTATGGGAGCTTTTTTTAAATTTCAACAATGTAAGAAAACACGTTGAGAATTCATTACCTGAAATCTGTTGGAAGCCTTTTTTCTTAATGTGGTGAAGGATTATTGTAATTTTCTTGACTGTATGTCATCAATTTTGTCATAAACTCAGCTAATTCTTGTGCCTTTCTGATAGAAAAATTATAGTTGTAGGAGATCAAATATAGAAAGCATTGAGAGAAATAAATTTTTATTGGTTATATCAGTTTACTTTAAAAAAGGTTTGGTTTTGATTTGATAAATATATATGATGAAATATTATCAGTGTACATTTTGAGCCCAGTTCATTCTACAAATAAGTATAATAGTTTAAAATATCACTGCCATGATTTAGAGATTATTGCTGAAATATTTTTCTCTTTTTTGAAGACAAAACTTAAACATTTAGCGGATATATGCTCTTTTCTTAGCCTGAGAAGTGGAAACATTTACCTTCAAAAACAAAGCTTTTTTCTTTTTCTATCACAAGCCATAAGGATAAAATTTTTAGATGTCTTCTGAGTTGCTATTTCTCAGAAGCTGAAGCTTCTTCAGGGCTGTGTAGCTGTTGCTGCATAGAGGTCCATCACAGGTCCATCACAGGTCACTCTCCCATCTAGTGCTGTTTTATCCAATTGTAATTCCTTGGATAGCAGAACCAGCTTATTCTCACACTGTGGTCAGTGAGCAAGACCATGAAAGGCTGAGCTGAATTCTTTCAGCCTGGCCCAGGGTAGGCATGTTGTCTCTAACACTGCTGGTAATAGGTTCTGCTCCTTTTCCTGCTTTCTTCTTTGTTTTAAAGGTACTTTTCTGATTGTACTTCCATTCCAGCTATTTTTTAAAATTCTAATTTCTCATAATAAATCTTTAGACTTCTGTCTTAGATCAAATAATGTTTGCATATAGTGAATAGGCTTTTTACTAGCAGACTGAAGTAATTCAAATGCGATCAGTGAAAAAGGTGTGACAAATGCACAGTTTCAGGGAGCACATTTAACCTTTACTGAAAGAGTAAGTAACTAGCTATTAACACTGAAGTTTTATTTATCAAAATTTAATTGAAATGATCAGGTGAACTGCACAGATGATGATATCTCAGCCCCTAATAGCTGAGCATTGCAGTGCAGGGTGGGAAAGTTGAATCAGAAAGACGAGCTGCAGCATGAATGCTGACGCAGGAGTTAATCTGCTGTTTAACACTTGCTACATTTATTAATCTTACAGGAGATGTTCAGATTCCAGGCCCTCCCACCAATGTACATGCTTCAGAAATCAGCAAAACATATGTTGTACTCAGCTGGGATCCACCTGTTCCCCGTGGCAGGGAGCCACTGACGTATTTCATTGAGAAGGTACTGCACTGCATAGTGGTGGTCTGTCGAAAGGTGCTTCGTTGCTGTGTGCAATTACAGTCAACCCATTTTCAGAACAGCAGGATGAGCAATAAAACTGACACTTTCTGTGGTCTTTCAGAACATGCAAAATGCGATATTAGAGAAGCATGGGTAGTCAAACGTCTTACTGCAAGTTTTAATGAGCATTGAAATTCAAGATCCAAAGAAAATAATTCCCTTATGCTATTTGCTTACTGCTGTCTAAATGGGAACAAATTATTTTGTAAAGTAGCAGTTTAAAAAAATAAAAGAAATGTCTGTAGTTTTCACAGTCCTACAGGCATGATTATAAGTTTTCAGTCTCTCCATAATAAAGGGAAGTTTCTGTTTGTCCTGTGGTAGAGCAAGGAATAAACAGTAACTCATACTTTGACCCTCACTTTTTGCAGACTTATGGCAGCCCGGACTATACACTGACATTTCCAATTTATCCCCTGTAAGGTCAGCAAAGAGGCAGATGCCTGTCTCAGGTTCACTGCTCCCTGGTACTCTTCATGGCTGCCTTCCTCTTCTCTGAATTGAAAGGGGACTTCAGTGCTCACAGTAGAGAGGTTTGTTCTTCATCCACCTGAGTGAACAAAAACTAGATAAATCTGTCCACGTGTCATGTTTTTAAATTATATTGGATTATAGAAACTTATTACAAAGTTTTCTGGTAGGTAAAATGGGTCTCATACCTGACCTCTAAAACACTTAGAGGTCAAGCTATACTTAGTTTTTATGAATTATGCCTCTAGCGTATGCACCCTCTTAACAATCCACAAACACTAAACCTCTTCATAAAACTGCCACACGTTCAATTTGCACCATGAATATTGTAACAGCCTTTTCTCAGGCCCTTACTATGCAAGTTTTTTTATTCTCACATCTAAAATTCTGCACATTCCTCCACAGACCATTTCCCAGCTGTCCTGCCCATGTCACTCCTCTTTCTGCAGCCCCCCAGCTTGTCTTTTCCCTCTCAGATACATAAAAACCTTCTCCACTTCCAAAAAACCTCCATAGGCCATTTCTACATTCACAGAGGATCGCAGAATCACTAGGTTGGAAGAGACTTTCAAGATCATCAAGTCCAACCCAACCCTAACACCTCAACAAGACCACGGCACCAAGTGATACATCCAATCTTTTTTTAAACACATCCAGGGATGGTGACTCCACCACCTCTCTGGGCAGACCATTCCAGTACTTTATCACCCTTTCTGTCAGAAACTTTTTCCTAATATCCAACCTCTATTTCCCTTGGCACAAGTTAAGGCTGTGTGCTCTCATTCTGTCAGTTGTTGCCTGGAGAAAGAGACCAACCCCCAGCTGACTGCAGCCACCCTTCAGGCAGTTGTAGAGAGTGATAAGGTCACCTCTGAGTCTCCTTTTCTTCAGGCTAAACACCCCCAGCTCCCTCAGTCGTTCCTCACAGGGTTTGTGTTCCAAGCCCCTCCCCAGCCTCGTTCCCTCCTCTGGACGCGCTCAAGAATCTCAATGTCCTTCCTAAACTGAGGGGACAGAGCTGGACACAGCACTCGAGGTGTGGCCTCACCAGTGTCCAGCACAGGGGAAGAATGACCAACATCCATTACTTGCTGGATGATGAACAAATCTATGTAAAGTGAACACCATTGACTGGTTAAATTTTCCAGGAAGCATGACTACTTCTCCCACTCTGCCTTATACATTCAAAAGAATTAATGAAAAATTTCACAGAAATAAATATCCAATTTTTCTTTCTATGCAATAAAATATAGTGCCTTTCTTGCATTTATTCCCACTTACATATGTCTTCTCTTATCTATAAATTTCAAGAATATCGATGTAAGTATTTTGAACCAGCTCTTGTCATGGAAATGCCTTACTGCTTACAGAATATGCAGAAACAGCTCAGATAAAAAGCTCAGAGGTAGATTTTCATTGAGTGGACACCTACACTTGGTTAGCTGAATTTCATTCTAAGAATGAATTGTAAAATATGCATTATCTGCTTGTCTCATACAAATAAATTTATATATCTCCAAAACCAGTATTGAGCAGTGATGATGGAAAAAAATTAAACACCAGACTTACTGAAGGAAAGTTAGAATGAGAACTAAAAGGCTGTTGTTAGAAAAAAGAGGTTAGTTGTACTAATTAATACCTGAATCTAAAATCTTTTTGTATAAATAAGTAATATATATGAACAGCTTAGTTGATAGGTGAATGTTTATTTTTTTGCTTTCCACTGTCATCTGTTAATTTAGAACAGTTTCTAATTATTTTATTTCAAATAAGGAAGATTTAGTCCTGAAGAATAAAAAAGTATTTGCAAAGCCTTCAAGAGTCACAAAATAGAAATGAGTTTCTATATTCTCTTGAAATATTTTTAACAGATAAATCAAATCAAACTACAGAACAAAATGGAATGCTGATTCTTTGTGAAAAGAAGAAATTAATGTTTTTCATGGAAGGAAGTAAAATACATGACAAAATTATATTTATTTCATATTTTGCAGCTTTTTATTATGAAGAAAATTGATGTTATATTTCTTTTTTCTGTTGAGAACACCAGGTGGGTTCGGTACCTATGAGAAAGATTTTGATATATGGACTCCAGCTGTTTACATTATTATTATTTGTCTGTTGTAGGTGTTCGTATATACAGGGTAGTTTCCAAGCACCCATGAAACACTGTTCCTCCTCTAAGAAATTCACAATCTATCAGATTTTGTTCCCAGACTTTCTGTTCCAAAATTTTGTAAACATATAATTTGTATGCCCCTATCTCTGTACCAAGGAAATTTTCTTCAATCAGTTTATTAAACACTTGGGTTTTACTAAAATTTCTGAAATATTCCCTAACTAATTTTTGGTTAAACAGTTTATGTGGGAAACCTAGTGGACATCAGACTTCTCTCAGAGTACTGATTTTCTGGCTCTCCTCCGTGTGCAGTTGTGGAGATGATAAGCTCAGCTGCTGCATTGAGATACTCAAAAGTAATTACTTCATTTGATGAATGCTTTTAGGGGACGACCTTACTCAACAGAATAAATAAAGATAAAGTTGTGAGTAAAGTAACATTTCCCTTCCTACCTTTCTGCAGAATTTGGATTAGGGCTGGTTTGCTTGACTCCAAACTTTGGGTGTTCACACGAGTTTTGCAGGACATGAAAGTAATTCTTTTGGGACCAATCACAGTTGGCAGTCACAGCCCTAAAAGAAGGCAGGCTGTTTGTACAAGTGTGCATGTATTGAAGTCAAGACAGGCAAGGAGACAGTGAGCTATTCAGACCTTTTTGTAGAGTAATGGAATGCATGAGCTATGAGAATTTGCATATGTTTAAGTCAGGCATTTCAGAGTGATCCTTCTCTCATAGCTCTTAAATAAATTCATGACAGGATGCAATACAGCAACATGTTCATTTTTGACAGTTCACAGAAATGATTCATGGATTTTTTGTTGTTTTTTGCAGTCCATGGTTGGCAGTGGAAGTTGGCAAAGAGTCAATGCACAGGTTGCAGTAAAATCTCCTCGCTATGCAGTGTTTGACCTTGCAGAAGGAAAACCATATGTTTTCCGAGTGTTGTCAGCAAACAAAAATGGCATCAGTGATCCATCTGAAATCACAGAACCTATTCAACCACAAGATACTATTGGTAAGGTACTAATTATAAGGCATTAATATTAAAAACCAATAGATATTTTAAAAACTGGAAATAGACAACTCTCATTAGATTAGTATAACTAATATAACAGTAGTTGAGTTTATTTGTTTGAGTTCAGTTCTGTGAAGGATTTAAAAAAGATCGTGATGCTAAATTTTAGAGACTTTTCCGAATTTTCCTAGCCATCACAAGCCTTGATACTGAAAACAATAATCAGTATAAAGCTAAATGATTTTTAGTTATTCATTCTTCAGTGTTCTATTAATGTGACATCAAAAAATAGGTTAATCACTAACTTCAATAATTATATTTTCTGGCTCAGGTAATTATATGCTTCCTAATTCCCTACAGTTTCAGCTAGATAAAGCAGCCTTTCATTTCTTAGTACTCAGAGTTACAAATTACTGCTGGTGCACTATTCCTGTGTCATACAGATGAGTAGACTTCAGGGAAAGGGGAAGATACAACTACATATTCAATGGTGATTTTCCAAATGAAAATGAAGTGTTTATCTTGAGGTCACATTCAAAAACACAAATGAAAATTTAGGGAATGATTATTCATCTTGTTTTTGAAATATTTGTTTTGTTGTTGCAGTTTTACAGAAGCCACACATAACAGCTTGATGAATTGACAACTGTCACCTTAAATGCACAAATCTTACCAGTACACTTTCTAGTAATATACAAAATATTTACAGTATCTGGTATACCATAGTTAAAAAAAGTCCATACTTTCAGCTTGATCTGTAACTACAGGAAAAAGAAAAGCATCTTTTGCTTTCATATATTCTTGATATGGTGTCTCATTAATGCATATAAATTATTTAAACCGTTCAACATTCCCCAAGGTAGGGAAGAAAAACACTGTATTTATTGCACTTAGTACAGAAAATAAGCTATCCCTTAGGGGTTAACACAACACCTTCTGCATAACTCACAGCTTGAAATAAAGCACAAAGCAGAAGAATCTATTTTAGAGAAACTTCAGGAGTATTTTCAGAGACAGTTTGCCACCTGAGATAAAATATATCAGAAACATGTGGCTCCTTTTAGTTGCCTGCACTTAGTGTCATTTGATATTCTTAAGAGTGACTGAGACACCTTCATGGGGACAGCAATCCTTACACAGGGATTATGGGTACTTATGAGCAGAAACTAAAGAATGGTTGGGGTATCCTAGGCCATCCTAAATGACACTTAAAATGATGCAGTTTGACTGAGTGATAAAGGAGTATTCAGTTTGAAATTAAAATCTAAACTCAGGTGTTTCCCTGTAGCTATCTACAGGTGCAGTAGATGCCTCTGCTCTGACTGTGGCAATTGAAACCTGGAAGATAAGCTGGCTGATGTCATAAGTTGCCCCATGTCACCCAGCTGTAGAGTGCCTGTTTTGGGGTGAGATGAATAATTTTCAGGACCCTACTGAGCACTGATGGAAGGCTCAGTTTAACTGGCCAAAGAGACATCCTTCTCAAGTGCTTTCCATCTGCCATTTCAGAGGACTGTAGGTATTATCTCCCAAGTCATATCTGAGGACTCCATGAAGAAGTGACAGGTGGTTCAAAATGTCCCTAAATTACTTCATTTGTGTAACTGAGTCAAGCCCTAGCTCTTTGACTATAGCGGCAGCTCAAGAATGTGTGCTTGTAGACACACATAAAAGCCTAAATGTAGGTACATTTATCAGATTGGATCCATTTGATCTTACTTTATCACATAAAATATAGTAGTGTGTAAGTATTAATTTTTATTTTAATATTGAAAGACCAAGTGAAAAACATGCTGCCTTTCTTTTGTTTCATGCTGCTTGCTGTTCTCTGCAATATCAATCTGAGGAAACTAAAATATCTTCAAAAGGCGAGTGCTGGGTGTCTCTCTTAACCTGTCCTGTTAGGCTGAGACATTGCTGTAATTTCTCACATTATAAAAGATCAGATAGATATTTCGTAGTGTACAGACTGTGTGCTGGTTCTTACTAAGATTTTTTTTTTCCATTCGGATCTCAGTATTTCTGGTTCTATTTAGGCACATTCACCTGTTTAGATCAGTGTAAATTAACAACAAACTTTCTTTGCATGTAAAGTAAACTGCATACTATGGTACACAGGGAGAACTGTAGTCAGCAGATTGAAGAAAGTTTTATCCTCTTTTTCTTGGTGGTGTTGAGGTTGGTCCTGGAGTATTGTTTCCCAGTTCTGGCTTCCTTAGTGAAGAGGGATGGTTGTAAAGTGGAGAGGTCCTCTCTGTATGGCAACCAAGATGACCAGGGGATTAGAGATTGTGACCTATGAAGAGAGGTGTTTATTTAGTTTGAAGACTTACAATGTCAAATGGCAAATAGAGGCTAGAGCCAAAAACTATATCTTCGTAAGTTCATTCTGGACATGCTCTTTTAATGAGAAAGGTGCAAGGTGCAAGAGTGCAGTGCTGGAAAAGGTTGTGCAGGTAAGCTGTGAAATCTCCATTGTCAGAAGGTTTCAAGACTCATACAAATCCGTGACTGACACGTTACTTTAGTGTTGGTGATGATCCCAGCCTCAGTGATAGGGTGGATGGATTAGATGACCCCCAGAGATCCCTTCCAACCAGTGTTCCTATGCTTCTATGACATTCATCTAGCTACATTTAGATAAAATTTTGGCATTCAAATATATGCTTAAGCTTGTCCTGAAAAGCTCATGTTTTTGGAATTAGGGTTGTCATTAGTTAACTATAAGACAGTATTTCTTAATCCTCATGGTATCATATTTCTCTGCGCATTTCTTACTGACACAGTAATGCTACAGTATAAGCTATACATCAAGCTCTTTTTTGAGAGTGAACATTTTCATATCTGGATTTTTTTATAATATTTGAAAATACATACTCTTATAATTGACTACCATAAAACCTATATTAAATAATTTAGGTAAGGAGTCTCACATCTTAGAGCATTCTGAAGAAAAAATAGAAAAAACCTTATTTGTATACACACATTTATATAAGTAACCAGACTTATATTGAAAGAAATATATTAAAATACATATCATATAACAATATTTACATGATAGGAGGAGTCATAGCTGTAGTGATTAAATATGATCAAGTTATACAGTGTTTCATCTAGTTCAAATTACTTTTTTTAAAATGTATTTTCTAATATTATATGTTTTACCTCTTTTTCTTAGTTTTGCCATCTGCACCTGGTCAGGTGGTGGCCACAAGGAATACAAAAACATCAGTTGTAGTTCAATGGGATAAACCAAAACATGAAGAGGATTTATATGGCTACTATATTGACTATTCTGTGGTGGGATCAAATCACTGGGAACCCAGTAACCATAAACCTATTAAATATAACAGGTATTGATAATATTTCTGTATTTTTGGGAAGTTTGAAAACTGAAAGATATGTTTAAGACATTTTATGTGCTAAACCACAGAGTTGTAATTGAAGGAGAATGATGAATGCATGTGAAGAAAAACAGTCTGCAGACTCTCAGAGCCAAGATTTCCAAATTGCAGGGCAATTCTCCTCACCTTTTTTTTTTTCTCCAAGAAGAAGCATATTTTTTTCTATTCCATGACTCTGGGTTTTAAAAGCAGATGCTAGAGACAAGATTCAGAGTGTCTTGGACATAAGTAAGTGCAAAATATGCCCTTTTAAAATATGACTTATATTATGGAGTAAACAGACCTGATGAAGAAGAGTATGAGAAAGGAGAGTGAATTCTAAAGCTTTATCATAGTCCATGAATAACAGAGCAAAAGGTCAGGCCATTTCTGCTATAAATATTGTGGTGAAAGTGCTTTGGCAGCTGACACTATTGTGCAGGAAAGCCAAGCGTCCCATTCCAGAAACATCAGAGCTCCCTGATCTGTTACATCTCTGAATAAAGGACAGTAGACCCTGTTTCTAATTTCTTTGTCATGACACTAGCACTGTTTGAATTTCTGATGATTTCTTACTCCCTCCTGACAATATCAAACTTCATTATGGGATTCTTCCATAAATTTCCTCTGTGAAAAATCGTACTTATTTTTATTGGAATCAATCACCAAATGCAAAGTTTAGATTTGTAAATTTTAAAATTTTCTAAAACAAGCACGTAATTTTGTTTAGTGTGTTAAGTCAGTCATTAACTGAGTGACTTTGTATTCTGATGAGTCTTTTTTTCAAGTAGCCAAGAAATTTGATCAGAGAACAAGTAGATAATAATTCTTGGTCAAAGAAAAAAACATTAAATTTCTTCATACATGAACATATCTTACAATAGGATACCTCTGAGTATTTTATTTAGTACAGTAATTACCTAGAACCTCAGATCAAAACTGAAACTATTTTTGACAATGACTATAAAACTACAGTGAAAAATACAGTTCCGACCCAGAACAGATTAGAATTTAGCAAGCCAAAGTTCAGAGGGAATATATTATATTTTATTTGACTTCCCTGCTAGACCAGTATTGACGATCTAATGAGTACTGTGATTTTTGCTAGTCTCCCATCCAGTTATATTGTACTACATCATGCCATTGTATTGCAGTTTTCTTCGTGAAGCACTCATGAAGTTGAGCTTTTTAATTGAAACAACAATTTCCTGTCACAGCACAGAATGATTCCTGTAAAATATATACTAATATGTGATGCTGTCTGTTTTAACCCAGGTTTGTTGTCCATGGTTTGGAGACTGGAGAGCAGTATGTCTTCCGTGTGAAAGCTGCGAATGCTGTAGGATTGAGTGAGAACTCGCAGGAGTCGGAGGCTGTGACAGTGCAGGCAGCCCTTAGTAAGTGTGATTCTGTGCAACTCAGCTTCTTGTTTCCCAAATGAGTGACATATTTCCAGCAATCACCTCCTTTGGTCTGATTTACTATAATAGTATACCTTGCAGCCATCATGCACATCTGTTTAATGATGTCTATTCTCTGGCATGTGGCTATTCTAGAGAAAAGACATTGTTTTATAAAAAAAATTATTTATAATGACTTAGAAATTTTGGGTAAGATGCACTTTAATGATGAGGTTGCCTTTTGCTCCTAGGTTGTATCAAAGAAATTTAAATACCAATTAAGTTAGACAATTGGTTTCTGAGTGACTTAGAGTGGTGCAGAACATTTTAGCATGGAATATTCTCCATTTAGAAGAGTTTCAATAAGCTTTATTACTGCATAGCTGAACCAAACAGAAAATGCCATTTATTTGCTCCAGGTTGGAGCACAATCTACCTTCTCTGGTGTCCTATGAACAAAATTTCTGTATAAGATCAGTTGTGCAACCTTCAGTGGGAATGGCATCCGTTGATTAAAAGGTTGAATAAGTATTTACAACCAAGAGTACATAGATCTGGGCTATCATGTGTCAATTTGAATTAAGGGACCGTGTCAGCTAGATACTGAAAAATTTTAAATAGAACACGTTCTCCCCAGCAGAGTGCCCCCTACCTCTAGGAGAAGACCAATAGACATATTTGCAAGAAATAATCCTCTAAAAGATTTATAATTCAAGGTAGCCAATAGAAATTAAATTTGTATATTACTGACAAAATTACTCTATTTGACTTTTTTTAGGAGGAAGTGTGTCTCATATGGGTAGGTGGTGCATGGACACTCTCACATCTATCACCACAATGTTGTAAATGCACTTGCACCTATTTGTCACTGTGGGCTCTGGAGATGAGGGTTGCATGGGGAATATCATCAAACACGGAGCACGTGGATCTTACACACACTTATGGGATGTGGATGGCTTTGATCCATTTTCGTAGCCTTTAGAGGAAGTTAACAGGACTATTTATAGATGACTTAAGATTAACATGGCCAGAATCTTTATGCAATATTATTTTAAGAGTATTTACAGCAGTTTGCTATGGTTATTCTTATTTACCAAAGAGTGGCAGTAAACACAAAGGCACCAGAGCATCATATCTAAAAAAAAAAAAAAAGAAAAAAAAAAAAGGCATTTCTGCTGATTACTATCTGTTTTCATGGTAATCACTAGTACAGCTACAGAATCAGGGACTGTACAAAGGCCTTTGCTAATGTATTCTCTTCTGAATGAGGTAAGTTACACTCTCTCAAGTTATACTGGTAATTCAACTATTCAACTGAAAGTATCAGATCAGCTTTAGGGCCAGATGTTTAGCTGTACTGACTGAAGCACCCTGGTGCCAAGAAAGGAGTATCTTTGGGAAGACTTTCAAATATGGATGAGAGATGGAAAACCGCTTGGTACAAGGGGTGTTTGCCAGTAGGAGGGGATTAAAAAGCTCAGAAAAAGGGTTTTCTTCATCCGTAGGGAGGTGCCTTAGCGACATTTGTGCTTCTGCTACAAAAGGGAGTAAACCCATGCAAGTAAGCTCATGAAAGACATTACTTTTCTGCCTCAACATAGGTTAAGTTACCGAAAGTCTAAATATCTTCTATTCTTTGTAGGAAAAAAAAGCAGTCACACTCTGAATAAAACATATAATATCAGGATAGTATTGGAAAACTGTGGTGGCCATAGATCAGTCAGTCATATGACTTAATTTCATTCAAGTTTATAATCTTTTTTCTTTTCTTATTGGATGATTTTTACCGTATTCCAGAAGTAATTGAGCAGCTTATTTTTTTTTCTAGCTAGGAACAGATCTTCTGAGATATTTAAATCTTTGAGCATAATTTTTGATCTGGAGACACTTGCGGGCATTGCTATTTCCCTGCAATGATCATCTATTCTTCCTTGCTACCTTCTGAGAGGACAAAACATTAGGCAGAGGTTTTAAAACCTTCCATGTTTATATCTGGTGATAAAATGAATATTGGTTAGCAACTTTACAACTGCTTTGCTATCATTATGTGGCTGAGAGCAGCATGCTGCAGAAAACAGAATCAATATCAAAAATGCTAAGCGACTTCTACACTGCAGTGTTTTAGACTCTGTCCTAACTCTCAGGTTGATTATTTCCTTGTAGCTTGTCCTTCATATCCTCATGGTATCACTCTTCTGAATTGTGATGGTCATTCCATGACCCTTGGCTGGAAAGCACCAACATACAGTGGAGGTTCACCAATCCTTGGTTATTATATGGATAAACGGGAAGCTAACCATCAAAACTGGCATGAAGTCAATTCTTCCCTTATTACCCAGACGATTTATACGGTTAGTATTTTTTGATCATTATATTTTTGGAGTTGATCTGAATTTTTTCTTTTCTTTTTTTTTTTAAACAGAGAAATTCTTTAAATACTTGCTTCAACAAAACTAGGTACTTCTGTTCGGAGTGCAACAAGGTTAAACCCGGGCTAAGGAATCAGTGGCATCCCCTGCTATGAAATTCTAATATGAATAAGGACATTCAGATAAGAAATCTTTTAAGGGAAAAGTGTGAAGAACATTTTTCAGAAGGAACAAGATGAGTTATAAAGTGTTCCACAAGCTATTTTCATTAATGATCACTGTATGCATCACCACTATCAAAAACATACAGAGAAAGGATGGAAGAATTTAGCAGGACAGATAACTACTCTCTGTAGAACTAAGGATTTGTAAATGAAATGTGGATGGGTTGAGAAAAAATATAACTTGTCCCTGTTTTTACTCTCAAAATCTGCCTTCAGCTGAAAAAGCATGTATATTAATGAACTCAGCCTTATGTCTTGTCACCTCCTTTACAGAGTACCAGTTTTGAAATAAATTACTTCTGGTTGCACTTGCAATATATTAAATGTTTCCTAAAATAGGAAAATTTGGATGTGAACTTCCATGAAGAAAAGTTAGGGAGATAGGCCATAGCAGGTGATCAATCAATGGGATGCTTTTTAAATTAAGTTAAACAATCAGATTTTATTCACAAATAGTTAAATTTTTATTTCTGCAAATTTCCTGTAAGCCTCAGGACAGAAGTAAGTCTTACAGGTATTTGATGCTGAAGTAGAAGATAATGATGCAGATGAGCTGAGGAAGAATATTTCATGCATAGAAGTCAGGCAGCAATAGTCAGGTACATGTGTGCTTGTGACTGATTCTGTCTATGACTGGCATCTCTGATGTAGCAGATGGAGCATGGATGGTGAGCGATAAAAAGGGCAGGTAGGGTAGGCATGAAAGGGCAACACGAAGCAATGCTTTCCACATATTTTTATTTTTAATGCATTTGTAAACAAATGAGTAATGTAAATTAGGGGCCACCACTGACAATTTAACTAGATATTTAAGTGTCAATCCTGCCAGTAACTGTATTTGTGCTTTAAGGTGCATCTTCATACATTAGTTTGAATGGCTAGAATCTGAAATACTGATGGGAAATAAAACCAAGACAGCTTTTAGTAGCACAGAATATTTTATGACATACTGCAAACAGAGAATGCCCGAGATATTCAGTGCAGCACTGGGAAATCACTAAAGGTTTAACCTTCTCTGATTAAATAATTCTATGGGAACCCCACAAATATTCTTTCCCCTAATAACCTGGGATTTCAAAATAATTTTTTACAGGCTGATCTGTTATTCTGTCTTGTGGGTCACGCTATATAATAGCTCCTTGTCTTCAGGAAATTATTTTGGTGCCTGACTTTCCTGTGTTACCTTGTTTGCTTTGGTCTTGTATTTGATGCTACCCCATATGTTTCTTACCATAATGTTTTTTATTATTAAAAAAAATCACATCAAAATCCTTTTTTATCTCACATTTTCAAAGATAACTTTTTATTCATAAAAATCTAAAACTGTTTGGTGTCTCCACTAGGAGTACTACTCTCAGCTGTCTCTCCTGAGACATGATTAAATATAATTGTGGGAATATTATTCAGAGGAATCACATGTCGAAGACTTGTTTTTTTGTATTTAGGTGTTCTGGAAGAAGAAGGATGGAAGAGGGCTGCTGCCATGAGGTGTTCTGGGTCTCAAGACATTTATGTCTTTAGTCCTCTACTTCGGTCTCAAAATCTGAGATGCTCTTAGATAAATCAGAGCTCATTTACCAGGGATGTTTGCAGAGGAATATTACAGATTCTGCTCATCCCATTACCGGTGGGGTATCACTTTTTCACTTTGTAATTGTAGGCAACATTAAGAGAAAGATTCATACAAGCCACAAAATACTACTGACAGGCTCTTTCCTGGAGTTATATCAGCACATTGTGGAACTAATTGGATTGCTTTTTCTTTTAGTTTCCTATAATTTCCTTTTCTTCCTAGGTCAGTCCATTGTGACCATTTAAATCACTACACCATTTGAACTCTTGCTTAAGTGAATGGCTTATGAACAGCTATTCACAAGCAACGCAAGAAGGTATTTCATTTTAGAACACTCACCCATAAGTATCTGCTAGTGGTCATTCATTGATCAGGCTCCTTGAACATTTGCTCTAAACTTTTACAACTTTTCATGCCAATGTATGAGTGCTGTTATTCCTAGGATGATGCGACTGAAACATTGCCATATAATACACAACTCTGCAATGCATTTGGTTTAAGAGTAAAATCTTCAAATTAGGTCCTTCAGTATGGCAGTAAGGCCTGGCAGTTAATTATCTAATGTTTATATTCAAGTATTTATTAAAGGAATATGAATCATGGCTTCTGATATATTGAATTGTTTTCTCAAATGAAAAAAGGTAGAGGATTTGATTGAAGATGCCTTCTATGAATTCAAAGTTGCTGCAGCAAATCTGGTTGGAATAGGTCAACCTTCAGATCCCAGTGAGCATTTTAAGTGTAAAGCCTGGACTATGCCAGAACCTGGTAAGTCTATCAGTTCTTCATGAATCTCAATTCAATGTAAAGTCCTTAAAACAGCCACAGAGTTCCAGCCAGACTGTGCAGGATGTTTTTTGCTTTATTTCTCCCATAGCACCTGTTGAGATTGCCCTTGCTTCTGAGATCTGTTAAAAGTTTCCTCCACACCTCCAATGATGACATTGAGTCTCCTGGGAAGTAAATTACCTTTATTTTGCCCGTTGAGTGTCCATTTCTTTCACTTCTCTCACCAGCTTAGAAGAATGCTGAGCCTTTAGTCTATGATTGTGTTTCTATCACCTCTTCAAGCCCTAAAAACTCCACTTCACTCTCACCACCTGCAAAATATCTCTGCACCATAAATGCAGTCTATTAAGAATATTCCTGGAGTTTCAGACTCCAAAACTATGTTAGCTTTTGGTCATAAATACTACATAAGAGGGGCCTGTTTCTTGACATAGAGACAAGTAGCACAGCTAGTCTTCTACTCTCAAATAGCGTGCCCATGTACATGTGTTTCCCCTAGATTGTACCTAGGTGTTACCTGAGAGATAATTATTATTAGCCAGGTGTTAGAAAAAAATGTGCTAACAAACGTACAGTAGAAATAGCTGTGTGCTAGTACTCAAACCCTGTGTTTAGGCTGTCTGTTGTTTGACAGTGTAGATGTAGCTGAAGGCTATTAATTGCAATTACAAGTACTGTGAATTTGGGCCCCTCACCAAAAGGAAGTTAAACTGTTATCTACCTCATGTGGGCATATAAATTTGTTATGTAATACATAATATAATAAATATGCTATGTATATGTCTTATAGTTTTATATAATATATTTTATATAATATTTTTAATATAAAAATGGTAAACATCTAAAGAATGAGTCCCAGGCAGCAATGCTCAAGGCCTGTAAATAAGCTCTAAAAGAGTTTCTGAAGGTCCATTCTTCTTATTTTACAACACTGTAACACCATTACTCATACTGAGCAACACATTTGCTGAAGCTGTTTCTGATGTCTGGACTGATTTGCTTAAACAGAGTGTGTCACAAGTACAGCCCATACTGAAAACACAGGGGCCTAAAACTCTAAAATATTTCTACCTTCTTTTCCCACAAATGCTGTAAAATATTGCTTTGCTGTTATATTGAATTCTGTCCTGTATCTAAAATCCATTCTAATACTTGTTTATGTCATCAGGAGCTGTTTGATACCCAAAGCATCTGTTCTGAGCCTAAATATTCACAGTTATTTTCTCAATAAAGAAAAAACCCACAAAATTTCTAAATTTGGATTTGTAAAACTATCAAAATTACTAGTGAGGTGGCATAACATGGCAGGGAAATTTCAGTTTTCTTTTCTATGCTATAGATAAAAGGTAGTTCTTACCTGGAACAAGAAAAAATTTAGTAAGATCATGGAATTGTTTATGAGGATAGACTCTCAAATCCAGCTGCTCCACCACTTGCAGGTTGCCTATACCCATCTGCTTGACAGAGACTTGTCTAATCTATCTTTAAAGTCTTTTCCTCATGAAATTTCCAGGTTCTTTGGACAAGATCCATTTCTAATCTTGCTATGCTTGCAGTTTAAAAGTTTCTCTTATATTTGTGAATCTTTCCTCCTGAAACCTTCCCTATAGATCATGTATTCCTTATTGTTAATTAAAAAAGTTTTTGCCCTTCTAAATTTTTCTAGTTGGTTCACTTCTTTCTTGAATGGCAGTGTACAAACTGGAGACACTATTCCAAATAAGTAATTTTCAATGCTGAGTAGGGCAACTGTAACTCTAGCTCCTGAAAGTCATTTGCCTGCTTACAAATCCCCCTCTATTTTACCTCTAAACCAAAAATTACCCTGTTGTGTTCCAAGTTTAGTTCTTTTCAATGCTCATATTCTTTGTTGAATAGCTGTATGTCTTTATGTTTCCTAGATAAATTCTTCAGAATTGATAAATCTTACCATATGAATTTAATGACATGACAAACCTTTCAATAACAAAATGGCTAATCTCCTGACCTTAACTCACTTTATCTTAATTACATTTTCTTATAATCTCATAATATTTAGTATAAATGCATCATCATTTGAACAATTATTTTTCGTAGAGAAATTATCAACAATTTATGCTCTCTACAGTGTTTTCAAAACATCATTGAAATTATGTATTGTGTAAAGAAGTGAAATTATCATTCATTTTAAATGACAGACAAAGAAATAAAATAAAAGGTGTTTTCAGGAAATCAAGAGAGTGAAATTTCCATAATGAACAATCTGATCTTTTTAGTGTTTGCATGATTACATTTTTCTCATTATGATACGAGTTGAATAGACAACTCCAGCTTAAAAAAACCCCAACAGTACAAGCAGAGAACATTACCCACTCTGCAAAATAGCCCCAAGTCTCCTGACCTGTTATTTCACAAGCCTTTTTTAAAATACATTTTTAAACAATGGCTTAACAATAATGAAAAGAAATAATTGAGATTTAAGACTGGGAGAAAGTGCCTGACCCTCTTCCCTGACTTACTAAAGATACTGAGGACTAATGTAATGTGACTGCAATATCCTCTCAGTGTCAACGAAATATTTTTTCCACCTTTTGATATAGAAGGAATGTTTCATTAGAAAGGCCATAACCTTTTGCAGGATTTCCAGCATAAGTGATGGATTATTTGCCCAATGTCCATAATTATTTCATCCTTCCATAGAACTTTAGTCTTAGGTGTCTCTGAATTTCTGTGAGTTAGCAATGATAGTTAATGGATTATCTTACATTTCTTTAAATAAAAAGAAATGTCTGGGGTCTCAGACTCCTCAGAATAGAACATGCTTCATTTCACTTTTCCTTCTACTGTCTAGATTTCTATCGGGTCCATTTGACAGTGAAATTTTAATTATCTGTGGATATATAGACATTCAGATTGGGATTTTTAAAGAGCCCTGAGGGAAGGATTTAGGTTCCTTGAAAATGGCAGTCTTTCCATGAGAAATCTAATATTTATCCTTGTAAGGTCTGCAACAGATATTTGATATGTTTCTTTTCTGAAATGTGTTTATCCACTTTGGAGGAAAACTTTTCTAATTTTTTTCTTTCCCCCAGATATTTGCTGAATATCATCCTTTACAAATTTTATGTTCATTCATTATTGCTTAACATCATGTAAATGATGTTAAGGCTGGAATGGCAATCAGATTTATTTGTAAGGCTTTCCGCTCCTTTTTTTATTATTATTTTAAATGATAAGATGTGTTGTAGGGAAAATTAATACCTTGAAAACTGAGGAACTCCTTAAGTCTCAAGTTAGTCCTTAAATCTTCAGCTTTCCTTGCTCTACATCTAAAGCACAAGAAGCAAGCAACATAATTTGACCAAAGATGAGTATTCTGTCAAGGGTGTTTGACCATGGTAGGAAAATTATATGATTATACCTTTACAGTGGTATTTGTTTTCTAGTGGAAATAAAGATCAAGAGTATAGTAGAAAATAATTGCAATAGTTTAGACTGAAAGTCACTCCAAGAGTTAGGTGAAGGAGAAGGAGAGTACAGAAGGAAGAACATAACCTGGAGTTGCAAACATAAACTCTCACTTATTTGCAGAGTATCAGGATATTTTTGGTTTAAATTTTTCTCCTAACAGATATCATTCAGCCTGAGAAGTTCCTCTTGGCTGCAGCTATCCAGTTCTCAATAAAAATTCTTCTGTCAGGGAACAAGAAGCCTGATCCAAAGTCCCTTGGTGCCACTGGATTTTGGATTATTTTGAAAGATCATGGCTCATGTATACTAATGAAAAGATAAAATCCTGATGTTAAATTCTGAATCTGAATCAGGCACAGTGAAGTAACTTTGATGTGAGGCTGGTGAGTTAAATAATAGACAAGAAGCCTCTCTTGCTTGTTGGAAAATCTTAAACTGCATGGATTTTCCACCTGATTAACTTAACCTTAAAATAGAATTACTGAGATCCAGCTAAGCAAGTATGCTTCAGAATACTAATGTCACTCATTGTATAAGGCAGGTATTGCTGAATACACCCACGAGGTGAAAATGCCACACATACCAGCTGTATTGTAAAGGATGAGATTTTTGAAAGCAAATACAGTAAAAATTATAGCAATACATTTTGGCCTCTACAGGGACAGCATGCAAAACTTCATTAGATTGATGTGAATTTCCAATATTTGAAATATTTTAGGTCCTGCCTATGATCTCATGATATGTGAAGTTAGAAAGACATCACTAGTTCTTCTGTGGAAAGCTCCTGTGTATGAAGGCAAAAGCCCTATTACTGGGTATTTAGTGGACTATAAAGAAGTAGATAAAGAAGACTGGATCACTGCTAATGAAAAACCTACTTCAAAGCGCTATTTTAAGGTAACATTTTCAATAATTAGTATCAATATAAAACTGAATACTAGAAGTTCTGATTGAGTATAAAAAAGATAAGTATTTGAACTTGAGCTTATGTTAACATCTTCATGTGAGTAAACATAGTTTAGATTGACTTTTAAATTGGTTTTGCCCTTCATCTTTTTTAAGGTCACTGATTTACATGAGGGTCATACCTATGTTTTCAAAGTTCGTGCAGTGAACGATGCTGGTGTAGGCAAGTCATCTGAGATATCTGAACCAGTGCTTGTGGAGGAACGGCCAGGTAAAATGCACTGTTTAATCTCCTCTGTTTCTAAAATACTAAAATACTTGGAATTGAGTTTAATCAACCTAATTTGATATTATATCACATATAAATATTTAAAAAATTAAGACACTCTTAGCCTCAAAACTTAAAGAAAATATCATGTGGATACAGAGAGTGATTAGAATTTTTTCCTTTACTTACTAGAGGAGTTATTTGATAATCAGTTATTCTGGCTTTTATTCTAACCAAGGTGCTACTTGTGACAGCACATTTATTAAAGCTTCAGGAATGATAATAAAATTGGCTTGTTTAAACTTTCATGTCATCTCATATTCAGTTATATCCTATTTATTACTTTCTCAATAAGCATTTATTAGTGTTATCACTCCTTTCTTGCATGTAGAGTAAGAAACTTACTAGCATGTGATGCTGAGTCAGCAAATGACATAAACCTGCTTTAAGACCTGCTAATAAAATCAGTATCTTTTAGGACAAAATGGAGGTGGGCTTTAGTAATTTATGAATTGCCCTTTGAAAAAAAAATGCAGTCTTGACATCGAGTTGATTCTTATTTTGCAGGAACGAAAGAAATCTATTCAGGTGTGGATGATGAGGGTAATATTTACCTGGCTTTTGACTGTAAAGAAGCAACAGATGCATCTCATTTTGCATGGGGTAAATCTTATGAGGAGATTGATGATTCTCATAAGTTTAAGATTGAAACAGAAGGAACTCAGTAAGTCATGCTAATCTACCAAAGGAAATCAGTAAGTCATGTTAAAAATGTAATACCCTGCTAATTATATTCTTCTTCATTGGTGATTTTAGTTCTAAGCTGTACTTCAAAAATCCTGATAAATCAGACTTGGGAACTTATTCTATCTCAGTTAGTGACACAGATGGGGTTTCCTCCAGCTTCGTTATGGATGATGAAGGTAAGGTCCTTACAATTTCAAATCTTCACTGTATCACCTCAAGTGCACTAAAAATTGCCCAAGGAAAATAAGAATAGAACCCTACAACTCTGACATATTTCCTATGCATTAAAGAAAAACAAAAAAGAACACAAAACAGGCTTTTTGTGGTTACTTATTTTTCTGATTATCATAATAATGAATGCTGGGATAACTTCAGGCAACCTTTTCTAGATAGAGATAAAAAATATGGCAAACTAAAATTGCTTTCTTTATGTTGGGATTATAATGATTGTAAATATCCCTTACACTTTCAGTTGTGCTTGAGGCTCTAGATGCAGTTTCTCATAACCAAGATGCAGGAAATTAGTGAGAAAAATGATGATGCTTTCACAAGGTCTAAATACATTGGGTCAAATTATCATTTGGCTTACACATATATTAGTTCTGCTTTATTTCATTGTAGCTATTTTTTGTTTCATTGGGTTCACAATTAATTTGCTTCAGTCTCACTTTGTTTTATCATTGAGAAATGCTGACATAAAAAGCAAAGAGGAGAGTTTGCTCTTTAATGTAAAATAAAAATTACTTTGGTGCTTTCCCGGTCCTCTGCTGTACTTGTCCTGCCCAGTTCCGTGAGTATTAAAATCCCTCTGCTTCTCAACCCACTAAGCCATTTAAGGAATCACAGTGAGAAACATGTCAAACCACCCTTTCCAAGCAGGTGTTGAGAAGAAATCCATGTTCAGGGGAAGAAACCAAAAGAAATAAAAGAAAAAATGTTCTCCAGGACATGGAAGATTTATGAGCCATTATCATAAAAACTGCCTTTTGGCTAAGTTTTGAAGCATTACCCTGAAATCTTTCTGTAGGTCTTGTCACCATCTGCTCTACCTTTGAAATTTTTTTTTTTACATAAAGCACTGAAGGTGTTTCCTTCTTTTCTTCTTTTTATGTAAAGCACTGAAGGTGTATCGCATACTTCCCCTACATCTTTCCTGATCATATGTCACTGAAAATTACAATTTTATTTGTACTGGATCCCTGCACAAGTATCAGATTTTGCATCTTAAAACTGAAAACCATCCTTTCACTGCCCATTTACTCTCTCTAAAGCTATAAATTCTCCTGTAATTTTGCTAAATCGTCTATAATGTCATAAATCCATGCTAATTTTCTCTGATCTTTATATTATCTGTGAATTTGGAATTGGCAGTAATGTTCATTTTCCAAATCTTTATTAGTAATGATTATGATAAATAGGATTAGTATGAAAATATAAAAAATGGAATTTTAGACTCTCACACAGCCTTCATGAGCATCTAGTGCATTAACTAGAACTTTCTGTACTGTTTTCAGACTAACATGCACTCGATCTTCTTTCCTGCCACAGTAAAACAAAGTTTTCAGGAACAGTCTGAGAAAGGAAGTCAGGAGATAAAGGAACCTTATACACTGCTTAGAAGCTATTATTTCCCATCTTTTTTAAATATTGCTATTTTTAAAGTTTAAAACAGTTTTAGGCCTTTGTTTAGATTCCCTTGCATTGAGAGAGTGTGCACTAAAATGCATGCAATAGGAACATATGGTAAATCCATGTATCAGAATTTATGTTTCCTAAATCTTATTTTTCAGTCATTTTCTGAAGAGTTGCACATTCATATACAAGCTTTAAAGAGATAACTCTGCTGATGCTGATATTTGCTTTCATTGACATTCATTTGCTGTCTGTATGTTTCAGAATAAATTAAAACATCAACATTTTTCTTGTTTTCAGAGTTTGAACGTTTGATGGCATTAAGCTATGAAATAAAGAATCCAAGTAAGTTGAAGATTTGAATCTACTAGATACTTGTAGAAGGAATATAATTACATACTAATGACTGGAGTTCCAAAAAGATTCTTCCTGAGACAATGGCAACTTCATTTTTTATGGCAGCTTCATTTTGCTTGCTGCATTATCTTTTAGTTTGAAGACATATTGAAGAATATTAGTTGACATCAAACAAAGTCATCATTCCTAAATGTCTCTGAAGTTTAACTTTGACAATACATTATAGATTGTTACCAGCCAAATCCTTATACAATATACAAACATTAAGCTGCAAATTCTCTTCTCCCTTTGAGAAATTAATTTAAAAATCAGCCAAAGGCTGCATTAGAGGACTTTTCCCTGTGTAAAATTTATTTGATATCCAGAAATCCATAAATAATACAGAATTGCTAGTATTTTACTATGATATTTTTATTTCTCACAAGGTTTCATGAATTTTTTTTTTTTTTTTGTTTTGTTTTTTTTTTTAGCAATACCATTGAAATCAGAATTAGCTTATGAGGTTCTTGATAAAGGAGAAGTTCGTTTTTGGATTCAAGCTGAAAGCTTATCTTCAGATTCTACTTTCAGATTTGTTATTAATGATAAAGAAGTTGAAAACAGTGATGTAAGTACATAATGAGTGCTATACATAAGTGATTTCGTTTAAGAAATCTGCAGGTTTCTATTGTTATCACAGAATCATAGTCATTTAAGTTGGAAAAGACCTTTAAGATCACGGATTCCAGCAGGACACTGTTGCGTTGGAACACACCAACTTCACCACTAAAGCATGTCCCTAAGTGCCACCTCTACTTGTGTTTTAAATACCTCCAGTGATGGTGACTCAACCATTCCCTGAGCAGCCTGGTCTAATGCTTGACAGTCCTTTCAGTAAAGAAATTTTTTTTAATATCAGATCTAAACTCCCTCAGTGCTACTTGAGGCCAATTTCTTCTTGTCCTATGGCTTGTTAATTGGGAGAAGAGACTGACCCCCACCTGGTTACAGCCTCCTTCAGGCAGTTGTAGAGAGCACTCAGGTCTCCACTGAGCCTCTGTTTCCCCAGGCTAAACAACCCCATTTCCTCCAGCTGCTTCTCATCAGACTGGTGCTCCCAACCCTTTCCCAGCTCTGCTGGCCTTCTCTGGACACACTCCAGCACCTCAATGTCTGTCTTGCATTGATGAGCCCAGAACTGATCACAGGATTTGAGATGTGGCCTCACCAATGCTGAGTACAATTGCTGCCCTGCTCCTGCTGGCTGCACTGTTGCTGCTACAGGCCAGGATGCCATTGGCCTTCTTGGCCACCTGGGCACGTGCTGATGGCTTATGCTCAATCAGCTGTTGACCAGCACTCCCAGGTCATTTCCCACTGGATCACTTTCCACTTTCCTCCCCAAGCCTTGTTTTGATCCAGGGGAAGGAGCCAGAACTTGGCCTTGTTCAACCTCATGCAATTGGTCTCAAGCCATCTATTCAATTTGTTGAGATATCTCTGTAGATTCTTCTTACCCTCCAGCAGATCAACACTCTCACCCAACTTGACACTTTCTTCTAAATCACTGATAAATATATGAAACAGGACTGGCCCCACTGCTGAGCCCTGAAGAACATAATTTGTGATATCCACTAGATGGATTTAACTCCATCCACCACCACTTTGCCGCTGGCTGTCCAGCCAGGAGCTAGTGCATGCATCCAAGCTATGAATAGTCAGAGTCTCCAGGCGAATGCTGTGGGAAACAGTGTCAAAGGTTTGGCTTAATTCCAGATAGAGAACATCCACAGCCCTTCCTTCATCCACTAAGTGGGTCACCTTGTCACTGAAGGTTATCAGGTCAGTAAAGTAGGACTTGTCTTTCACAAGCCCATGCTGGTGGGCCTGATCCCCTGGTTGTTCTGTGCATGTTGCTCAGTGTCTCTCAAGATGTATCTGCTTCTTAATATTCCCTGGCACTGAGGTCAGGCTGATAGGCCTGTAGTTCCCTGGATCCCACAGTTTCTTAATACCATGTTACTAAGGTGTAATAATACCTGAAAAGAAGGCCAATCCATAATTCAAATAATTTTTCCAGTATAGAATTCCTGATGCAGAGTGAGCCTATTCATACTGGAAAAAAGAGTTTGACTATCTATATTCATATTTAGTATCTAGATGATCAAAAGCCACACAGAAGGAGAATTTACACACAGGCCAGTGCTAAGCACAAATGTTTTAGAAAAATAGCTCAAGGAAATGGCTGCTTCAAGTACAGATTTGGATTCCAAACCAACAATACAAAGACTCTCTGAGGTTGATATTACTACTTTTATGTATGATGTGGGAGACACTTGACAATGCAGCAAGGTTCATAGACTTAAAATTTTTATATGGTATCATTTTCTATTTTGTTTTTTTAATTTTGGATTAGAAACTGGGTGTTGAACAATTACATAGAGATGAAAGGGTAGGCCACCATCTTCCTGCATTTTTATAGCTCTAGGAAGACCTCTCATATAAAGGGGCATAAGAAAGCTCTCAGATTAGGCTGAGAAGAAAGCAAGTTCATGCCTTTGCAGGGCAAGAGTATGGCTCATCTATAGGCCATGAGCACAGCCCTGGAAATATATTCCTGTGAAGAATTCATCTCCAGTGCAGCTGTTTGAAAGATTAATTTTATTCCTGAGAATGCAAATCCTGGTTTGGGTCAGAGAAGCTTTTTTATACCATTGGAACACTAAGAGCATTTACTTTAATTACATATTGACAAGTGGAAGAAGTATTTCTCAGTAAAAGAATTCTCTGTTTTTCTTGCTTTAAGAAGTAATAAACCATAACACCGAAAACCTGAATATTCATGCCTAGGATGTATTGAAATGACAATACTGTGTCTTGGTAATTTTCAGGGAACAGAATGAGCTATTTTTAGTTCGCATATGTTTTGGAAGTGTTGACATCATAAAGAGTCTTGAAATGAAGCTGCATTATTTCACCTCTTTAATTAGTAACCCGCAGGTGACATTTATGTTTGGAGACAGATGATATTTTTGTGGAAAGCCACATAAAAGCCTAATATTTATGATGCCCATAAAATCATTGAACTTCATCTTGCTGCATAATGGCAATAGTTAGAAGGCTAATTGCACTCTAAAACCTGTCTGGAGACTGGGCTACAGTCACTGAACATGTTCAATAGACCATTATGCTGGTGAATTGTGGCCTGATTCTTGACATTGGCTGAAGCAATAAATTTTTCCTGCTAAGTCCTAACAGGGAGTAGTTTTGGTAAGATTTCAAAATAAGCTTAAAATGGAATGAACTGAGCCTCATTTACTCAGGTTTAATTTTAATATTTTACTATTTTGTTTAATGAAGGTAGAAAAAAAAGTGTCATAAAGAATCAGATTAAAACATACATCTTGCCTTTTTTTTTTTTTTTTAACTTTTCTGCTTCTGGCAAAATTTAATGTTCTTCCTGGGAACTCATGAAATAAATTCCAGTGTAGTCCTTGACCTCTGAGGGGAAGAGGCTGTAAGCAAGAATTTGATTTTTGCACATTGAAATTTGCACTTTTTGATAGTTTAGGTAAGTTTATTAATGCCCTTTTTAGCCTTTCTCACCTATCACCTTACGGATGATTTCTTGCACAAGTAGATTTTCTTGTGTAAGAATTAATTTCCCAATTAATTTAATCTTGTCTTATTCTTTGACATTGTATCTCTCTTTGCACTATGTATAGGAAATCGTGTAACCAAATAAACATGCATATCCCTTAAAAATTATTATCCTGATCAATCTGTTAGCTGAGAGCTTTATTAATTCCACATCTTTTATTTTACTTCATTCTTCCAATACCCCATTAAGATTTAAAAGATTTATATATTTGAAAATGCCAGTACTTGACTGTGTGACACTGTTCTTCCAGACTTGTTATCCATACAGCAGTGATTCTGTTTTCAAGGCTGGCCAAGACGAGTCCCTTGAAGCTGAAGTAGATACATCTGTGGGGTCATTCCTACTACTTTTGGATCTTAGGGGACTTAGAGGTTCTTCCATTTCAATAAGATTTTAGAGAGATTAATAAGAGGCATTTTTACTAGCTTTTAAAAATGTTTCTTCTTTCTTCTCATTAAACTTTATCTATCTGTTACTTTAATATCATTTTGTACTTTTGGATGCCAATAAACAGGTTTATCAAAACATTCTATTTATAAGACATCCTGTCTCTTTCTAACTGTATGTATAATATATTTAAACGTAACAGGGTCTATAGTAATTCACTTCATGCAGCTCCTTCTAGACGGTGACATTTCCTATTCTGTGCAATCGTGACTGGAAGTTAGTGTATAATATCCTTGGCCACATCATTTACCTGAAAGTATTCACCAAGAAACTTCTATGGGTTATTTTTCCTTAGCTTTAGGAATTTTTTTAGTTGAGAGTCAAAAAACATCACTATTAGTGGGGGACATTGTTCTCACAGTTGTAACTCACTGAAAAAACGAGGATATTAGTAAAACATGATGGTATCTGAAGCAGTGCCTGAAAATTAAATACACATATTTTGCAAAGATTGTCCAGTATTAGCTTGTAGTTTTCTGTTTCCATGATGATGCTTGCCAATAATTTGTCTTTCAAGAACATTTAATAAAAAGCAAACACAAAAAGGACACAAACAGTGAAAAGCATATCTAAATTTGAATTCAAGTCAATATTTAATGTTTTGTGTATTCTGTAAACACTTAAGTGGGTAACTGAAGTGGGTCCTGACAGAATTCTATCTCTCTTTTCCTGTACTTGGTCAATCCCTTTTGGTTTCCAGAGACTTTGTGGGGTTTGCACACGTTACTTTTCTCATGGTCATATACTTTAAGTGTTCTTTGAAAATTACACCTGGTATTTAATGAGAAAATCATTATACTCTTCCTAGATAAACTATATTTTTATGAGAAAATAATTTTACTCTTAACTACTATATATGTCTCAGATATTTAGTAGAGATGACTTTTTGGATTTGATGTGATGGATTTATTTGAAGATCCACATTTGTGTCTAGAAACATAATATTTCCAATTGTTTCTGGACTCTGCTAGGAATAGTGCCTCTGCCTAGCAAACCCCCTTGTTCAACTGGAAGCTGTAATGAAGCTAAAGCCTGGCTGTTAGGCTCTTCAAATATGCACAGTGCCATAAAAAATTGTTTTCAAATATAAACCAGCTATATTGTGATGTCTTGAGGACTCCAGATGCAGCTGCATACAGAGGTTTCTGTCACCACTGGGATCTTATTGTACAACAGTAAATAAAAGCACAGTTCTCTTCCCTGTTTTTACAATTTAAAGGGCATGAAAAAGATTGGCTGTGGGGAAAGGAATGTAAATCATAATTTATTCAACAGGAATCATAAGTAATTTACACTATACTAAAGTACTTTTTTGTTTATTTCAGAGGCATAAAATAAATTGTGACCGTTCAAATGGCATTATAGAAATGGTGATGGAAAAATTTACAATTGACAATGAAGGTACCTATACAGTACAGATTCAGGATGGAAAGGCCAAAAACCAGTCCTCATTAGTTCTCATTGGAGATGGTATGTTCACTGAAACATTGAAACATTGAAACTTTGACTCTGATGAAGAAGTGAGCTTCAATTATTCTTTGAGTACTTTTGTGACTAACTCATTTTTCATTCACCTCTTCAAATATTTAGCATTCAAGGGAGTATTGGCTGAGTCTGAGCTACAACGAAAGGAATTTCTCAGAAAACAAGGTAAGATGGAGCAGATCATGACTTTAGGCCCAGTTTGCAGCTTATGATTCATCTCTGGTGAATGCTAAGAGCTTACAACTTCCGTTCTCTATTAGAGGATGAGTGTATTGTTCAGTCTTAGGAGACACTTGAAACCTTGGTGGATTGCATTTTCCAACATTGGCGATTTGTGACAAAACCTTCACTAAGAAGAGAAAAAGGAGTTCTCACAAAAGGTTATCTTTGCTCAATATTCATGAGGAGTGTGCCTATTGTAGGCTTTGGTCCAACAAAACATTTAATTGCATTTAGTTTTAAGCATACAAGTTGTCTGTTCAATATAATTGACAGAAGAGTAGACAGAAAAGACAAGTAGTGCCAGATAAGGAAGATTAAAAGCTTGACCCTATGGTTTCTGTTGAGGCAAAATTCCAGGAACTAAATGTATATTTGTTGCATAGCTGCTATACAGTTGTAGGGTTTGTTATATACTCATTATCGATATTGCTTGCAGCTGAATGAGAAAATTACTATTGGATACATAATTCAGAACCCTATCTTTGTGAAGTCCTTAAAAAATTGAGCTCTAGTTTGTAATTTTCACTTGTAAATATATGTCTTTCAGGATGAAAATAACAATAATAATTTAAAACTTTTTCCTAAATAGCTTAGGTAAGATTCTGCACAGAAACAACATAATTCTATTTTTTAAAGGCTGTTTAAAATGGATTTAGGAAAGAAATGATACATCTTACAGCATAAATTGACAAAAAATTTTAATACTCAATGATTTAAGTTAAAGCCTTGGACTTTGCAACTTCCCAGATTTGGATCATGATCCTGCCAACACAAAGACATATACATTTATTGAGATAAGTAAACATAATAATTTTTAAAATGCTGTGTATGTCAGCAAATTTTTGTCAGGATATATTTCTTTGCGGGATTGGAACCTTCATGGGTAAAAAGGAATATTTTCTGTTCTTCCCATAATATTTAACAAATTTTTAAACTTTACATTATTTGGACAAACAATGTTTGTCATGGGTTTGTTGTTTTTACATTAAATACATTATTTTTATACTTCTTTGTAGCTACTTTGTTTCTTTCCTCTGCTTAGCTGGCAATTTGGCACAAAGGTATTCAATAAACTAATTTCTCTCACTCACCATTTTATATTTCGGAATACTCCCCAATTCACACAGATTCAGGGAGGAGATTCAGGTTTCTAAGAGGTAATTGCTGTAACTAGGATGATAAAAACTTGCAGGATTTTCCTTCTAGTGCATGGGTAGTTCAGGAGTTCCTTCTTGTTTTGGCGTGAGGATGTTTTAATTGTCATCCTTTTTCTTTCTTTCACTGTATCTTTCCAATACTCTTCATTCTGCAACATTGCTTTAAGATTTTTTTGTTTCTTAGGTCCTCACTTCTCAGAGTTTTTGTATTGGAAGGTTACAGAGGAATGTGAAGTTTTACTTTCTTGTAAGGTAAGGAAATATACTTAAAAGATTTTTAGAATGTGTTGATGAAGAATTGAGGTAGAAAAAATGTGAAAAAGGATTTAGATACCTTTAAAAACAAATGTTTCATATGAAAACTATTTATTGTTATTTGGAAAATTTTAATATTAAAATTTCTGTCTTACTATGCTTCAACAGTTGTTTTAATGAAAACAAACAAATAAAGGATATTTCTAAATGTATTATTAGGTGGTCAAATTCTTTATAAAAATTGTGAGCCATAAAAATAATTTACACAAAATATACATCTTTTAAGATGTATTCCTTTTCTTCTTCCTCAAAAATAGCTGAAAGAGGCCAGAGTTCAAAATCTTTCTTTATTGCTTTCTGACTTCTCTAACAAAGCATCTATTATTTAATCAACTGTAATCAAGTATGCTACAAAGACTTCTAGAATTAAGGTTATAAAACATGATTTTTAAATAATTTTTGGGTAATGACTTTTGAATCTTAAGCAATGATAATATATTGATTTTGGTGTAACTTCTGCTATTAACATCTTTAAATACCTTTCTGAACAGATAAATTTTCGTTTGTTTTTCTCTTCTACAGTGGCTTATTAGAAGTCTGAATAACTAAGTAAATTGAATTCAGGCATCAAACTCTTCATTCTCTTTTCCTCTAATATGGACTCTTTTGTATTAATTTTCTCCTCTTCTTTTGAATAACTTTTGGGTTATAATTAGACTAACTTGAATCATTCATTACGAGTAATTTACATGCACATTTGTGGGATTTTTTTCCTTTTTTTTTCTTTCTCTCTCTCTTTTTTTTTTTTTTTTTTTTTTTTTTTTCTTCTTTCTTTCTCATTAAGTAGGAGACCCTTAACCTCAAGTTATTCCCAGCAGAGCTGACCTGGTGCTGAAGCTGTCATTCCATGTGCTCCCATTTTAGGGCTCAACACTCATTAGTTAACACCGTACCTTTGCTGGGATACTTTATAATCTCCACATGCATGTGCCTCGGGCTTGAACCCTGCTTATCCTTTCATTCACATGGGGAATTAAATGTTGCTGAACCAGTTATGCTAGTGTTAATTCTCTACAAATTAATCTGAAATTATCCTTCTTTCATTGACTGTCAAGCCTGTTTATAGCACTGAAGCTGTGAAAGGCTGAGCATCTGATTATTTGCTTTTCACCAGTGTGCTTTTTGTTCACAAGGTCAGAACATTTTATGTAAATGAAATCTAGGATGTGGGCTGCTTGCACACTCATCATTTTAACTGTGCTATTGACCTTATAATGTTTGTTACTGTTAGTATGTGGCTGGCTGTTAGGTTCACATGGTACTGTTGTTTATGGCTGTTTAACTTTTCTTTGTGCATAGGAAGAGTTTGAAAAACAAAGCCTGAGTTTGTCCTTCAAACTCCAGATATTTGACAAACAAGTTAGAGATGTGGCCATTCCACGCTATTTCTATGGTAATAAAAACAATCACATAATAATCTCTGCCATCTCAGGCAATATCATAACACTTGACCCAGGTCTCTTCCAGGCTCTGGTTAGAGCTTCTCTGCAAAAATCATTGTCAAGGGATTTTTTTCCCTCTTCTAATTATCCCTGGGATAATGTGAAGGAAGTATCTATAAGATACTTGACTTTTTTAAAGGCCATAGCATGGCATAGGAAAGCTACAAAACCACGTCAACTGGAAGCTCGTGCAGAGCTGTATGATCTATGCCCATAACAGAAATGATGGAAAAATATGGATTGTGTTATAAAAGACACAATCTTTTTGCTTTTTGTTTTGTGCTTATTTTTCCTCATATGCCAGAAACTACTGTAATTTTGCTTCTAGTAGTTCTAAATATCAGAACTTTCAGAAGCTACTTGCTCTTCCACAGTTTTGGACTCTTATTTGTACTGTGTCTGTTAAAAGCAAGATTTTTGGTGTGTGGCTAAACAGTGAAAAATATAACATTTCATAGTAAGTGCCAACAGGAAATAACTTCAGCACTGCAAATTGCATGTGTCTGAAACTCAGTCTATTTATTGTTCAGATTGAGTGCTAACAGTCTTTGATGAAAAATTGTTGAAAAGCATAAAAGGCTTGTTCCTTCAGGCTTTGTTCAAATAAAATTGCCAATCATGTCATAGGACTACAGGAACAGCCACTTTGTAGTTACTGGTAAGCGTAAAATGCTGCTCACTTTTCTCCAGCAAGTCATTGCTTTGGGCCAGGTGGTGATCTCAAATACTGTCAGGGATCCATAGCAACCACACTGGTTATTAAGCAAGAGTAGATGTGATTAATTCGAGCACGTTTGATAGAGATGTCTAGGAATCAGTATAGAAGACCCTCCTATTTGTCACCTCTACAGAGAACTTTCATAGAGCTGTTCATCTGTGGAATGACTTCTCTAATGTAAAAGGGTTAGAAATTGGTGCATGTTTTTTCCTCCAAGCAAGCCACTTGAAAACTATTGCAGATCTGTATAAAGTTCCTGGCTGTCCTCTAGGCATTTGTTCTGTTTTTTGCTTTTTCTTTAAGGAGCCTTTTTAAAGCAACTGCCTGGGGACTGAGAAATATCTTGCCGGCTCTGTCCTTCTGCCAAAGCACAACGACTGGGAATTCAAGCTACACATGAAAATACCATTGCATTTTAATGACTTTTAGAAGGGTAGGGGGACAGTGATGTCAAATAAACCATAGTATTTTTGAAAGGGAGGGTAAAAAAATAGATACATATTGCCAAGGTGTCTAAAAAGACCTGCACTTTTAGCTTATTTGAATTCACAGATTGGAGTAATTTATCCAGCAATATTTCAAGTGTATCTAATATACAGTTTTTATATCAAAATGAGAGCAGTACTTCAGGTACAGCTGTAGTCTATTTAAGCATTGTTTCAATGAATTGCTGCTACTATAGCAAAATCCTTGCTTTCAAACAACTGCTCTGCATATGCACTACGTTGTTAGGTCCCTTTTTGTTGGGAGAGACTGCAATTTGTAGGAATCCTCAGGTCTTTGTATGCTCCATAGGACTCAATGTAGAAGGTAAAATAAAAGGATTTTTGGTGCAGCTCACAATTTTGAAGTCTTGGATGCTTTCAGGATGGTGATTTCAGTTGCTTTCTGCGGCTTATCCATAAGAGACATTGCTTAGATAGCTGGGATAAATCTCCAAATTGGCCAAAGACTAAGATAAGGCCTAAGTTCTGTGTTACAACTCCCTGGAGTAACAGGGCAAACACAAAAAGATAAAGGAGAGTTCAGAAGCTCTAATTTGAAACATACTTCTTCTGCAGTTATCTCTAGACAAACTACAAGCACAGAGCAAGGGTGCAAAACCGTTTAAGGGAAGAGATTGCCAGGATTTTCTTTAAGGATTTTACAGGGCTCTGAAGCTGTAACCTGTATACTGTGCTGCAAAGAAACATTGTAGGACTAAGATTTGCTTAGGAAGACTTGAAATTGGTTTTTCACTTGGCTTTATTTGACAGGTCTTATAAAAAAAGTGGTTTCATATGTTGAAAGTACCTGTGTGACTTCCCACAGTGCAATACCTTTCCTCAGGACATAGCCAGACTTATGTGCCTTTTCTGTTGTACAGGTTGCAAACACAAAGAAGGAAACTGATTTTAAGTGGTATAAGGATGGTTCTGGGGTTGATGTTGAGGAGCTGCCTGATCTGCAGATGGGAGAATGTCACCTCAGTATTCCCAAGGTATTGTATCATCTGCTGATTACAAATGACAATTTCTGCTTTATACACTATAGATCTTCCCAGACAAAGCAGTTAAGTCAGCTATCATGATTTTTTTTGAACAGTTGTAAGAAAAAACATATTTTCTACTCTTCCATTAGCTGGTGAATAATGATTGATAGCAAAAAGTATCTGTTTTTTTTAATCAGCTCAGAGCTCGTGTTTAAGTTACTTCAGAGTCCTTGGGTGACCGGTATCTCATTCTTTATTATTACTCCTTAATTTTTCAACCTATTCAAGGGCCTAATTTTTGGGGACAATGTTTCAGTTTTATTACCTAAAATTAATAAGTTTGAAGTTTATGGCTTCTTGAAATTTATCTTTATGCAAACAGGATAACCCCACTTCTATCTGAAACCTTAACTTGCATAGTTGCTGTCTTTGTGAAGTGACAAAACCTCCAAGAATGAGATTTTCTGCTATCAGTAATGTGCATTCCATCTAAATTGTTTATTTATTGGCTTCATATTCTTCTAATTTCCTTCCTTCATTTCCCTTGAAAGAGGATACTGACTTACCAGCTTCATTTTTCTTACGTAGACTTTTTTAGGGAGGGTGGTTTCTGCTTGTCTTGGATCACTCTCGTTACTTGTCTTTCAGTTTTATGATATTAGTGCTATGGATTTTTTGTGCTTGTGGATTTGTATAATCTAAGTATTAAGTCATCTCCAGTCCATATATAATTGTTTGTATATTTTCCTTCAGGTTTTAAAAGAAATTAAAATAAACCCGCAAAACCCAAAAGTCCCTACTGCCTTTAATGCGATATCACTGTGATAGATTTCAGAATGTAAACTCTTCAAGGGTAATGAATTAATTATTTACTTAGCAGAGATATAATTTAACTGCAGTTGCTGCTTGAATGCAAGCAGTATGAAGGAGCTGATATTACAGGATATAGATTTGCTGTTTTCATTTATATAATTAAAAATTAATCATTTTTGTTGAAGAAAAATTACATTTCTAAAGTTTGTGTAGGTTGCAGTTATGCCGTATTATATCTGACTACAGTGCTTTTAACTTCTACTAACCAAGATCAATCCTGTCTTTTTGGAACAAGAGAAAAAAACCTCATGGTTTCTAGAGGAAGTTGATTTAAAATCAGAATAGGTTTTAGGCTTAAGAACTAAATGCATCTCCATAAAAAAAGCATGAACAAGCTGTTCATAGTTCCTATCACCTCTCTGGTAAGATTATTTGCCCAGAAGAGCATACAATGTATGTTGTTTTATTTAGAAAATTATACAGGGGTTGAGGAAATCTAGTACAATCTATGTTAATAAACATCTCATGTTTTCCTTGCAGTTGTCTCGCAAAGATGAAGGAGTTTACAAGGCGACACTATCAGATGATAGAGGTCATGATGTATCTTCTCTTGAATTATCAGGAAAAGGTAACATCCAGTCTACTGTAATGGAATAATGATCTCCACATGTTCTCCAGATGTGTCAAAGATCTATCCTTGGAAATGGCTAATTAGCATAATTTTTGGCGTTCTTTGAACTTCATTTCTCTTATGTTATAGAGACCTGAACTGCAGATCAGCACTATAGGAAAGGTGACACTGGGCATTATTGTGATTAATCTCTAGCATTTTGACAGGCATTTTGAAGCATTTTGAAGTATGTTTTTAACTAGACAGACACTCAACTTCATTGGAGATGACTCTCTCTCAGATTTGTTAAGCTTTAACATCTACAAAAAAACCCTTAAGAAACAAAGTGCTATATTTATGTGGGACTCTCAGTGGGGACTGAGTACTTTTGATTTTAAATCATAAAACTGTTTTGTGGGTTAGCCTCAGCTGGCATCTCAGCCCCACACAGCCACTTGCTCACTCTTTCAGTGAGACAGGGAGAGAATCGGAGGGGGAGAAGTGAAAAAAATCCTGGGTTGAGATAATGATGGTTTAATAGGTAGAGCAAAAGCTATGTATACAAGCAAAGCAAAACAAAGAATTTCTTCACTGCTTCCCATGGACAGGTGGGTGTTCAGCCATCTCCAGTAAAACTGGGCTCCATCACATGTAACAGTGACTTGGGAAGACAAACACTGTCACTTCAAATGTTCCTCACTTCCTCCTTCTTCCCTGACCTTTATATACTGGGTATGATATCATAAGGTATGAAATGTCCTTTGGGTCAGTTGGGGTAAACTGTCTTGGTTGTGTCACCTCCTGACTTCTTGTGCACCCCCAGCTTCCTCTTGGTGAGGAGAAGAGAAGAAATAAAAAACTTCCACATTGTACAAGAACTGCTCAGGAATAGCTAAAACATCCCTGTGTTACCAACCCTATTTTATCCAAAACACAGGATCATGAAATTCCTATGAAGAAAAATTAACTCTATTCCAGACAAAACCAGTAAAATTTCTGTCCCTTATTCCATACCATTTATGTCATGCTCAGGTCCCACAGTTAGTAATATGTTCTCATTCATCACGTCCTCCCTTCCTCTCCTTTGATATACATATACAGATCTCATTCCCTTAGTCTGTGGATTTGTGTATGTGTATCCTGACCACTGGAATAAGCAAAAGGTACAGTAGGTCTCCATCATATGGTCAGCGGTCCAGTTTCTAGTGACTGTACTTCAGGTATGCCAAACTGTGCTGTGCTTGAAATGTACAGTGAAATGCCTATTTAGAGAATTCACAGTATCTATTTCTGTGGGTCCAGGAGGCTTTGAAAATGTCAACCAGCAAACCCACGAAAACTGCACTATTAAACCAAACAATGGGTCTCCTAAATGGTGGAGTTAACCTTGAAACATAAAAGATAAAAAGAGAAGTCCAGCAGGAGCAGGGAAGACTGCCTATCCTATGGGGCAGATTACTTCAAGTTCAATATCCACTGACATTCAAATGAAGTTAAATGAAAATAAGAGAATATAAACTAAAATAGATGCATGATAGACATTTAGAAAAGGTTTCATATGACAGGAGATATCACAGTGAGATACAGCAATTCTATTTACATTTAATTTTTTTAATGTAGAAAATGGCAGTTTACTTTGACCCTGATCAGCTCAGTTGGTTAAAGCATAGTGCTAATAATGCGAAGGTCGTGGGTTTGATCCCTGTATCGGCCATTCACTTAAAACTTGGATTCTTGTAGGTCCCTTCCAACTCAGAATATTCTGTGATTCTGAGTCCATAACAAACACTGATCTGTTGCCAACATGAGTGAATTTTACTTAATTTTAGTGAAGAGAGCTTCCCTGGATATATTTGCTTACATCCCACCAAATAGGCCAAAGTGAATCTAGATTCATCCCAAATGCATGTTGACATTTGTCCCAAATAATGAATATTTTTTGTCAGGCTCCTAATAGAAGGAGAAAGACATTTAAAAAAATTGACTTGGTTTACCAAAATTTTAACATTCCTTTTCATCATATGGAGGAAGTACCTGTAACAAGAGGAAAATATGAGTATGATGCTGAGTTAAGATGTGGTTTACTGCAGAAAGCTGTATTATCAACTGATAGTATCCCAGGCATTTTCCTTTTGCATAAATTCTGTCCATTATTCTCTCAGAAAAAAGCCCCACCCTCATTTAGACAGTATGGTTAACATAACCCTGCCTTCTCAGATATCTGTAATGTAAGATATATATAATATACAATTCATATCCTAATGTCAAGGTGTCAGTAGAAGCATACTGGAGATTACAAAGAATTATGGAACTGTATCATGATTTATTTTAGCTGAGACAAAAATGTTCATATACAGATCAATACAGAGCAAATATGTAAGTAGTATTTTCTGAACTTCCTTCATTTCTCTGTCTTCCATTTTCATAAAAATTCATCAATGTTGAATAAGCATTCTTCAGACTTGACTATGCATTCTTTAGACTACGTTGGTTCTTTCTGTTTCTTTTTTATCTCACATGGTGTCACTGAATGTGATTTTTCTGCTATGAAATGGTTCCCCACACTTGTGCCCTTGTCTCCAGGGTTCTCTCCTGCTACAAACCCATCAGCTCTGTGATATTTCAAAAGCTCGATATGATACCTGCTTTATTTCACTTGCTGTTAAAGGACTTCACTCCTGTCAAATGCCACCCTCCAGGGAGAAGGTGAAACTATTTTCACAAAGAATGAGATAATTTCTTTTTCACCTGCACTCTCCTTTGAAAGTGAACTATTCAGTTTTAATGACTTTTTTTCCTTTTTGCTGGCCTAAGGGAGAGAGACAAAGGTTTGTCTGCAGAGAGCTGACTCCACAAAAGGCTGAGATACTGAGTGACACAGCACAGAATTTATATGCTGTACACAGGCGGTTTCCAATTTGTCCTGTACACCTGTTGCAATTTTAATGGATTTCTTTGCTTAAGGATATGAAGATTTCCCATATTGCTTTAATTAAACTGAACATAAAAAAGCTATATTCTGAATGAATTTTGATGGTACATTTTCTTTTTTTTTTCTTCTTTCTCTCTGCAGTTTATGATGATGTAATGCTGGCATTGAGTGGAATGAGTGGTAAGTAAACGCTGTCTTGAATTTTTATGTAGTTTTTTATTTTGAAGTCACATGAGGCTGAGACAGAAAACTTTTATTTTAAGTAGGAAATCTCTCAGAGTCTTGATGCTTATATTATTATGGATGCTATTAAGTTTCCGAACAGGCGGTTGACCTTGTTAATTGTCACTCTTGAAAGGGAACAAACTATTATTCCATCTGGCTTGTTTGGTTTAGATACTGTAAAAATGCTGCAGCAATAATTTTCTTCCTACTTTCCATTAGTAACTGAACCTTGATATTCAAAGTATGAGATTCTGAATCTGCTCCCAGTGAGAAGCTGTTCTTTCCACTTAAAGAATAGGGTTTGCAAATAAAGAATAAATTATTTATGCAAATAGAATAATTACACTACTCTTTCATGGCAATTATGTAACTAGATTATTATTTCACAATGGATCTCTCCAGTCATGATGCTTGTATATGACAATGAAGTCATAAACTTGCACTGAACTTTTACCTGATATAAATCAGCAGATGTTCCCTGAGAGGTATGACAACTGTCTCTGTGATACTTGAGAATCACGACCCAGGTCTTGAATTTTCTTTTGTCCAGACAGTACAAATAATCCACTCTACTTCCTGTTCTTTCCAGTATCTCTCCCATTTTATCCACATATACTCTATTTAATCTAGGTAAGTCAGCCTCTCCACTGAAGATTCTTTGCACCGAGGAAGGAATAAGGCTCCAGTGTTTCTTGAAATACTACAATGAAGAAATGAAAGTCAGCTGGTGCCACAGGTAGATGAAAATATTTTTTTCAATTTTACTTGAGAAAAAATGCTGTCTTTACAATTTAATATCTACTATTCTGTGGCATTAATTTATAAATTGGGCCACATTAAGGAATTTTTCTTTCCAGAACAATATATTCTGTTTTAACATAGAAGGTACACAAGGTAAGAGAAATATTAAAAAGCTCGTCCAACACCCATCAGGAGGGCTGTACCAGACAGAAAAAAGGAATCTACTGTATTGTGTTCCCTTATTCAACACAAGACTTTGTCTTCTCTTGTATTATCTGACTGGTTAAAATATAGCAAAATATTTGGGCAAAGTTTCTGATTCAGGGCTGCCTTTTTTCTAAGATGGTTGAAAGTCTCCTCCAGTTCTGGGTGAGTAGCAAGGATCTGCTCTCACAGTTTAATAAAAGCCTGTGTTAAGAACAGAATTGTTTTTTTCTAAACTGATCTTAATGTACTAGTTTTTCATTGACTGAAGAAAGGTGTAGGAAAAAAACAATTAGTGACTAGCTTTGAATATTGACAACCTGTAGAAGCCATTAGAGAGCTAGAAACGCCCCTGGACTACACAGGTTAAAAATCAGAGAATCTCGGGGAAAGCTCTTTTCCTTCTGGCCTGAGGAGCAGGGAACAAGCGGCCTGCCCCGCTCCGAGCAGCAGCCTGGGCCGGGCGGGCCGGGCCCCGCTGCTCCGCCACGCTGCCAGCGGAACCGGGCCTGCTCCGGGCCCCGCTGCTCCACCACGCTGCCAGCGGAACCGGGCCTGCTCCGGGCCCCGCTGCTCCGCCACGCTGCCAGGGGAACCGGGCCTGCTCCGGGCCCTGGGCCCCGGCAGGGGAAGGGGAGGCCATGGCCGCTGACATCGAGCCAACTCTAAAGCCTGCCCCGCCGCTGCCCTGGCCTGAAGGAGGTGTCTGCCGGGCCTCGGGAGCGACTCCGAGCCCGGGCTGGGCCAGGCACATCCCGATACTATCGAGGAGTGGGAAAAGCGTCCATCAGCCCGCCTGGCTGCCCAGACCCTGACGCAGCCGCAGCGCGGCCTGATTTTACCGCCTTCAGCCACTGGCCGGGGAAAATAACTCTTAACTCTTTAAGAGTTAACTCTTTCCTTGAACAGATAAAACTTGCAATGCACTAACCTTTCTCTGAGTCTTAACGAAGCCAGAGTAAAGACATGTAAAGAGACAATATGAAGATACAAAGTCAGTTAAGGAAGAGTGACAACTTAGATGGAAGAGATGAGAAAATGCCTTGGTTTTAGGCTAAAAGTCTTTTTATGAGCTATGATAATAGACTGCAATATGCTAGAATATCCCTTTAAATCGTGGTATAAATATGCATTGGAGAGATGCTGAGAATATTTAAATTATAGATCTAAGCAAAGGCATTTGTGATGGACTAAGTAAATGTTGAAGTAGCTGTGATCTTATGAGAAGTGTGAACAGAGAGAGAGAGATGAGATGAAGATGAGGATCTGCCCCTATAGAGAGAAAAGATCTCTCTTCCTAGAGATGAAGAAAAAACCTTTGCTTTTAGAACGGCTCACCTTTAAAATGATACCCCATGAGCCATGACCCATATTGCGGCAGTGGGAAGCTGTGTAATATGGGAGGGACTTCACAACTGCACATTTCCTGAGTGGATGCTTTTGTGAGAGTTAAAAGTCACAAGCGAACTGTTCTTTCTTGTGGAAAGTGCCATAGTAGACTAAAAGAGACTTCTCTCTCTAAATGAACTTATGAAAGACTGTTTTATAAATGGTAAGCTGACCTAGAGTTTCAGGTTTTATCTTTATACATTGCCTGTGAGAAAGAGAAGAAACTGTTGGTGTAGGGGAGAAGTGTTTTGAAGGTTTTATTCTGATTATTATCAATTTTTTTCTCTCTTGTAGTTTTGTTAAGAAACTCATCTTTATTCCTTTTAAGTTTTGATGCTCCTTTGTTTCTCTTCTAATCCTATCTTACAGCGGAAAAAGAATAAATAATTCTAGTAGACACTCAAACCTACACTTATGAAACAAAAATTGGTGAACATGAAACCACTACTCTTAAGTAACCCAAAATATTTTAATTTTGAGACTCCTCTTTGAAAAGATGTTCAATGGGGCACAGAACACCTTGAGAATAACACTCAGAGCTGAGAATCTGACTGAAAATGAGCTTTAAAGTTGCTAATAGTTTTCCACTCTCATGTTACAATAATCTTTGACTTTGGAAACAGTCACATCATCTGTGTATTTACAGTTAAATGTGTTCAAATGATTTGTTATGTCAAGCTCTCCCTTGTTTAAAACTGCAGGTAATATTTGAAAGGATTTTAAGATTCTTCAAGAGGTTTCAACTTTCACATTTCTTGATGGCCTGCAAAGATGACACACAGTGAACTTGTCTGACTTAGACAGGAATAATCTGATTTATGAATATGTTGTCCTAGATTTGCAATGCTTTCTATGAAGATGGGAACACAAACAGAGCATCAATTATCACATTCAGGGAGCTCAAGACTACTTCTTCCAAGCTGTGCATCTGTATTTATATCTCAGGCTTTGTATTTATAAAGTTCCTCTTCTTTCATAATAGCTATACTATTATGATGGCAAGGAAAAGAAATTTTTGTTTGCCTCTGCCTTTTACTGTATCTGCTTGAGTTTTAAAAGTGACAGTATATTCTATCATCCATTTCATAGAAGTATTAAAGTAAAGAATACTACACGGCTAATACGGAAATATCAATGTGTACATTATAATTTTATATATTTCTATTTCTATTTCTATTTCTATTTCTATTTCTATTTATATTTATATTTATACTTATATTTATGCCCCCCAGATATTTTAGATTTTATGTGTTACATTTTGATTGTCTTGAAGATCATTGAACACAGATTCTGAATGAATTAAATTTCAATTCTAATATGAATACAATTACTATAATCAGAGCTGTTAAAGCTAAAAGAAAGACCAAAACCAACCAACCAACTGACCAACCTCTCCCAACTTCCCATCTCCTTTAAATGAGGTTATAACAATTTTTTTTTTCCTGGAAAATTTAAAATGCTACACAAGCCATGATTTTTATTGCGGTTTTTTGGGGTTTTTTTGCCATGTAAATTTCTAGCTAGCATTTAATTATCCACTGTCTTGCATAGCATGAAATACAATACACGTCCTAGACCTAGTATTCATCATCCACTCAGGGCACATTAGGAAACATTATATGTAATATTTTCTAATATGTAGCAGTTTCCATCCCGAAATCTAGTTTGGTAGGCTGAAATCAATGAAGTTGTCTTAAAGAAAGAAAAATGCTAAAAATACATTTTCACCATCAAAATGATTCTAGCTATGGAGTCAAATTATCTCTGTATAGGCAAATAAATTGGGTGATCAAGGAAAAGCTAAAACTGGCTTCATTTATTAAAAATTCTAGCTAAAGATGCTTGGAGAGGAAGAATGAAAATAAGTATTTCTTTAGTTAATGAGTGAAAGAAGAAAGTTCTCTCTGAGGCATTGAAAGTGGTCAGGTTTATATGCTCTCATGAAATAGCTTCTTCTATTTCCTCTCTTTGTGGCAGACTGTGGACTGGAAGACTACCTGATCTGAATCTGCAGAGCATTTCTTTTATTCTTAACTAGGAAGTGATGATAAGTCAAGCAAATGCCATTGCTTTTTAAAGAGTTTTTATTACTTATCTGCACTTATGAAATTTTCTTTTCTTGCTTTTTAAAAAAACAAAAACGTTTTTTAACTCAATGCATGAGCAATTTTACACAAATCTTTTGTTAATTGACTTTTGAAGTTAAGGAAAGACAAGATATCTTTCCTTCATCAAAAAGGTGATTTGCCTATAATTTACAACCCTTATATTTATAAAGGTATTATATTTTACTGTGTATGAAGTGTACAGAAGCATAAGCACTTTCACACTGAATTGTGTGTATGCATAAAGACAGAAACATAGCTCTGTGTGACGAGAGAAGAATGAGAAAAGGGTGAACAAATGAATCTTAGAAATGAAAATAGAAGCTAATATTTTTGAAGTGTTTCATGCTCCCACCCAGAAGCAAAGAGTATTCTGGAAAAATGAGCCCATAAGTTGCAGTCTATCTATAGCTTAGGAATAGTATGTTACCATTTGTGACTTTTTATAGATGATTTCCTATGGACAACATACAGGAAAAGAATGATCAAACTCATCTCCATTAATATTCTTTTTTTTGTAGGGAATCTAAGATTTCTTCTGGTGAAAAGATGAAGATTGGAGGTGGGGAGGATGTTGCCTGGTTGCAGATAACTGAACCCACTGAAAAGGATAAGGGGAACTACACCTTTGAAATCTTTGGTGGCACGGAATCCTACAAACGCACAATTGATCTGTCTGGGCAAGGTATAAGATGAGATTTGTATTGTGCCTTTTCATAGATTATGCAGATTTTACTGTAAGTAGAGGAAGTACAGTAAAAACAGATAGTCTTTGATCTGAACCAGTAACAGTTAAGTTTTATAACTGTTATTATCTTTTTAGCCTTGTATCTGTTTTCAGTGTTAGCTGCATTAGTTTTCAGGGGTCTGGTTTCTCATTGTGGTACTGTGTGACCCTGTATGGCTTTTAAAAGAGCTGTAACATGGGTAAGTGTTGCACTTGTGCAAGTTGTGTTCGTGGAAAATAACCCTCTCAATTGTTTTGTTACAGCTTTTGATGATGCATATGCAGAGTTCCAGCGACTCAAGTAAGTGCTGCATCTTTTGTATTTTAATGCAATAACGACAGTGTCTTTGCTTGCAAAAAGTATTTTATTAGTAATTTCATCAATAACATTATGTTTCTCTTTCTTTCTCAACAACTTTAGGGCAGCTGCTTTCGCTGAGAAGAGTAAGTTTATTTTACATTTTATCATAGGTGTTTTACAATGTGATCTAGTGTTCTTTTTAAAGCATCCATCATGATGTGCTGCCATAACTTACTGAGTTCTGTGGCTACAGAAATCCTCTGTTAGCTCAAAATATTGCAATAACAATAGTAATTTGTGGATTTAGTCTAATTGCAGTGGAAACCCACCAAACACTTAACATATTTTGCAAGACTCACTGTATCTTGTGTCTGCAGAGATTTGGTGAAGTTTGAATTGTGTCATACAATTAGGTGTTGATTCTGAAAGCTGCTGAGAATACTGAATATTGGGATCTATCTATTAAGTAAAAAATTGCCTGCTGCTGCCTGTTCTGCACTGCTTGTGGAGACCCTAGGGAAGCTCATTACAGTTAGGGACTGTAGGAGTACTGGAAATTATATCAATTTCCTGGTGATGACATGATGCTTCTGCCCACAAAGACTGTGGCAGAACAAAGTTTTTCTTAGATTTTGGATACCACTAAGATTCTAAAAGTGCCTCCTTACTTTGCTCTGGGCCCAAAACACAAACTGTCAACCTCAGCAGTACCTTCAGGATTGTTACATGTATCAGTTTTGAATGCTGTGGCACAATCTCTGCCAAAAAAATCTAAAGGGACTATACAACTCATTAAAACCCTTCCAAAATATCACAAAAATTATGGGTTTTTTTTAAAGATTAAAAAAAAGACAAAAAAAAAAAAAAAGCTGTGAGTCATGACACCAAAGTCATTAAGAAATGAGCTATTTTGAAATCTAAACTTCACACAGTCACCATATTTTTCTTTAACTCCTAGATCGTGGTAAAGTCATTGGTGGTTTGCCTGATGTTGTTACCATAATGGATGGGAAGGTAAGGACAGCTTTTGTCATGTTGAGCAGTGAGATGTTTACATTGATGTCAAAAGGCGAGGGAATGCAAATGGTTTAATAGAAACAGAAAGCAGAAGGAGAACAATTTTATTTTTCATTCAAATCTATAATTTCATAAGTAGAACAGACACAATTTGTCTTAAATGACTGTGGATTATATCTGTAAGTTTTTAATATTAACTTACTAAGACAATTAGTTATTATTATTTAATTATTAGTTTCTCTTAAATGATATCACTTTTGAAAGCAATAGTAATTAAATGTTGCACGTTACAAAAATGAAAGAATAAAACTCACACTATTAAAGGCAAGGTTATTTTTCCAAAATTTTGTTTCTGTGTTTGCATCATAATTCCTTTGAATATTTTATAGTAAATCTAGTACCTGTAAACTCATAGTTAACTTTGCCTCCTACACAATATTACTTCAAGAATACCCACAGACTTAGCTTGCCACTAGAGTATCTAAAGTATGTACCATAAAGTATGTATCATAAGTATGTAAATTTTCCTTCAACATCCTGACTTTGGATGCATGAATTGTTCAAGACCACTTCTATTTGTGAAGAATATGGTGCTTTTGATCACTGAAAATTTCCTCCTGTTTTATATTCTGCATTATATCATGCCTATTCCATCATCATCAATCAAGAAAAACATTCCTCAAAAACGTGCATGTGTAAACACAGATGGACTTTCTCAGCTCCCTCTGGATCAGGATTTGGTGAAATCTGAAAGGGAATGTGGAGACAATTTAAGGAAGAATTCTGGTAGAAAATGTCAGTTTGGGGTTTTTAACAGTAGGGGTTTTTCCTAGTTGTCTTTTTTTTTTCTCTATTTTCTTTTTCCTTTTTCTTTCCTCACACAACATATGCTGCATATGTTAAATTCTTAAGGTGACTTAGTTATCTAGGACCAAAGTGAGTTTTCAGCAAAGGTAAAAAACGTACAGACTAATCAATGCAACTTCTCAGATGTTTCTTTCATTTTTTCTGTGATCACTCTACCTAAATACATGAAATTTACATACACACACTTAGAGGGTGGTCAAAATGGGGATCAGCAGTACATTTATAAAAAATTTGAAAGAATGATCATGAAAATTTTATGAGGTCCTTAAATCTCAGTTAAACTGTTGAAAAATGCCTAAGCTGTCAGGATAGTGCATTACATGATGTCAACAATTTTCTGAATATGCTTCACATGCATGTAACACATGACCAGGTTGGACAGAACTGTGAGCAACCCTGTCTAGTGGAAAATGTCCCTGCCTGTGGAAGATGTCCCTCCCCATGGCAGGGGGATGGCAAGCAGATAATCTTTATGCTCCCTTCTAACCCAAACCATTCTATGATTTTAAGAGCACTTTACCAATATTTATGTATTATTTATTCTTCATAAAATATCTCCACTTTACCAGTCAGCTGCACCTGGAATCAATGTCCAGTGATTCATGCTGTGTATTCTATTTTTAAGTGATGTGGTTTTTTTAATCATCTCAAGCAATAACCTCAGGAGGCCTTGGTCAGAAAAGATTTGCTCAGTTCTCCTCCCTGCTGTCTACAGGGAAGCTTCAAGGATGTTTTAAAAACTATCATTGCCTGAACCTCATGTCAGACTAATGGGTTGTCAGGAGTCTCCTGCAGGCAGGACTGCAATGACAGTCCAACTTACCATCTTCAGACACTGTAACCCTGAGGCTATTACTGTATCACAGTTACTGGTGAGATGGTGGAAAGTCTGAATCAAGGGAAAAAGAAATATTAGGGACTCCACTTTTCAGTCTTCAAGAACATGATACCATGTCTTAGTTTAATTAGCTAAGAATAAAAAATGCCTAAAACAATACAGTGAATATTCTAGTTAAACAAATCTTACTGATCTCAAAATTACTTCTGTTTTTCTCCCTCAGACACTGAATCTGACCTGTACCGTATTTGGAAATCCTGACCCTGAAGTGATTTGGTTCAAGAACGACAAGGCCTTTGAAATTGATGAGCACTATGCATTTTCACTGGAACAGGGGAAATACGCCAGTTTAACCATCAAGGGGGTGACTTCAGAAGATTCAGGCAAATATAGCATACATGTCAAGAACAAGTATGGTGGGGAAACAGTGGATGTCACTGTAAGTGTGTACAGACATGGTGAAAAAATGCCTGAAATTAAGCCTGGCCAACTTGCTAAACCCAGGCCAATACCACCATCAGAAGAAGTCCTCAAACCTGAGGGCAAGTGAAGATCCTGTAACAAGTGAAGCTTCACCCTATGTCTGACAAATGGAATAGAATACATGAGCTGTATTTGAGCTATTGCCACACAAAATTCATTGGTAATGTCCAAAGGGAAACTGAGTTTTTAAGTTTGCTTAGGGAGATAGCTATGCTGTGTTGCTGTACACATCTGCAACAATCTCATTTTGAATACATATAATAGAGTAGGACTTGCAAACAGTGAAAAGCCAAATTCCTGCCAGAGATTCCCATACACAATGGCAAGTTTCAAAACCTACAAACCTACAATTAACTTTCATTTTCACACTTCTCAATCCTCTGCAAAATAATCCAAAGTCCAAGAAATCTGAGAACAAATGTCCCATGAGTAAAGATAATGAAGTGCAGTTACATAGATATTCAGAGATGGTCCTTTTGGCTTTGTAACACTTGGTCCTGTAAGTTTAGTGAATAGTCTTGCTTTAGTAGTGATACTCTTGTTCCATCAACAGTGTGACTTTAGTAGACTTTTACAAATGTTCACTCTTTATTCATTGAACCATAGGTCACGTGGTTGTATTTTGTTTTTCCTGCTTTGTGCTAATAAAACTTTAAAAGTCACCTTTACTACTCACTGCTCCAAATCATGCCTAACTAGTTCTATTTAATCTTCTTCATTGTTTAATTATTGCTTATTACACAATTTCACAGCTGGTAGCATGCAGACTATCGACTTTCAATAAAGAATGCAAATTATGGTTAATCACAGTCACTGGGTGGCACTTGCAACATTAATTTTACTTTTTACAATACAGGTCAAGCTTAAACTGGCAGCAAAAGATATGTATACAATTCAGTCACTTAAGATAATTATGTCTTTGATTCTCCTCTCAGTGAAAAGAGCAAGGGAACTCTTCCATGGGTGAAGTGATGCTCTTCTAGGCAAAAATTTCAATACATTCTTATTGTGAATCATTCAAATAGGATGGGCATCAGTTGCTCACATATCTCTCATAGTGGAGTGTTAGCAGTGATGGCTTTTTTGGATCAGGTTCCCTGTTCAATAGAAAACCACCCATGTACCTAGAAGAAGCTTTGCTCCTTGCTAAGCAGCTTCCAGCAGAGTTCTAGTGGTAAGCAACACCTGTGATACACATCCTCTTTTGTGACTTCTTCTAGTCTCTAGGATAAATGAGATGAAAAGGGAGCATTGTGGGAGCTGGGAGCTTGGATAAAAAATTTCTTCACATGAAGAAATGATGCTGCAAAGTCTTCACTGAAGAAACCGGATGAAAGAGTTTAGCACAAGTATACAGACTATAATTTGTGTTTGCGGTCACTGCTGAAAGCTGATGTTGAATCTTTCACTCTGAGATTGAGCTTCTGAGCTTACGTGTTGGAAATACAGAAACAACTGTTCTGACTTCTCTCATCCCTCCTGCAGCAGACAAACTGAAAAAAACTCAGGAAAATGGACAGTTTTGGAACAAATTAAATTTCAGGGATTTCTTTTTTTTTTTTTTCTTTTTTTTTTGGTCAAATTTCATTTCAGTGACATAAACCTTTCATTGTTTTGTCTGGAATGGAATTCACTTGAACCACAATGTTTTTTTTTTTTTGTTTTGGAGAAAGATGAAAAGCAGGTGAAATGAGAAACCGTCTTACAATCTGTCAGATGCAGTAGGTTGGAGCACACAGCTGGGAGACAGAAGAGCAGCAGCCCCCACCCTCCTCCTTCCCATCCACGGGGATTTGAACCAGTATCTACCAGCACTAAGTTTGGGTTGTATTTGGGAGTGCTGCTAAGGTTTTTTTTGGGTTTTTTTTTTGTTTTTTTTTTTTTTTTTTTCTCTGACTTTACTTGGCTGGGTAAACAGACTGAAAAAGAGAGTAGACTTAGGCATCCTGCCTCTCACCTGAGCTTGTTAAATGCTCGATTTGAGAGGTTCTCTCCCTTTCTTGTATTTTATTCTAGTTTTCAGTAGTCAAGGAGGGGTTGAGGGCATGGTAGTATAAACTAGTTAGGAACCTGAGATTTGAACAAGTAGTGATGAGAATGGATTCACCCTAGTTTTAAATTCTCCGAAGACTGCAAACTTCCTTTGCAACTCATTGATATCTCTAAGTAGTCATGATAAAAAACAAGACCAGCTCTGGAAAGGAAATTACCTTTGATCACACTTTATTAAAAGATGCTTTGATTTTAAATAAAAAAAATTTGAAAGAGTTTTGTACCTAGAGCAACTGAACACTGAGTTTATATTTAAGTACAGTATAAATATCCAGGAATTATACTCAATGCTGATGAAAAATACATTTTTTTGTGGTGAAAAAGTGAGGCTAGGTATCCATGTTCTGCATCTGGTCATTGAATGAAAATGTCCAAGAGGTTTAAAGACTGAAGAACATGGTACTAACATGAGGTCGTTTAGGTAGGAGATTTTAGGACACAAAGAAAAGTAAGGATTTACCATCTGAGTATCTGTCAAAACAAAAAAATATATTTTTATGGAAATCCATCTTCACAAGAACTTCAGCAAGACTCAACAAAATAAACCATATTTTCTTCTTTTTTATTCTAATTTCTTATTAAAGGTATTTAAGGTTTTCAAAATCTTATTATGGCAGGCTCACAGAACACCAGAGCCAGTCTCTGTAGCATACAAAGTGAGTATCAGCAGGAATTTAATATTGTTCTTATCTCATTCTACAGTACACAGGTTAATTTTAGCTGACACTATCAAATTATTGCATGTTATGGCAGCTTTTCAGACGTATCCTTGGGCACAGGAGACAAGGTTAGTCTCATCTCTGCTGTACCTTTTGCTGGCCTTCTTAGTTAAGGAAGTTTCACTTATTTCCTTCCAGGCAAACAGAAATAATTTATTATGACAGCTAATCCTCTGCTGAAGTACAGAAATTATCATTCACAGGAACATTGTATTCTAAAGGCTAAGGACTTCCTAGAAACTCTTTCATATATTTCAGTGTTCAGTGTACATTTGGTTCCTTTGTACACATTTAAAAATCGTGTTATCAGTGCTAGGAAATGAAATGGTTCAACTCCGTTTAAAAGGGGCTGTCTTTTCAGAGTCAATGTGCACCTAGTTGCTTGGAGGGGCAATATAATTGAATGGATATCAGAGGAACAAAAAGGATGCTCTAGTAATCTATTCAGATGGAATACATGGTGAGGCATATTAACATTTGCACACACCCTCCACAGACCTGGTGTTAGCATTAGTTTAATTAATAAACACTTGAAGGGGCAGAACAAGAAGGTAAGACTTGCTTGAGAAGGTCTGATGCCAAATTAAGCTATTCACATTGATGTCAAGGGAGATGGACTCATTTATACTGCATGCGAATCTATTATTTTTACAAAGCCAGGAGCCCATTACAGTGAATTAGTGGTTTCTGTTACCTTTAAGAAGAAATGTTTCTATTAGAATGATTTTCTGTCACCCTGGTGAGTTTTGTGTTGTCTGAGTTTCATGTTGTGCTTTTCTGGGCAATGCTGGCGTGAAATGGAGCATCGCCGCCTTGTCACAGGAGGCAGATAGGATGTCAGCCAGTTGTGCTGATGGGCCAAAGTCGTAGCTGTGCCTGTCATGTCGGCATTCTGCTGCAAGGCTGCCAAGGCTGCCTTTTCTCCAAGCACCTGCTTACTTTGAGGCTGCTTTGATATGCTGCTGTTTATTTGCTGGAAAACAAGTTCTATGAAAATTCCTCCTAAGGCCAATTTACAGGTACTTTTTATGAGGAAAAGAATTTTTTATGACAATGTTTGCCTCTAGTATAAATCTTGCTTCAGCCCATACAGCTCACTTGCATCCCACAGCTCAAAAACTTGTACATGCTTCATTAATCTGCACTTGTATGGAGACAGAGGTTCAGTGATAATCGCACCTTAAGTGATGTTAAGGTGCAGAAAATTTTTAAAGGCATCTTTGAAATATAATAAAGCACTTTATTTTCTTTTTGGTAAATCTAAGAATAAAACCTCTAGATGGCAGCAGAAGAATAAGATAGAAATAAGTAGCTCTTAGAAAGTTCTGCCAGCTATAGCATATCCATCATTTTGATGCAAACACATCACTTAGGCAATGGAAGATTATTAAAAGCATTATACTTATGCCAGTGACAAGGACAGGTCCAGCAAATGACTGTTTCCTGGAAATAGCAGGTGATTTTGCAAGCAATAACACTGCCTCTTAATCTTTGTATGACACACATTAGGAGGTTAAGCATGCCTTGTAAAATATTGCAAGACCCATTTTAGATCAGGTTTCTCCTTAGGATATGAAAACCCCAGAGTATCAACCATATTTATGACAGAAGATTTGAGTTTGAGCTCTGAATGCAAGCCTCTCAGTCTTAGCATCTTCCACAGGTTTCTAAAACACTGTTCCCAATACTTTAAGGTCCATGCCCTACAATTTTGATTCAGTTTTTACAGAGGGATGATCCCATTTAAAATTAACTTGAGATGTGTGAGCAAAGAGCACAGCCTGGCTCTCAGCGCTGCCTCTGCAAGATTCAGTGATGTCAATACCTGTAAGAAACTACCACTAGCCTTCTAGATTAATATTTAATTTATCATTGGAATGTGTATGTAACACAGTACTAGCTTTGTCCTCAGGTAGCTCAAGGTTTATCAGACCATTGTATTTTAAAAATAGGAACTTGTTTTCACGTCATTTCGTTTGTGAGCATTTGAACTTTGTGTGGGTGTAGTGAAGGACTGTTAGCTTGTAATAAAAATGCCATTTTTTAGGTTAATGCAACTTCATTTTATGTTATTGTTTCTCCTCTGTTAACATTCATATTGTACAGTTGATATCTGATAGGAAAAAGAGACTTAGACACCATACTGCAGTTAAAAATGATAAGGTTAATAGTTGCAGCTAAAGCCTTTCCCATGGTATCCTAAATTATCCAGCAAGGTTACCCAATGCAGATTTCACCAGGCACTATCACATCTCAAGAGTGAATTTGCCCTCCACCCTGCTGAGAGCTTCTGTGGGAAGCCATTATCCATCCAATGACATTGGTGCATACAGCATGGAGAAGAGAGGCAGACAGAAAGAACTACAACTTCTGTTAAAGATGGAGCCAGGGCAGCTCTTTACCATTTTAAATCACAGTACAAATGATCACCAAAATTTTAGTCTGCTGGCTTGGTGACCTCCACTGGACCGTTTTGGATAAAGAAGTGCACTAAAAGCCAATCCAACAATTGTAAATCAACCCAAAGGCAGCTCTCCTGATTGCAAGATAGTATGTGAAAAAGAACTCCATATAGTCATGTGCCACTTTAGCTGCCTGGGAAAAAAAAATCCTTCCACATATGAAAATGGCAATCAACCTCCTGCATGGTGCTTAATGGGAGGTAAAACACAAGATGACTCCCTGGCTGGGAGTTATGAGGCCACATGCAGATGTCTCCATCTGAGCTAATCACTGAAACTCCCTTCTTGGAAATGGAGAGAAACAAGTAGGGCACAAGTCATGTCATTCTAAAGCAGGTCTCCAAATAAGTGAGATTAATCATATATTCTTTCCACTGCCTGTAAAGGGAGTTTATAGTAAACTTGTTGGATGGGAGACATTGCATTGGCCGATGCTTGAAGTCAGGCGTGATAAATTCTGCACCATCTTTCTCTAATTTAGCTCATTAGTTGAAGAATCTGTTTACAGATTTCTTTCTTAATACTTGGGGTTTTTTTTCTGTGTTTTTACAAGCTGTCTTCCCCTATTGAACTCTTGTAATTTGCTGCCTTCTTTGTGATATCCATCTTATTTCAAAATCTCTGTGCAAGCATTTTTTGACTTCCATCAGTCACTTGGTCCCAACTCATAGGTGATTCTGATCTTTTGGCCATTATGAAGACATTACATTATGCCTTCAAGTCTTTTAAATATGCAGGTCTTCATCCTACCTTTTGATTATCTGTGATGCTACTGTTAGTGTAGGAATTTTTTCTGCCTTTGCTCAGTGCCATCTCTCTGTGGCAACTTCTCAACCAATGGATGCCATAAGCCTTTCATGGTCTGTTTGTGTCCTTTAGTTATGCCCATAAGATGTGCCTTGTGCAGCTTCTCTGTTGTGCTGGCAAAGCACACCCTCTGGCTGGAGAAGCACCATTCTGTGGTTCTCATAAGTCCAAGTTCTTTTGCCCAAGGCAGCTCAGAAACTGGCAAAAGCTCTGAATACTCCTGCTTCTGGGTTGGAATCTGTCCGCTTTAGTCTTCTGTTTGACTGGTTCCAGTTGTCTTTCTGTTCAGCTCTGTTACTCTCTAGCTTTTGTGGTTTCTTGGTATGATCTGTCTTCCTCTGTCATTCCATCTGCTGCCATTTAATCCTGCTTTAGTGGCAGAATCTGTCCCAAGAAATAAAAGAGCACAAAGCTTACTTTTCTGTTCTCTAGAGCAACACCCTCGACATATCACATTTACCTATTCTAGTGCCCACCACAAACTTCAGTGTCATTTTAAGTGCCCACTGGAGACTGTACCTATCCATCCTAACTTCAGATCAAGAAGTGTTTAGGAGTGTGTGAGCTGACCTGCACCAAAAATTTGCTAAGGTGAGTCCAAACAAAGTACTAGCTAATTAAGTTTAATGCTGATGCCTTAGCCCTGGGTAATTTTCTGAGAGGTTGTAACTGAAGCGTCCAAGCAGCAGTAGCCATATGAAATGTGTATGTGATACCATCAAGAATTAGTGACTTTTTAGTAAGTAAATAATTGGGCCTATATGGCCTACTGTTCTAATAACCACTTTTCAGTGACCAAGCCTGTCTTAATGAAAATGAAATGTTTGGTTCAGCAGCTTGTGAATTTTGTACTGTTGGTAGCTGAACCCAGAATTTCTGGATATTGGCCCTTTCCTGTTCATGATGTCTTTTTATTATCATTCACCAATGATTATCTTTCTCTGTTATGATTAACTGGCATATTTATAGTTGAACTCATCTGCAAGATACACAGGACTTTACAGACTTAAACTTCCTCATGTTCTTGGCTTTTGGATAGACCTCCAGGTCACGTACAGTAAACACCTGTGGCAGCTTTGGCTGTTAAAGGTTATGTTCTGACCTTTCAGGAACAGGTAGGGCTCTTGTGTGATCTTTTTGCTTATCTTGGTGCGTATCCCCTGCTGCTGCATTCTGGCATTTATGACTTGTCTATGGGATTCCAATTTTTCTCAGATATGTCTTTTCCTCTAAGCATGACATCCAAACCTGTTTCACTTTGTTGTGAAGTCTTAAACCTGCTTTTTTGTTCTTTTTTAACACTATCATGTTTTACATGCACAGCTCTCTAAATAGAAAGGTAGTTAAATTCCTATGCATCTTACTTCTTCAGGCTTACTCATATGAAGTAATTCTGTGTCCCATCCTTTTGTGACTGCTTGAAGTGTCCTGCTGCAAATCAGAGAATATCTCTTGCAGATCTCTCTGTCTTCTGCATCATTAAGTGTCATGGTTTAGCACCAGCTGGCAACTAAGCACCATGTAGCTGCTTGCTCACTTCCCCTAGCTCTTTGCCCTAGTGGGGAGGAGAATGGGGAAAAAGAGAAAACTTTGGGAGTTGAGATCATTACAGTTAAATAATTAAATAAATAAATACCATTACCACTAGTAATAATTGTAATTAAAAGGGATGAGGGAGAGAGAGAGTGGAATAAAATCCAAGAGAAACAAATGGTGTTCAATAGTTACTCACCACATGCTGACCAATGTCTAGACTGTTCCTAGACAACAATCAGCAACACCCAGACAACTGCCTCCAGTTTATAGGCTGAGCATGACATTCCCTGGTGTGGAATATCCCTTTGTCCAGTTTAGGTTAGCTTTCCTGACTACACTCCTTCCCAGCATCTTGTACACCTGCTCTCTGCCAGAACATGAGAAATTGAAAAGTCCTGTATTTAGAGTAAGTACTATGAGCAATTAAAACATCAGTGTGTTGTCAACATTATTCTCATACTAAATTCAAACCACAAAACTTTACAAGCTATTAAGAAGAAAATAAACTTTAAACCAGCTGGAATCAGGACATCAAATCACCTGTATTATAACCCATTTAATTAACCATGATTTTCCTTCTCAGAAACTTATCCTTTTCTCATAGTAGTGAAGATTCAGAAACATCACTTTCCAAACTCCGCACAAGGCATTCTGATGGGCTCTGATCAAGCCTCATGTCCAACCCATGCCAAAACATATGACTATTTCATTCCAAAGAACATAGCTAGTAATTCCCCTTCCATCAGAGCACATCTCCTTGGGCCTGACAGGCTTTAATTGAAAATGCCATGGGCTAATGACTTAGCAGTAACTGTGCTCCTGGGTCTCCTCCTGAGACCTCAAATGTAATTAAAGATGCTCCACAGGCATTTTAGGATTGGCAGCTTGCTTATATCTGTCTTTATTCTTTCAGATGATCTTGTATTTTGATGTTAAAGAGACAGGGATATTCTGAGTGGCTAAAGTGTCTTTAGTCTGAGCAGTTAAACAAGTTGAGCCTCTAAGGGGTAACCCATCCAGAAAAATGCAGCCAAGACTTGTAGTGTTTTTCTCTTTCAGGGGTGATACCAGCAAAAATTTTCAGGGAAAAATGCCAGCACACATTCCCTAGAGACAGGGCTAACCTTAGAAGGATTGCCTATCCTTCTTGCAGGAGCAATCATTTGCAACATAAGCTGAATCTGGTTCACACGGTAACAAGCTTGACCCACAGTGTGGACACCCTCACATAATATTGACAGCCTAAATGAGCCTTCTTTGAGCTCTCCCTGCTTAGCAGCATGGCTACATGATGGTGATCTCCCCTGGAGTTGGGAGACCTCTCAAGGTTTCTACTTGTGACAGAGAGAGCTTTTACCAGTGACTGATCTTTGGTAGCAACCAACATTGTGCATAAACTTGCAAAATGGTAACTTTGATTTGAGTTGTTAACTTGGATTTTTATCTTGATAAGTTTTGAATCAGAGTTCAAATGATTGTACTCTACAGTAAAAAAGTGAACCTTGTCATGGAACTTTGTTACACCACAGTTTTACAGCATCATATTATCACTGCTTTTGCTAATACCTTTGACAGCAGTTATTGAAGTGATCTAAATTCACGATTATTGAAGTGATCTAAATTCATGACAGATTGAATGGAGGAGGAGCAGGAATGGAGATCTGAGGAAGAAAGTTGTCTCTTTCTCTCCTTTTCAAAACCTGTGTAAATGTGTCCAGGTTGGTAAATTTTAGTTTGCACATGAGTAGAGATTTCCTAGTGGTAAAAGTGGCTGACTGTTCTGTGCACACAGGTCAAGTTCTAGCCAGCCCTGTCCCTTTCTCAGGATCTCTGAGCAGCCCTGGACCTGCTAAACTTAATATGTATGGTGACCTGAACATGTTATTCATGATGAAAAGTGGGACACTCTCTTCTCTCTGGGAATACTTTAGTTTGAAGAGTTTCTTCTCAGACCAGCTGTTCAGATACCAATAACAGAGCTGCCACAAAATAAAGATTGTGTTTGGGCTGTATAACCTGATTAAATGTTCTTTTCTGGTTGACTGGCAGTGGGATGGATATCATATAGGGCAGAGCAGGAGCTGCACAGCTATCAGTATTCTCTCAGCAGTGATTTCATCTGTCAAACTGCATACAGCTTTTTGCTTTGGCTTTATAGAACCAAAATCTTTAACAGAAAAAACAATAAGGGATCTCGTGACCTGCCAGTTTCACTGATGTGTCCCTGATTCTCTGTACCCAGCTTCAGTGACTCATTGTGGCTATAACCTCAGTGTTTATGTGTCTCTTGCTCTTCTGGCATGTTACAAAACAAACCTCAAGAATCTAGAATATATTTTTTGCACTTTTAGAAGCACTTTGCTTTCAAAGTTCTCTTTTGTTGTCATTACCTTGCCATTGGGGCCATAAGTTATTTTGTGAAGAGTTGCAACTCTGCTTTTGCAAAAAAAAAAAAAAACAAAAAAAACCCAACAAAACAAAAAACAAACAAAAAAGCTCATATTTTTATTTTAACTTCCATTTTCTGATTTTTAAGCTCTGCTCCATTTTCTTTACTTTTGTAAATTATAATAAATGATTCAATGATGAACCTACACCTAATTTGAAAGACAACGAGAAGCTATTTCACATAGCTCTTATTTTCCTTTTTATAAATTTTATTTTATTTTGATGGCTAATTCCAGACGGGATATGATTATTCCATCCTTTTTTACAAAGGTTTGATTGAGTGCATAAACTCTTGTGCAGCATGAATCATACTGGAGAAGCTTGATAACAACTGCTGCATTATTCCTATTCAACCTAGAATGGCAATACCTTAGCTATCATTTACTGGAAGTACATTTTATAGTGTAAAGTTTTAATAGATCAGTGTTCAAACCCTTCACAGAAAAGCAAAATTATGAGGATAGGATAAGAGAGAAAAGGTATTGCACTTCAGGCATAAGAAATGAAAAAAATGTCATGGGCAACTGAAGCTCTTGAAAATTTAAGGTTGTGACCTGGAGTAAAATTAATGTGTTGGAACATAGGAAACTCTCACAACACAACTTGAAATAAATAGATGTTTTGTAACTTGTCCCACCTGTTGCTCTCTACAACTACCTGAAAAAAGGCTGTAGCAAGGTGGGATTATCCCCTTCTTCCAGAGAATATGGCCTCAAGCAGAACCAAGAGAGGCTTAGGTTGGAGGTCAGGAAGAATTTTTTCATGGTAAGAGTTATAAAGCATTGGAATGGTCTGTCCAAGGAAATGGTGGAGTCACCATCCCTGGAAGCTTTCAAGAAATAGCTGGATATGACATTCAGTGCCATGGTCTAGTTTAAAGACTGGTGATTGATCAAAGATTGGACTCAATGAACTTGAAGGTTCTCTCCAGCCTAATTGATCTTGTGATTCTGCCAAAATTTAAAGAAATTAAAAAGAAAAAAAAAATAGAACTTGAATACTTCTACACAGTGACTAATCCACCATAAAAATGTCAGTTTCTTTCAGGTGTATCCTTCTCCAGAGGGATAAGTTTTTCAGAGGGGCTACAGCACCTCTACAGACAAGCAAATGATTCTATGTCTTATATGATGCACCATGCATGAAAGCATGTGAAAAAAGAAATGTGTGAACATATGCATAGTACTATCCTTCTGTTGCTTGTAAAATGACAAATAGATAAACATTCAACACCAGGTATTATGAGGAAGTTATCTCCTTGAGGGTAACAGAATTCAAATTGGAAGCAACTTGCTAATTTTCAACAGCTAATTTTCAATTAACATGTGGGACAGAGATTCAACAGCAATTGAGAGAGAGAGGGTCTTTCTGAATAGATAAAGATTAGTTAAATTACAAGTTATTTAATACTCGCTAGTCAACTTCATTTTTGTTTGTTTGTTTTTGTCTAGAAGGGGAGAGGGTTTTTTTTGTCTGGGCTGGTCACTGATTTTCTTCCTGCTGTAAAAATCTTCAGATCTATTGCAGTAGTCCCATGTAATCTTGCCATATTAGGTGAAACCTTAATTCTTTCTTCAAATAATGGATTTAGGAACAAGGACTTGAATAAAAGAAGGAGACCCTGACATTATGAAGCGTGTACAACTCAACAGCAATGAGGCATCTCTTCCTTACCTAAGAGGCAAAATGAAGCTTTTCTCACTGTAAAAAAATACGTGACAAGTACAGTTGTATTTGCATTCAGAAATGGGGATCATTAACGACCTCTAGCTGGATGCAACCCTTTGTATATCATCAGGCTGAAATTTTGAGTCTCAGACTTGTCATATTATTGAAACAAATGGGGTCATAATAAGTGACATGTTCTTGGGCACTGGGAAGGTTATGTCCCCAAGGACTTTATTTGGCAGTGCTAAATTCTGCTTATCAATCAACTGGACATTCACATTTAATCCTGGTGCTGAAGCATTCTTGCAGGTGAATCTTAATTTGTGAGCTCTTTGCATTCTCTTGTGAGTCAAGAAGTTAAACTAATTTGATATTGCACTCCCTTGATAATGAAAAAGATGAGAACAAGACAGAGTTTACAGTACTGTGTCTCATTAAATCATTTTGCATTTCAATAGCAGGATGATTTATCTTTCAAGTGGTGTTTGTGATAAAGGATGGATGAAACCTGTTCAGAAATCATAGTAAAAATGCAAATATTCATTATTTTTTATTACAATAAAACTCTGCTAAAAATCATGACTGAATGGTGCTAGAAGATATACAAAACCCCTCATATCCATCGATAAGATGCAACATTGCTAATGGCTGGAATTTCTACTGCATCACCTTATAATTTAGACTTGGAAGTCCTAGACTGAGGCTAGTATCTCAGTTTTAATTAAAAACATAAGAATTAAATTCTAATCTGGCGGTTGTTGCCCAGAAAAGCTGGAGAACCTGAACTAGAAAAGGCAAAAACTAGAAAAGTTTGCCCTTCAGGGCCAGAGGGAAGTCAAGTGCATTTAACACTTCTCAAGAGAACTGGGCTGATTCTATCCAATTTAACTATGTCTTTCACGAGTGTGATCTCCCTAGATGCACCAAAGAAAAACATCCTGGAGTTTGTTGCTGCCACTGGAGCAACTTGGCAAACTATCAGCTATGGAGCCCCTTTCTTTGGAGGTGTCATGGAGTCAGGAAAGACTGGCTACATGAACTGTCCTTGTTACAGCTGCACTCTTCTCCTCACCATCATTTTCCCTTTTGATGGTTCCCTCATTACATGACAGAAGGTAATCATTTTATTAAAATTAACCCCTACTCTGGTTGCTGCTGACCTGGCTGAAGAGAAAGGGGTGCTGAAAGCAGCTGTACACTGGATTTTTCTTTCTGGTGGGCTGCAGAAAGTCCCACTGGATGTGAGGTGAGCATCCCTGGGTTGTAATTTTATCATAAACCTGAAGACTGATAGTTAATAATGTATGAGCACGAGATTATTTTTACATCACCTGTAACTAAAATGGTGTGAGGATCAAGACTTATCAGAAAAAGAACATCTTAAAACCAACACTAAAACAATCCTTTGTATGGGAGTTTGGTTTCCAGGTACAGTAATGTCCTTATCTGTGCTAGAAGCCTTCTTGGTCATATTCACATAATAGTCTACTTACTGCAATGTACAATAATGCAATGTAAGATTCACATGATAGAACTGTTATCTTTAGCTATAAACTCATAAATAAATTCTTTATACAAAAAATTATGCTGTTCTTTTCATAGTGGCAGCTTGCTACTCTAAAGAAAAATTTTATATGCTTATTGACATAATTGTCACATAATATTGCTGCTCTTGACAAGAGCAATGCAAGCCATTCTTTTTCATAGCTTTTGAATAACAAACCAATGTTTTTGAAGTAATTTTACAAAAATGAAGAATATCCAGAATTCAATTCACATTGTTCTTTAGTATTTACTGTTTAGAGGGGAAAATGAAGGTCTAGGAAGTACCTAGTTCTGGATGTGCTCATTAAAAAGATGCATAAATCAATCAGTTTAACTCATACACACAGGTAAAAAACCCCAACTCATCAAAATCTAAAATGATCACTTACTACTTCATGAAACAAATGGTTTGGGTTAAACATGAAGACAAAAAGGAGAAAATGGAGCTGATTTCTTATCAGAATAAGAGTAGAAACACTCTGATGATGCCAGAGAGATGTGCTAAATGTTACCAATAATGACAAAATGCAGATCATGTACACAAGTGCCTAAATCCAGGCTAATGAATATTTGGCCATGCGTATCCTCTGTGCAGTGCTGCAGTGTTCATGCATCAAAGAACGGCTGCATCTTTGAAAAATGCTGAATCCTAGAAATGCTAATGAGGCTATATGCAGAAGTCATAACTGTTGCCACTGTCAAGTGGCCATGAAAATAATTATCTGTTAAGATATTGGAGGCAGAGCTACTATCCTCTAAATTCTCGTGGAACTTACCTGATTTACTAACTAGTCATTGCATCAAGATTCTTAGTTTGTCATGGCAACCTGAAGAGAGGAGTAGGATGCCATCGGGCAGCAGTCATAATGCAAGCATAAGTTAAATGCCTCTAAAGTTAATGATCCAAACCCTTCATTGCAGCTGTGGGGCACACAGTGCAACTTGGGGGAGGTGCACAGATGCTGTAAATTACTTTGGATGCCAGTACCATGACCCTGGGCCAGCTGTGTATCAGACCAGACTGGTGGCATAAGTTACAATAATAAACTGCTGCTGTGAGTGATCTTGAGTGGCTGTTGTGGCAGATGTAATGTCAGTGTCATGCATGAGCCCCTTTTTTGTTTCCTTCCCTTCCTTACTCTGGCTGTAGGGTTGAGGGCAGCCTGGGAGCTGCTGCATTTTCTCTACCCCACTAGGAAATTACCCCACCCTGAATAATCTTTCCATTGCTGCTGGCCCTTATAATTCAGTAAAATGCTGTGAGTCATCTTTAGCATATGAGACAAGCCAAAGCTATATATTTTCCCTTGCTTTGCATATTTTTCTGTTTTACATGCTATTTTATTGTAATAGCATGGACACTCATTTTGCTTTAATTGTAAATCTTGGATCCAAAAAAATTCTTTTAACAGTATCAAATGACTATTCACCTGGGTAAAAATGGTAACTGAAAAGCAGTGTTATTGACAAAATTATCTGTCAGGGCAACAGCATCCTCTCTCCAGCTTTTACAGTGTGATGTTATTAGTGCATGTGAAAGCTGCCTGCCTTCTCTGCTGCCTGCTTTTTAGTGATAAGTATTATCTATTCTATTGCAGGGACTTTTGGTCAAAGCTTTGTATATTTTGCAGTTTTCTGAGTATATTTCAAGATCTTCAGGTTTTATCATCTGCAGATAATTGTTACAAACAGATACTATTCTAGTGGAAGAACAGGAAGAAACATCTGCTGCCAGGAACACCAGCAAACAGAAGTTTGGAGGTAGAAAATGAATCATGTGAAACTAGGACAGACCTAGACAGCAACAGACACTGTTCATCTGTGCAGTAAAACCCACTTACTTTAAGCCACAGCTGTAAAATTAATGGAGTTTTGGTAATCTGCCACTCCCTGGGGATAATAGTAAGTTTATGTGTCTTATGAATGTAAAATTTCTTACATTCTCCTTTCCTTATCCTGGTAACCTAGGTTGCTGAAGTCCTTTTTACACTGGCCTCCTCTCTTTTTATTATTTTTTTTTTTTCCCGTGGAATATGCCAAGATCTCTCATAAAGCAGTCACTATATTAGGAGACAGAAACTCACAAAGCCTGGGTAAATGTCAGCACCGTGGAATGACTTTCACCCCTGAAAGGTCACAGACTGCAGTTCCAGCATATTGTGGTCCAGTCAGCAAGAAACCAGTCAAGCATATCAGTTCAGCATAATACCACATTATTACATTTATCTGGCCAGCATTAAATGTGCTGCAGTCTCATGCTTTGTTTTCCTTGACTTTGAATGAATGAAGCAGCTTTTGTAGGGCATCCTAAAGCTGTTCATTCAAAGATTAGGTAAAGGCCATGGTGTCTGATGGGGGATTTAGACTGAGAGGAAACACCTAACACCAAACCCATGATCCTCAAACCCTTATCCAGCTTCTCTCTAATCTTCACCATTTACATTTGCTAAAACCTGGAATAGAATATTACAGTTACCTGGTAGCACTATGGCTGTGGAAAAGGGAGCTCCTGGGCCAAGTTTGCATCTCTAGACCTCCCTGCCTTTTCTCCTGTGTCCTCAGAAAGTATTTGCAGAGATGATTCTTATCTTAGACAATTCCACTTACAAAAAGCTGTACCTTGAGAGAACTCGTTTGATTGGTTTGTCTTGAGGGTAGAGGGAAACAGGTCTAAGAACTCGTCTTTTGGGATTTTGCAAATCCCAAAAGGAACACTGTGCTGCCTGGTAGTACTGGGGCACCAACTTGGTGCAAACCCTTTCTTCAGGGCCTCTTCTCCTTAGGCTGCTCTATGCTTGGTATCTGTTTCTTGTGGGTCTAGTTGTCTTGCATTGGAATGCCTAAAGGCTAGGAACAACATTGCTTAAGAGTTTGATTCCTAAATTCTTATGGGACTTGTTGCTGTGCATACAGGAAATATTTTGGAAGTCTTAATTTTCTGATCTGTTTATCAAAATTACCAGTTTGTCAACTGAATTTGAAAAAAAACCATGCCAGAGACAGGCGTTTACTTTGCTAGAAACTACATATGCGCCCACATACCTTTTTTTTTAAAAAAAAAAAAAAAATCAAACAGTAACACACGGAAGACAGCAGGGTTGTATGTTCCTAGACCCTCCACATGCTTATTGATTACACATTACATTACAGTAGAGATTATATATTGAGTCCATAGGGTTTTTAAATGAAGTTTTTACAACCATCATGACTGATTATTTAGAAAAATAGTGATAATTCCCTCATCTGATGATTGCTCAGTGCTAATGGCTTCTTTTCCTTGGGTGATTATTCTGTTGGAGATTATTGTACAACCTATAAAAGTTTCTAAAGCTGTGTTTTGTGTGGGTGAACCAACATTTCACTGAAAGGCTCTGCATGTTCCAACTTTGCTGTTTCCTAGGGCAGGCAGCCGATCTCTGCCTTCATTTTGCTGAACATTATCAGAACATCTAATTTCTATTCCGCTTTAGGGTCATGCTAAGTTACCAATTTTAAACAGTTCTGTGATGTTGACAGTTTTAATTTGTTCCACTTGGTATGCTAGCAGGCCCATTGTTTGTTCAAAGTAGATTTTTGTGTTTCTGAAAGAGACAGTTTCTGTATTTTCTCAATGCAGTGCAATTTGTACCCATATTGCAACTTCAGACATCTCCTTAAGGGCAAGTCTAATTGAAGTTACTTGATTTCTGCTACCAATCAGAGTTTCTTCAAACTGGGTTTCTTTTCAACTGTAAAGCTTTAAGCGTCTCCTGTATTAGCAGGCTCACTCAGGTGTAACATTTTCTCTGAATCTCTCTGCTTGACCACAGCCCTCTGGTTCACTTTAGTCTCTCCCAGCTAAAATTTAAAAAGCAGCTGATGAGCTCTGAGACTGATTAATACTTATGAGAATTTACTTGTCCATTTCTTAAAATGATTGCATCTAAATTAAGCCATAAATCCAGCTCTGACTCACCTTTCAGCAAGTTATGTCTTAGCTGGGCTCCCAGCAGAGCAGGACAGGATTCAGGGTGGATGCAAGGACCACAGTCTGGAACTCTGTCATTCAGTATTCGTTTGAGTAGCTATTTAAGATAATATTTCAACAGTTACTAAGCAAGTCACTTTACTATCCTTTTTTCGTGGCAGAAGAAAAATTTGTTATTAGTTTCAACTGTGCAGTGTGTTATGCAGCAGGAAATGTATGTCTGTATGACCTTGTGTTGGAATAAATAGTTTGTAAATGGGAGGACGAAGGTCGAATTTTTCATGGTATGTATTATTTGAGGCTTTTACTTACCTCTTTGATTTTAGCAAAATGGCAACTGCTTGACATTTATGTATCTCTTTTACATCCAAGCATAAACGAAGCTTTGATAAATTTGTTAATCCCATTATTAATAATATAGTAATCTGTGGCTTTTTGGACCTCAGTGTAATGTACATTTTAAATATCTTTTGTTTGTGATGAATTTATGTTAGCCTTTTATTGTAGTTTTGTATCAAAAAGACTTTTTCTTTTCATTCCAAGCAAATCACTAATCATGCAGGGCTATTTTTTTTCCCTCAGGAGTCAATAAGCTGTTTTTTCCATTTGGTTTTCCAAGTACACATGAGACGTATCCTCCCTCCATTTCCTCTTTCAACATTTTGATATTTTGCATTTTAGTTGAATTTGGATGTGTCTTTACCAAACAGCTGTCAGGAACAGAGACCTGATAGCAGAGAGGCAAGAGAGACTGATGGTTGGACCAGGAAATGTGCACCATTGTCTTCAGCTTCCCTACCATAAGTAGTCTTTGCAGCTGGGGAAACCTCTGCCCCTGGCTTCCCTTTTCTTCCTCCAATGCCGTTTTTTCCCATTAGGAAAGGCACCTAATGAAGAATGCAGGCAAGGAAATTGGGTCACACAGAGGAAGGGGGAGGATGGAACTGATGACAGGGATGGTCAGAGTGGCTGGCAGGAGAGTTGTTTGCAGTCTTAGTGTGGTGCTATGTTCTAGCACAAAATCCTACCAGAGCAAACCAATATTTATTTCTTACTAAGGACTTTCAGTCCAATAGGTGGAGGATTTATGGGTGCTCTCTGTCATGCAGTTTCCATATGCTGAACATTGTCCTGGCTACAGGACAATGTGTAAGGTAGTAGTAAATCAAAAGTTTTCTGCAAATTGTACATGGTCCATGTAATCATCCTTGATTTGGAGATATGGAAATTGAACAGAAAAAAATATTTACTTGTGGGAACCAACATGAATGAAATAGTGACAGTAGAAGAATTAAATTACATCCACTGTCCAGTTTTATCTTTAGCTTATTTCTGCTTTGTTGTGTCACTACATACAGAGACTTAACAATTAATTTATTTTGAGAAAAAAACTTAGGATACTAATTCAGACCTTTACTAGGGGAGTATAAATGTTGTGAAGGCAAAGCCTTCACAAATATTTCAGGGTGGCTCAGCAGCAGCTAGATCATTGATGATGAATTGACTGATACTTAGACATTGTGTAAGGTCCAGAGGTAACCCAGACCTATACAATTCCATTGAATCCACACTCCCTGAGACAGTTCAGCATTGCAATATTTCCCTAAGCAGTAATATATACTAGGTAAAGTATTTCAGAAATTAAAGTATAGATATTATGGACAAAACTGCACTTCATACATCAATATGTTTAGTTCTTAATATAAAAATTATATGCCTAAGGGTCCAATTGTACACCAAGAATGTTCTACTTTAAAAGTATTTTTTTGAGGTGCAGTATTTTCATCCCATATGTAACATAATAAATTTTCTCATTAAATAAAATTATGTGTATAAAAATGCAATTTTTATTACACACTGAAAAATAGTAAAAAAGACAAAGACCGAGAAATGCTACTATTTTTCCTCCCTGTAAATATGAAGTTATGTAAGGAAAACTTTGCCCCACAGGGTTGATGAACTTTGAATGTATTATTCTGGGAAAGAGAATTCCTCAATAAAAAATGAGCATTCAAGTTAAGTTCCTGAGGATGCATTTGGATTCTGGTAAATTTTTTGGTGATAAAATTCTATCTATCATGTTTTTATTCAGAATAATGCTGCCTTGTTGTCGGATTGGGATTTCCGACATTCAGGTGGTTTAGAGTCTTTTGCCCTCCTGGATGCTTCGGGGCAGACACAAGGAAGAGATGGAGGCTTCAAGCTTCTGTGTTTTCACGGTTTATCATGATGTTTATTCTTTCTCTTATCTCATAGTTCGCTCTGTCCTCAGCGAGGACCGTCCTGCACAGCAGCCATCAGAGATCTTCCTCTGCCCTCAAAGGTTGTTGCCTTATATACAGATTATTATGAACATATTATTTACCATTTCCTACCAATGTCCACCATCCACATCAAACAGATCATCTCCACTTGGCACAATCTTCTCAAGCCACACTGTGCTAACGTCACAGCAGAAAATAGAGGTGAAGAAGAAGAAGAAAAGCCCTAAGGACCACCCCAAAATCTCCATCTTGTCTCCATCTACCTCTATTATGAAAAACCTAAAACTACATATTTCTTACTCAGTGATAAACTAAACTACTGTGTTTCACACTCTTGAGATTTGTAATTCATCTCTGCTTTGTGCCATGGTCTGTGACCCCCGCGGACAGAGGAAAAACCCCCCTGTTCACCCCCCTGGACAGGCCCAGGGTATCACAAGTGCTCTTGAACAAAACTCAAATTTCCCTTGCTCAGTTCCCAGATTGTTTTGCCAGGGTTTCCTGAGCTCTCAGGGCAGCCAAAGGGATGCTGTGGGTTCCAACACCTTGTTTAATTTCTAAGTTTTTCACTAAATCTGTATATGCTAGAAACTCATGGAGCTGTTGCAGTTTACTAAATCATGCTCTGAATGATTAGAATTGTTCTGCATAAGCCTCAGGAGACCTGGGGTAGTTCATGAAGCTTTCATTAGGCATTTTCTGTTGAATTTATCATCCATTAACTGATAAAATAGATGTACCAATAGACTTCTAGCTGTGTTAGAACCTCTCAAATCCACTAAGATGTGAGGGAAAACTGTTGTATATTTATTCTCTTGACTGCAAAATTTTCAGGAGGTTCAGCTTTCTCATTTACATTAACTTCTAGCAGAGAAAAATACTTTAATAATGAGTATTTTATACTTCAATACATGATAGCTATATGACTACTGCTGATGTCATGAATAGTGAGAATAAAGAGTATCATTCCTCAAATGACACTGAAAAGAATAGATATATTTTCTTCCATTCAGCAGATCTGAGTACATTTTTACCAGAAAGGCTCTTTGCCATTAATATATAGTTTACATATAGTACAGCTCTTTTAAGCCAACAAAACTATTTATGACTCATTTATTCCTTACTTTGTGATAATGAGCAAGGCTTTATTGGGTCAGCACACCAAATTGCGATGTATATTAGTGTGTTTACTTTTAAGAGAGATTGGAATGGAGATTTTATAGCCAGAGCTACTAATGATAATATAATTTATTAGCGTTTACATCAGATGTTGACATTTTAAATCCATAGTCCAAATTTATTAATTAAGCACAGCAGCAGAGCATTATATTCAGCTTACTGTTGACTCCTAGAATTTATTGAAAAATGGTCTTGTTTCACCATATGTATCAGAAATCGTTTGCAGAAAGCTTTTCTTCTGCAGAGGTATCTCTACTAAATTTGTGTCACAGATTAAAAGAGAAGGAAATGTTTAAAATGCCATTAAAATTGAGTAGTAAATCTTTCACTTTAAAAAAGAGAGGAGGAGGAGAACTCATTTCTCATTTCTCATCAAAGGTAGGCAACTAATTAGTCTCACTCCAATTAATACTTGGGTTATATAAAGGAAGATTGATTCTGTCTAGATTTTTATCCTTTGAACATATGGCAACAAGGAACATGGAAGGTTTTCATCTGTCATTTGTGCTTGTATCTTAAAGTGTGACTATACGGGCTATGCACAGGCAGTGGTCTGGTATTTTGGCTGCAGAGATAAGTGTATGCTATTCAATCACTTCTATTTCCGCTGTTTACAGCTGATAAAGAACAGTTCTTGGCCATGCAGAAAGCATGTTGATCACCTATATTGTGTCCAGATGGCTTTTGAAAGTGTATCCAGACTGGTGATTCCAGAGCAGAGCTGAGAATATAACAATAATGGTGACATGTAAAATTTAGTCTCATGATAAGATTCACTCTAGACACAAAATGGCATTCGAAAAAAACCATCTAGCTTGTCTCAGTTTCCAACAGCTAGTCCCATAATGCTTCCCACTCACTGCACCCAGCCCTCCCCCCTTGCCCAGATCCTGCTTTCTCCCCTTCTTTTAGGTCTGTTGTTTGAACTTCCACTCCCCTGCACAAGCAGACCCTGACACAAGTTTAGCCAGGGAAGGCTTTGATACTCCAACCTTTCTGACATAGCAAAAGGTCCCGTGTGCTCTGCCCAATAAATTACTTGCCCAATACAAGCTTGTCTGGAGTTATGTGAAAGCAGATCCAAGGGAAATGGGTGGAACAAAAGCCCTTGCTGAAGATGACGTGTGAGATGATGGAGGAGAAGGGTAATGGTCAAGCTCAGCAGCCCAGGAACATGGACTTTTTCACAATATCTTGTGCTCATTCCTAAAGCTTGGCCTGCCACTGGTAGGAGTGGTGCCAGAGAAAGTTATGCTGTAAAGTTGTTACTTGTGCTGTTTCTAACAGACAAGTTATGGGTCTCTCCATTTTGGGGAATATTTTATTCCTCTCGTCATCCCCTCAGCCACCCATTTCAGAGGTGGTGATTTAGAAAACAAGTTTGTTAAGCTGAGTGTTAATTTACCTTAGGAAGAATGAAATTTGAGTAGATCGAACAGGTGGATATTTTCAGCTCTGTCATTTTCATTATGGGTGAGAATTCACCCTGCTTGCAGAGAAGCTTTTGCAGGAATAGAGGGAAGATCTCTGACAAGAAGGATGCACAACTGAGTTACTTAAGTAAATGAATGCTGATCTTAGCATACTGTCCTCTGTGACTTTCAGTTGCTTTTTACGAGCTCTCTGCCTTGGTCTCTTTCTGCATCTGCATCATTTAGACATTTACCTTTCTTTTTTCTTTTTTTTTTTCCCCTAAATTCTTTTATACAGAAGGACTAGAAGGTCAGGAGATGCAGACAAATGCAAGTTTCCCAGTGTCATGGAACACTGGTCCACTGCAGACTGCTACAGGCACAGTGTAACCACCTCAGAGGTTTTCTGCATTTCTGCTGTTCAGAAATATTTGCTGGCACAGGTCACAGCAGCACACACTGCAGCTCTTCACTGACTGCCTCTGTTCTGGTCTGCTACAAAGGAAAGTATTGCTGAGATGTGGACTTACCTCAGCTAGACTTCTTTACTCTTCTGAATATTTTTCTCTTGCCCATCTATGTGCCATGCAGAGGTAGCATAAGTGTAGGCTGTTGCTTAAATGCAGCTGCTCCTTTAGCCAGCAAAACTGCTGTCAGGCACTATTACTAATTAGTGACACCCTGTCCAATGCCATCTTTCCAAAATCTAACCTGTCTCAAAATATCCTTTCTAGAATGATTATGTTAAGAATGCACAGAAAATGAGGCAAAAGTAATTAACTCATCCTGAAAGAATAATACCCTGCACAATTTGAGCAGTATATAATTGATGGATGTTACTTCTGTAAGCATTTTGTGGCCCTAGCTTGTAAATTAAATCAATTCTTGATAAAGAAGTAGAAATCCAGTATCATTACTTCACTTGTTCATATACTTTACTAGAGAATTATTTTTTCCTGTAACAAAGCATATTTTCTGCACTGCTGAACAACATCCATCTTAATGGGATCTGCCTCTTTTGGATTTGTATGTTTACTTGACTGGGCGGCTTGCCTGCTTGAGAAAGGGAGGTTTTTGAATTATGAAAATGAGAAAATCTCATATTCACAAACTGCTCTCTATGATATTTATGATATGGTAGAAATGTTAACAAAAAAATTAATTTTCAAACATAATTATCAGTAGCTATTCAGGTTTTTGCTTTCTCAGAGGTTTATAAACTAGCAGTAAATATGTTGTTCTGGTCATTCTCCTGAATCTGGGAACAGAGCATTTCAGTGAACTGGATATGAAATCACTGTCCTTTCTATTTTTTCCAGTATTTCCAAAGTACTTTTGCTTTTGCAAACTGCACCTTGAATGGCACCAACTGTGAGCAGTTTGTTGCTCTGTGATGAGGCACTTTGCTTCCTTGGACTGAAAGGGAGCTTCAGGAGCCAGATCCTCAGCTGGTGTGAATTTATGAATATATGAATAGTGTATAAGTAAATACACTGCCATTTAGGCTGCCTGCTGATGTTCCCTTTCATTCCCTTAGAGTGATGTGTGTCATCCCACTCACATAAACCTAGCATGGCTGATGTTATTCAAGATGTTATTTGCAAAGCAGGAGGGCTTTGCTCTCTGTAAGGGGAAAGGAACAGTGGTCCTCCATCCACTTCATTCTCTCCTCCACTAAAAAGCTGTTCACAGGCTATTGGCTGAAGAAAATCACCGCAGTATTTACTTTCAAAGCAGAAAGCAGCAAGCTGCTACTGGAGGGCACGTAAGCAAATTGAAAACAATGGAAATATACTTGTTTACGCTGTTTTTTAAGGGTATATTTTTAACACTTGACCAAGATTTGATTTTCCTTACATTGGTTTCCATTGGAAATAACTCGTGTTCCTGGTGCCCACCAATTAAGTTCAGGTTCCATTGTGTGCCATACACAGCACTGTCCTGGCCCTTGGACACAGAACTCCAGGTATGTGCAGTAGCTTTGCTCATCACACTAAACTGGGAGGAGCTGACACCTCCCTTGAAGACAGAGAGCTCCTGGGCAATAATTCTTGCACACTAGGTGACTTTCTAAAGCCTCTTCCAACCTCGAGTATTCCGTGTTTGTAAATAACGCATTCAGTGACAGGGAGAAATGCGTGACGCTGTTTTACTGAACCAAACACCATCACTTTCGTATCTTCCTGTTGCTAGGGATGTAGAAATGTTCAAAAGACTAAAGTGACACCAATCACAACATGTATTTATATCACAGGTGGAGAAACAAGTGTCTACAATTAGTTACATTTTCCTATTTGAAGGACAAATTAAAAGAATATCCAGTATTATAAAAAAGCCTTCAGTTACATGTAGTAATTGTACATAAATGTGGTAAAAATAAAACCAGTTTTTCACATCTCATTTTTCCTTTTCAGTCTTCGATTCTTGTAGCTAATAATACATTCAAAACGTATTAGAAGCTTAATGGAGTTTTTACTCAGTTACATTTAGACTTTTTATTCCTAAAGGATAGTTAAAATTATTTGAATTCTTCTCTTCACTAAACATGTCTAAAATGAAGTTCAAGAAAGCATATGAATGAACATTCTTTCAAGGCTCCATTCAGATATTTGTTCAATGAAACAGAACCCTTGCTTTAAAAAAAACCGCTAATTCCTCTGTTCTTTATTGGATTATGTATTTTTGGATTATGCAATATCTATATTGGTATAGTTAGGACAATAATTGTTTTAATTTTTAAACTGGTTGGTAGATACTCTGCATCTATGTCAATTGCTTGGTGGAGAATACCCCCTGGAGCTAATTAAAAAAGGCAAAATAAGCCAACAAGCAGCCTAGTTTCATCTCAATTGTTATAAAAGGGTTTGGACACAGTAAAATTTAGCACACAAACCTACTACATAAACCTACCACAGGAAAAGCAGGCATTTGTAAACCAGAGCTTGTAACATTATCAAATGTAAATTTGTAGATTTGTAGAAGTATAGAAAATAGAGTCCTAATTTAACAAAAACCTAATTTATCAATGTCTACCATCTATGAATCTCTTGAAAGGAGAAAGTTTTTGCAATATGCTATACTATAAAGAAAATTTGATTTTCTACTGTGATACATTTGTATTGTAATATAGAGGAATCAAATGCATGAAATGGACACTGTGTGCAAATAGGGCACAGAACAGAAGACCCTAAGATGCAGAATTGGAAATTTGGAGTCAGCAGAGAGACAGAAAAAGCTGAGTGTGTAGAAGATCGTGAAAGAATCCCAGCTAGCCTTGCACATCAATAGGTCTTATGTGCTCCAGGTTCTTGTAGCCATTGTGGCAAAGAAAAGCTTTAATGAATGTGTGAAGGAAGATAATACAGGTATGAGAATGACTTCTTTATTTAGCCATTTTCTATTCTGATGTCAATGAGTCATGTTCTGTGTTTTCCTCTCTTCTGGTACTGTGAGCTGATATCACAGCTAAATGCTGTTCGTGCTCCTCAGTATTTCACGCCATTGTACCAAAATCGTGTAATTGCCAGGTACTGCTGCAGATCACTGATTTTTCCTGAGGGTTCAGTTTCAGAAATATATTTGTTCCTGTGTATTTGTGTATCTATATACTGCACATTCTTGTATGCTGCACATTCTGCTCCCTGCAGCTCATCCTTCACACAACTAGGCAGATTTTTTTTTTTTTTTTTAATATGCAAGCCCCAGATTTCCACCATGTACAAATCTGCTGTGATTTTTAGTGTGGAGGCCTGTTATGGTTCCTGTGGTCCCAGTGGTTTCCACGACTTTACCTTTCTTTGGTCTCACTGTCATGCTTTGTAGACTCCAAATCTGGTCTTCTCAGCACTCTAGTTTTTTGATCCAGCTACCCAACTGCCTGGTTCCAGTGCCCACCTTGGCTGCTCTGTGGGTATCTGTCATCAAACAAACATTTTCATGGTCAATTTGTACTGCACAACAAAACAGAAGGACTGCCAAAAGGTTTGTAGGACAGCGACAATCTTTAATTTTGGCGGCACAAATGGTGTGTAGGTCTGTGCAAAAGAAGTAAACTGTGAACATATATTGCTAGCTATACCCAATTTTAGAAATAATTTCTGGCATATGATCTAAGCCTTCTGGAATGTCTTTTCCTAAATGTGCCCTCTTTTTCTGTTATAAACTCAGAGAGTGCCTCCACCCCTGCTTTTTTTTTTTCTTTTTTTTTCTTTTTTTTTCCTGTTTGTCCCCTTGTGTTTGTTCATTCCCAACTGAATGAATAATACAAGCAAATTCTCTCTGCCACAAGAGCAGCCTCTTACAGTTCCTTTCCCGGTTCTGTGGTTTCAAAGTCTGCAGTCATGATTATTTTTTATGGGATGTCTAAATTGTCAGATTAAGTAGAGATAAAACAAACTGCTTGGAAGTGGTTTGGCAGCACGACACATCACTAAATGAGGGCTAATTTACTCAAATGAGAAGGAGAGTATGTTAGTACACAGATGCAATATGTGTTGTGGGTTATCTGTGAGCCTAATTTTACCACAGCTCATCTGCTTTTAATCTTTTAATCAAATTTAGACAAGAACAGTAGTACTGGCTTTACTTAATTTGTATGTACTAGTTTTACACAGATAGGCGTATCAAAAAATGTGCAAGTCCTCACAATCTTCTCAGCCTAAACAGAAATGGTGATATGATGCACAGACATGTGCACGCTGTTTGGCACTTGCAGGCAGTGTCTGTTGAAGCAAATTATTTATTTAGATTAACTTATCCCATAGCATCAAATTAAACAGGCAAACCAAGTCACTGTACCTCATAGCTGCAATACAGAGCTACACGGTATTTGCACAATGCTTTTAAATATATGATGACTTTTCATGGTTTATTTTTGTCTGCTCTAAACAACATCTGAGATTTAGTGTTATTTTTGTTGTAGAATGTAGTTTTTTATGGGAGGCTTTTGGATAAACATATGCCTGTCTTTTTAGCTTAGACTAAGACAACTAAGACAGTTGGACAGATCTGGTTATAAATTATTTGTTCTCTAGCATTTTAGTTTATAGTCATTATTTCAGTTATATATTACCATCTTCATGCACTTAACTGCTTTTTTTATTTTTTGCCTTGTGACAAAGCCCTGTGAAATACTTTTGTTGACATTAATTAGAGAAAGAGCTGAGTAAGTTTGGATGTTTATGATAAAATATTTAGAAGACAATGGGAACTTGGCCTTAAGTGCTGTAGTTTTTCTGCACATTTTAGGATGACCAGATGTTCTCATTCCTAATGGACTGTTCATTGTTTGTTACTGCCACTTTTTAGAGTTGACTAGCTGTTTTATTGAATGCATTTCTGAATCAGCAGCTGTCAATAACCTTAAAAAAAGTTATTTCTGGGAAAGGAATCTTAACATTTCTGAAGACAGTAAGTCTTGGGACCTTTGAGACCTCACTGTTTTTCAGCAATATTTCTGTCTCTTAGGAATACTGTGTAAACTTGAGGGCCAGAGTATTGTACTTCTTCTGAAAGCCAATGAAATACAAGTGACAAAAAATAACAACAGCGACTTCCCTGAAAATGCACTGCAAAACAAAGAAGGCTGACTTTTTTATTCACAGTACCTCAATTGAAAAAAAATCCAAAAGGTTCTTGAGCATTACCAGGCTTCAGTGCACACTAATTTTTGCACTCAAACAAAAGGTCAGCTTTAAGCCCACAGGCAATCTCCAAGAGCTTCTGAGCTTAACCCATGCATGCAGTTCAGGGAGATGATGCAAAGACCATGACTGAGAGCAAGGCTTTGCCTCCAAGCCATCCAGCCCCACCCCTCAAACTCTAAGCACTACTATGCTGAGTGACAAACAGCAGATCTCTCGTTCCTGGTGTCCTGCCCTTTTTGGACCATGATTATTTGGTTGGTTAAAAGTAGAATGCTGAGCCTTAGAATGATATTGTGGGAAGAAAAGGGGCCAATGTTTATAGAAAAGATATGTACATAAATTAAGGTATAATTAGAGAGGCCTCACTGAACCTTTCTCTACTGCTTCTGTTCATCAGGATAGGCTAGACATCTACTCTGTCTAGTTGCTTTTGTGTGGTAACACATACCACGTTGTCAAAAGGCAACATCAACTGGAATATTTATACACTCTTTAGAACAAATATCCTACACCGAGAAAGAAACTAAAAATAGTGCTGCATAAAATAAGAGCATCTCCTAACAGTGTTGCTAATGCTTTTCCCGAAAACCTGTAGTAAACACACAGTCAAATCACTGATCAAGTGCCCTTGTGGCACAATTGGGAGTTCTGAGGTTTCAAGCATCCACATCAAAAGCCTCTGATCTGTGGCAGACTGGCCTTCACTGGCAGCAAAGGCCCTGTGCAGCCCCTCCCTCCCTCCCTCCCTCCCTCCCTTCCTTCCTTCCCTTGATGGGACAGAGGAGCAAATGGGTGAAAGAGTGAGAAGAGAGAAAATCCATGGGTTCAGATAATGACAGGGGCACAATTTACCAATTACCCTTGGTGAAAAAAAAAAACAAACAAACAAAAAAAAAAAAAACCCAAAACAAAGCAACAAAAACCCCCAAACTTGACTTGGGAAAACTAATTTAGTTTCTTGCCAATTGATATGAATATTTAGTTATTAATTTGTGTATTGGAAATTTAGCAACAAGACCAAGAAATGAACATTAAAGTAGTGAGGGAAAACATACAACTCCTCCTTCTCCAGATTCAAAAGACAGTTCCTCTTCCCCTTGTAATTGCAGCAGGCACCCTCCATCCCTGCCATGACAGAATAGGGGTTGCAGGATGATCTGTAGTCCAGATATTTTGGGGTACTTTTGCCACTTCATACTTCTAAACCTTTTTTTGTGTGTGTGTGTGTGTGTGTGTGTGTTTGCCTTGTGACAAAGCCCTTTGAAATACTTTTGGTGGCATTAATTACAGAGAGAGCTAAGGATATTTGGGTGTTTATGATAAATCTGTGCAACTGTGGAGATCTTCCATGGCTGCAGTCCCTTTATAATATATATAATAATATCTGCTCCTTCTCTCTTTTTCCTCCTGTCCCCATCTCACAGGGCTGTTTCTCTGACTTTTCCCCCTCAATCCTCACTACCTCTGTATCATTTTTCATACATTTTCATACACACACTTTTCCAGAAGTGCTCCCACCCCATCCATGGGGCTTAGCTGTGTCCTATAGTGGCTGGTTGGAGCTGTTTGGAATGGGCTCAGTCTGGCACAAGGCAGTCCTGGCTCCCCTCTCAGAGCTCCCCTGCACCCTCTGCTGCTGCTGGAGCCTGGGCATGTCACACACACACACATACACATAGACATACACACAAAGTTATCTCAAAAGTTAGTGGGAGAGTCTCCTGTTTGCATTTCAGTTGAGGACACTGAGATGCAGACTACAATATGACTGAACTTCTAGACCAGTTAAAAAGAGAAAGGGATATAAGTTGAATGCTTTGTTGTTTATCAGTCATCTTGAAATCACTACAGCTGCAGGTGAAGGTGTGTCTTGGTGCACTGAGATGACAGCTGACCTTCAGAGTGAATGTATCAAATGGCAATGTTACAAGCTCAAAACCAGTGCTTTAAAGGTGTATTAACTCCAGCACAAGGTAAATTTTAAATATGCAGAAGTTCAGCTATATTGGGCAGCTCTGATTAAATAGCTTGGAAACTTGTCCCCTACTTATTGTGTTTCTTCACAGAATCCTTCTTCTAGTCTTTCCAATCTAACTTTTATCAGTGGCTTTTTAAAAAAATACTAAGAAGTATGTGGATTTTTAAGAAAATATTCTTTCCATCATCTCCAAGCCTTGGATGTTAACCCCTGCTGCTAGCAGTATTCAGTCAGCCAATGTCATCTTCTGTGAAAATAAAGCAGGTAGTAATTCAGTTAAGCTACATGTAATTGTTCTTATTGGCTAAAAAGAGAAATATTCAAGGAAATATTAGAGATTGATAGACTAAAGACTACTAAAATGATATGACATATTTATGGAAGCACAGAAGCACAGAACAATTGTGGCTGGAAAGGTCTGCTGGGGATAATCCACTCGAAGATCAAAGCAGGGCCAAAGCAGGTTATCCAGAATTGTGCCCAGTTGGGTTTAAGAATCAAGACTCTGCAACTTCCTTGGCCAATGTGTTCGACCATCCTTGCAGTAAAAAGGAGTTTTGCAGTGCCCAGCTGTAATCTCGGGTATTTTGGTTTGTGCCCATTGCCTCTCTTTCTGCCAGCAGAAATTATTGAGAAGAGTCATTGCTCCTTCTCATCAGGTATTTATGCACAAATGATGAGATCCCTCCTGAGTCCTCTCAACATTCCCAGATCTCTAAGCCTCTCCCTACATGTCAAATGCTTCAATTGTTTAATCACCTTCATGACTCTGAGGTGTGCTCAGCCTAACATGCCCATACATTTTTTGTTTGTTTCCCACCCCTGCTCAATCACATAACATCTCAAAATTTCATTCAGACCTCCTGTCTTTCTTTGATTTCCTGTTTCAGTGGGATTTAGAACTTAGTGAAGAATTATAGTGTTTAACAATATTATAAACCTATAGTAAGAACTGCTTTTGGATGCATTATAATTATTCACATTGGTTATTTACATTGTATGGTATAATGTGGTATCTAATGCTAAAAAAAAAAAATTAACCTTAGAAATAAAAGGAGTTCTATCAGATGAATTAAAGGCTTCCCTACTGCAAATCTCTAAGTTTACTTTATATTTGTGGCAAGTAACAGAAGTCTACCCTTGGACTATCATTTTAGTATTTATTTATATAACATTTTCTTTATGATCATGAAGAAATTTACCAGGCAAGTCCAGCCATGACATGACTATTGATGGAAAAATAAACAATGAGGACTCCACATTCTCATGCAGAAATAGAAATACCAGGCTAAGTGTTCAGATGCCCCAAAAAGGCATTTAAATGCTGAAAATAAGTTAGTCTGGGTAAGAAATGAAGACAGTCTGCAAGGGGAGAATGTAAATCTTGGAAAATAAGGTTTTAAGATACCCAGGATAGCCAGCTCCTCGTGTCTTCCACAGTGTAATGCTGAGGGCAAGGAGAGGTGATGTGATCCTTGTACAGGTAAAGAGAAGAAATAGAGTCATGAGCTTGCCTCTAGCTGCACCTTTGTGAAGGCTGAAATGATCATCCATTGCATCTGTCTCTGTAATTTAAGGGGGATGTATTGAGACAGCTTGAAGGAAGGCACTCAGGGTGATCTATGAATTGCAAAACAATGTGAGACTTATGGCACTCAGCCCTTTGAGCTTGTTGAAAAGCAGCCTGAAAGATCATTTCACACATAAGTGAATCCGATGAGTGGAAACTTTCTAACATTCCAAGAAAAAGTCAAAACAGGATTCAGTGACTGGTGGTTAACATTAGGAAAAAAATCAGCCTTAAGGTAAGACGAATTTTACTGGCTATGCAGGTAATTAAACATTGGGGAGGTGCTGGACTCACCATAGTTCAGAGAAATATAAACGAGTTTGGAGAATAAAAAAAAAGAAAAGAAAAAAGAAAGAAAAACTCCTTACTTCACCTTTTGAGAGCATTCATATTGCCCAAAGAAGGGCAACTCAGCCTTAAGACACACAGTGTTAGAAAACACCATTTTTAATCTTTTCTCCAGGATTTTCAGGAAATTTTTCCTTTAGGCACAATCAAGGAAATTTTTTATTTGTTTGTGTTTTGTGTGTTTTAGTTTTCCTCTTTTTTTGGTGTGTTTTTTTCTTTTCTTTTTTTTTTTTAATGTTGAGATTGGGGATCTTTTGTGTTTGCTTTTGTGTTGTATTTTAGTTGTTTGGGTGGCGGTTTTGTTGTTTGTGGGATTTTTAAACTTTATTTTTATTTTGTTTTGCTCAGTCTTACCTCAGAATTGACCAAAACAGTATAAGGCAGTGCCCTGAGGCCAACCATGTCACCTGTCTGGGGGATAAAACAATCATTTGTGTTAAGAAAAATACAGGCTGAACAACTGTCAGGGCTAGAAGTGGAAAGAATTTTTTTTTTGCCATTCATATTCACAGGGCTGCAGAGTTCCTTCTTTTTTTCCTGCTTGGCAACCTGAAGCACAGAGTATCCTGCAGGATTATTGAAGTGTGTATCCTCTGTTTTGTTCCCTGTTACTCTGAGACCCTGAAGTGATACTGAGCTTCCCTGCTTCATTACAGTGCTATGCAACAGTCTCACCTCTATGAAGTGCAGCACTTTAACATAAAACATTTGGGATTTTTTTTTTTTGTACTAATAAAAGGGTTTCTGGGTGAAAATAAATGGTCTGTGTTATCCAGGAAATCAGTCTGGATGAAGATCCCCGAAGCCTCAAACTCCATGAAGCAATGGAAGGTTAATCAAAGCACCACATAAAAGCACAATAAGACCCATTCCTTTAAAATAGTTATGACCCATGGGATCCAAATATAAATTCTGAGTAGCTCTTTTTCCCTCCTCTCCCATTAGAGGGCAATGTTTATGTAGGCAAAAATTTCCATTAAAGTCATCATCATCCATTTGCATATTTATTCAGGGGATTAAAATCTAGTGTCGATTTTATCTGTTTAAACCATCAATCCATGTCTGCTTAATGTTTCCTCAAATGACATTGGAATAAAAGAGTTTTTATAAGAATAGGCATCAGTGATATTAATAATGACTACTCCCACACCAGTAGATACAAGTGTAGAGAAACTTGTGGTTTTTGGGTGTTTTTCAGTGAGCTGGGAGTTCACTGTAAGTCAAAAATGCCAATAAGTTTAGGAACTGATGTTTCTAATTAAATGTTTACTTTGTTTGCCTTGGGCTTTGAAAAGAGATAGGAAGCTGCTTCATGCTGATAAACAAATATGCATACAACACAAGGGGACAATGAGATCACTAACTGCTTTGCAATATGTGGAATTATTACTTTTTCACTTCATTTAAATAAGAATTATAATACTTAACAAAATGTCTGTTTATACAAGTCTAGGGCAGGCTCAAGGTTACACTGATGAAAATGGAAATCAAAGTTGATAAGATGGTCTGTTTGTTGCTTCGCAAGTTGTGACAGATAATCACTACCATATTTTCAAATGTGTGACCTGTAAATTATTTGTAAATCCCTCAGTTTCATGAGTGCTACAGGTGATGTATGTGCACAGGTTTTGTAAAGACCTCAGCTGAGAAGTCCCTTGTCTTAAAAGCTTGCTCTCTTCTCATCAGTACTACACTTGCATCTGAATTTCCTCATTTTACTTCTTCCTTATTGCAGTCTTGTATGGGTTGTCTTTGAAGACTTATTTACAAGGGTGTAGAATGTATGTCTATGTGCTAAAGTTTGTATTTCCTTCATAGCAAAATTAAAAACTGGGAACATTCCAGTGCTACTTGGTGCTTGATCTTTCTCTTTGTGTGTTTGACTGCATTTGGCATAGATTTTGGAGAACTAAAGCTTACAGACCCAAGTGAAATTATATAAGACTTGCAAACACCAGGGTCTTCTTTGTTGAGAAGTGTGATTCAGCAATGGAAAAAAAAACCAAAAAAACCAGGAACAAAAGTAAACCACTGAATAAAAACCATAACTATGTTCTTTTATTTATGTTGCTTTAGGCAATCACTAATGTTTTTTTCAGCTCAGTTTGATCCAAGAAGCTATTTCTCTTGAATAATTTGCACATTATGAAGCTACACAGAAAACAGAATATGTAAGTGGAGCATATTATTCTATTTCCTATCTTTCTCCATGCCTACAGATGACCTGTATAGGGAGGGAAGTTTTAAAGCATATGAGCTTACCTATAAGGCTGGTCATCGAATGTCAGAAAAAAAGAATCAATTCTTTTCATTTGTTTCCTTTCTTTCTCTAGAGAAAGGTTATGGTATCAAAATGTGATGAAAGAATGTATCAGGAAAAAGATTAAACAAGTGGAATTTGATGCTACTCTTCTACGCCACTCTCATGAGCTGAAGCGGTGTGTCCAGCCTGAAGCGGTGTGTCCAGCCCTGGGGCCCCCAACACAAGAACAACATGGACCTGTTAAAGCAGGTCCAGAGGAGGCTACAAAGATGATCAGAGGGCTGGAGCACCTCTCCTATGAGGACAGGTTGAGAGACCTGGGGCTGCTTAACCCGGGGAAGAGAAGGTTCCGGGGACATCTTAGAGAAGCCTTTAGTGCCTAGCCACTAGTGCCTGGTACTTAAAGGTACTTACAAGAAAGGTGGAGATGGACTTTTTACAAACACATGTAGTGACAGGACAAGGGGAATGGCTTTAGACTGAAAGAGGGTAAGTTTATATTAGCTATTTGGAATTAATTCTTTACTGTGGGAGTGGTGAGGCACTTGCACAGGTTGCCCAGAGAAGCTGCACAAACCTAATCCCTGGAAGGGTTCAAAGTCAGCTTGGAGGAGTTATAAGCAACCTGTTCTAGTGGAAGGTGCCTGTGGTAGAGGGGTTGGAGCTAGATGATGTTTTAGGTCCTTTCCAACACAAACATGGTTCAGGCTGAATTTTCAGAGAGTATTTCAGCTTATGCCAATAGCACCTTGTACCTCACGCAATCCATCTGCGGTTACCAGTTTCTTTTGAGGTTCTTCCAAATCAACACAATTCCCTTCTCAGCTTCTGTGTTCCTGCTCATGCTCTACGTGACAGTGTTTGAACCATAAGAAAATGGCCTTTTCTAGGTAGAAAAACACTGCTGTCTTTCCACTGAGTTGCACTTTCTGCAGTGCTATGTAAATATGGTAACAAGATTTGCCAGGTAACAAGACCATACAAGAATAAGCATGACTTTTTAAGGAAGAAAACTCCTGTTAGATGTATGATGTGTTTTCTTTTCTGTGCTCACAGCATTATTCCTGGATTTTATACTAATACTATGTAACATCAAATACAGATTCAGAAACAGGAGACAGAACAAGGAACTTGGACCTGTCTGAGGTTCATGCCTACATTACTGAGATTGTTGTCAAGTCTAGCCCTTTCTCTTGACACATTTAAGCAAACTCTTCTCTGCGATATATCTCACTGGATATTGGCCATGTGTGCTTACAGTCAGATGCCTCCTGAGATGCTTAATCCATCTCTGAGACCATTAGAAAATAACAGATAACAAAACAAACACGAGTCCTCCTGAAAGTCATAAAAGTTTTACAGTTTAACTACACCTTTTTGCTACATTGCTAGTAAACATGATCATGTCAAAGAATATGTCTGCATGCTGGAACTTCACCTTGTGAGTTGGCAGGGCAGCTCATGACATGCTTTTTCATCTCACACTTTCTCAAAAGATTTCTTGGCGTGGTTCAGGGTTAGTGTGGGCCATGAACCACTCTCACTAGACAACTTGAACTCAGCTATCTTATATATTGGAGGATAATTTAATAGAATATATGAAAGTGGCCTAGACAGGTCATTCTGAAGATTGTTGCTTGGCACATCTTGTGTACCAGTAACTTGTGGTTTGAAGTGTTCTCTGGATCAAGCCCTGCTGTCTACAAAGACTACTAACAGCCAGGGTTTCTAATAATCTTCTTCCAAGATAAATTCTTATGCAGGGAAAAAGAAGCCAAAGAGAAAATCACTAGGTATTTGGAAGCTCCAAACACAAAACCAGACTCCCCTAAGCAGGGTAAATCTGACTTCTAGTGTTTATACTGCTTCCTCTAGAAATGGGGCAAAGCCCTTCATTACCTCTCTGTTGGTCTTTTGGTTGCTCGAATCAGATGAATGAAATGAATTCCTGTTTTATCCTATAAACATAAATCACTGAAAATTTTTAACAGTTTCTTCCTTATCAGTTCTTTTGTTATAGATGCACACCTGGTACCATGAAAACTTGAGAATATCTGGATTTGAAAATCATTTTGCTTAGTTTACACATAGATGTGGGCTTTCCTTTATTGTTTTGAGGCTTTTCTTGTCAAATATCAAGGGTTTATTGCAAACCACAGGTATTAAATTTATTCTAAAATGCTTAAATAATGGTGACAGAGTATTTGTTTTGCTCACTGTACTTAAAAGTTGTTGAAGTGTTTTCACCCATGACACACAAAAATGCCTTGGGCAGAAAGCAGAGTCAGAAAAATGGAAGTTTAAAATTTGGAAAATTTGAGTGTAAGTATACACAAATACTTTTCTAATATAAACCCGTGTAGCCTTAAGTAATGAGGCTGCTACATAATGCAGTTTCAGCAATAGGTGAAATTATGAAAGAGATTGAATTTTTCTAATTTTTAAGCTAATCTTAGCCCAGATGGGTCCTAAGCAATAGAGGCTCATATCTGTTTTAAGACAGTGCAAACAGAAGAAGGTGCTTTCATTGCTGGTAGAATGACTAGAAACCATCAGCAGGGGCTCATTATGGAAAAAAAAGGATGTGATTGTGGACATCGTCATTGTGATGCTTTTTTCCGGGAAAGATAAAGAAGTATTAATAATGTCAAAGGACTCCTAAGATGCATTCAGTAAAGATGATTCTAGAATTCCGAGATGGTAAAAAAAGAGATGAAAAATATATTTTATGAAAGGAAGGTAATAAAGAAAAATTACTCGTGTTCCTTGAAACATGGAACTTGAAAGTGTTGTTTAACACTGCTGATTTTTCCCTCCAGCCCCCAGAGAGTAGGAAGTGATTTAGAACAGTCAGTATCTTCTGGGTTCATCAACTGTGATAAAGAATTAAAGGGCTCATGAGTAGAGTCGTGCCAAACAACTCTTCTTACACAAGTTGCTTACCAAGTGCACTCTTTCTAACATGAGAAAGAACATTGGTGTTGCAGTAAATGCCAAAATAAAATTCACAACCTATAAACAATTTATACCTATATATAAAAAGACCCTGACAACTACACAAGAACAACATGAATCTGATGGAACAAATCGAGAGGAGAGCAACTAAATTGATCAGCGGGCTGGAGCACCTCTCCTAATAAGAAAGGCTGAGGAGAGAGTTAGAGTTGTTCAGCCTGGACAAGAAGAGGCTCTGTGCAAACCTTAGAGCCCCTGCCAGTATCTAAAGGGACCTGCAAGAGAGCTGGAGAGGAATTTTTCACAAGGGCATGTAGTGACAGGATGATGGGGAATAGCTTTTAAAGTGAAGGAGGGTAGGTTTACATTGGATACTAGGAAGAAATGCTTTACTATGCAGGTTGTTAAGAACTGGGAAAGCTTTCCCACACAGGTGGGAACTCCCATCCCTGGACATGTAAAGACTAGGCTAGATAAAGCTCTGAGTAGCCTGGTCTCATGGAAGGTTCCCATCTATGGTGAGGTGATCAGGACTAGATAACCTTTAGTGTGACTTCCAATCCAAACCATTCTATGATTCTGTAAACTACAGGAAACTGGAAAATGGCAAATATTCAGAACTGAGGCATGCCCTTGGTAGTTTTTTCTCTTCAGAGTAAGAGATGACCCTGCTCTGTGTTCCCCTAAATGCTGTTAAGACAAAAACACTTCCCTTAGCACTTACAGTCTCTCTCCATATAACCAGCATTGCTTGTCAAGGCTAGGGAAGGCCTGAAAGCAGGGAGTCTGGTTTGGATTTGTGGGCTCTGAATGTACAGTGAGGATAACCAAAAAGCAGAGCTCATGGCAGCTCCTCTGTGGTATGGATGGAAGGGAATGTGCATGGAAGGGGTCAGATGTCATGTGAAGTGTGAGTCAAATTGGACTCTAGGATGTATATACTATGGTCTATCTGCATATCTTTTTTTTGTCTACCTGTGGTATCAAAGAATTGCAGTGCTAGAAATGTTTCTTTTGTTCAGAAAACTAAAAGCAGGGGTTTAATCTGCAGCATCAAGTAGCCTTTCTGGATGCTTGGCTGGTGTGCAACGTGCCTGGAGACTTTTCCACTCCTGACAATGAGGGTGAGACATCCTTCAGTGATATTATTGGGAATCCTCTGAAGTTTAAGGAGCTTTTAAATTTTTTCTCAGCTGTGTGCATTTCCTTTTGACAACACCTCAGGTGCTTTTGGTTGTAACTTGATGTTCCAGGTAAATGAGAGGGCTAGTCATGAAGGCAAGCAAATGCTCATGTGTGATCTAGACAGAGTATGCTTTGGGTTTTAATGACTTCTCCTGCTTGAGGATGTGTTGGGAAACCAGTTTAAAACTGGGTATTGCTGAATTTGGCTCTTCTGCAGAATAAACACTATTTTACTGGTCTGGAGAACAGGCAAGAACCGTGGCAGTCAGGAATTAAAGTCCTGAAGCACAGCCAAAACTGTTCTTATGAGTCCAAGTGCACCCTACAAGGCTGATAAACACTTCTGCAAAGCTGCAGAGTTTGCCAGCGAGAGTCTACATCTTCTCACTGCATCACAGCCTTTTCTCAGCTAAGGTCAAATCTCAGCATCTAAAGCATGGAGTCTTTTTTCTTTTAAACCTGATCTTTTCATTCCTCCAACAAAAGAAATGAAAAAATGCATCTAAACTGATTATAAGAAAAATAAAGAACTTAATCTGGTCTGCAAAAAAACCCTGTTTCCTATTGTTTTCAAGGTCTTGTAAAATTTTATTAACTGCATGGGAGTTTTGTCCTTAAATAAGACAAAACAAATTTGGAAGCTTATAATTATTACTTTTTTTCCAAAATAAAAGTTTAATTTGCTGCTTTTCTCAGAATTATATGTAGTTGTTAAAAGTTCTGCTTCCTAATTTTGGTATACAGTTATAGCTATTAGCAACCAATTTCTGAATTTCATTTTAACCTTTGCTAAGGATAATATCTTTTGTAAAGATAATCTCTGCAGACACCTAGAATATAAACCATTTGCTTTTGTATGAGAATGTCTTGCTTCTGAAATCCTTCTCCTCACTTCATCTTTTCATTAAATGAAGGAGACTACTCAGTTCCAGTCCCAAACTTAAGAACTGTTTGGTATTTCAGTACAGTAAAAACCAGCTGTGCAATTTCTATATTCTGTTTACAGCTAAGTACACACATTTAGAATCAGAGATAGCAGCAGTAGCTCAAGGTACAATTGTGAATTAACTGGAGATACACATTCATTTTAATTATGTTTACTGAAATTACTGTAATGACAGGAAATCAACATATGTGTTTACATCATACAGGAATTAAAATTGATCACAAGGTGCTGAATGTTGCCATTTGTCACTCTCTGAAAATTGTTTAGAGTTTTTGATTTTTTTCTTCTTTGCGCAGAAAACATAAATTCCAGACTGACCTGGAATGCTGTGTATGATGGAGTAGCATATGACCATTTAATCAATAATGTCTGTATCACTTGTTCAATAAGGGGAGAAGAGAAAAAAATATGAATCATCTGCAGGTTTGATAAATTGTAACATTAATAATTCAATAGCATTTCAGTCTAAGCTCCCTGTCAGAGATGTCTGAGAGAAGTGGAAATTTCCTCCAAGCCAGTGCATAGATTACAGTCCATGGTGCCATTGGCAGGATTCTGCTGGAGATTATTCTGAAACTGCTTCAGTAGTCTAGAAACTAACTAAAGTTAAAAAATTTAACTATCATTAAATTAGATTTGGGAATCAGCTAGATTTCTTTTTTTCTTTCTTTTTGCTGTTTTTTTTAAAATATATTATAAAGAATCTCTAATGTCCACCTATCACTATAACAAAAACAAAGAAACACCTCTTAACAGTGCAACCAAGACTACTAAAAATGTTTAAACCAAAAATTGCTTACTATGTAATCCAGTTAATGTTGTGGCACTTTATCCTGCACTTGGGAGAGATTTTTATTAGTGTGTGTGACAGGAGACAATGGTGATTACTGATCAATCATCATGTAATTAGAACATAAAAGTTGAATGGTGATTGGGTTTTCCTTCTTTTAAATCCTTAATGAAGCTATTTTCAAATTTTAATATTCTTTTGTAACCAGATCATTCCCTTACACCCTGACAATCTCTATTATTGTGATAGAAAATGGATTAATATATGTGAAAAAAATAATAATATTTTTTATAATTGCATCCATTTTCCCTAAAAAGGTTCCTATTAGGAAAAGATAAAGATCATTTTTAAATAAAAATTACTTTGCATATTAAAACAGCCATGAGATATTTTAACTGTCAGATTATCGTATAATATATGTGTGCATTATGTCCTTTTCCCAGAATTTTAGGAAGTTTAGAAGAAAAGAAATGTTTTTATATTGTGCCTCTTGGTCTAATATTTTATTGATAAATCAGAGAAATATTTGGGTTGGAAGTCCACAATATTGGACACAACTTACATGTCTTAGATTAATGTTAAAACATATGGTAATAACATGACATTTAATTATGTTAGAGTGAAAAAAAACGCCCTCAGTGTCAGCAATATTAATTTTATTTAAAATACAATGAAAAGAGGTGTAAAATATTTTATATCTTGTAATTCTTGTTTATCAAAAAATTATTCTGTAGCAGGTAACTGGCATGTTATTATTCAACATCTGATACTTAAGATCCTGGAAATTATATTTTTGTTCAATATTTAAATTCAAGCACTTGGATTTTTCTTTTTTAGCTCCAGCTATTCAACTTAAAGAACATGTTTATAGTTACTATTGAATTATAGTATCAGTTTATAGGTGTTGGGAACTTTCTTTCTAGATCATATATCTCTTCATCTGAATAATTTTTTGATAAAAGTTAAATTTCTTTAAGTTCAATTCCACTTCAATCATTGTAGCAGAGAATCATACCTCATTGCATGATTTTTATATCTTTGCTAATATATTATCAAATACTTTTTTCATATTATCATAAAAACTTTAGGTTTTTTCACAAGCATTTTAAGATGTTTGTATTATTTATATTTGTATTTATATTTATATTTATATTTGTATTTGTATTTGTATTTGTATTTGTATTTGTATTTGTATTTGTGTTTGTATTTGTATTTGTATTTGTATTTGTATTTATATTTATATATAGTAAAGGTTCTTTAAATGTGCCTTTCAAAGTTTTTCTCCTTTAGGATATTACATAGGTTATAAAACAATATAAGAGTTTCTAACTGGCCTTATAACAAGTAGAATAAACTACTACTACTACTACTACTACTACTACTACTACTACTACTACTACTAAACTCCACAAATAAAAAAACTTTATCTTAAAAAAATTGGCAACACAGAATTAAATCTAATACCATGTGTCATAGCAAAAAAAAATAAAAATAAATAGAAGACCAAACACTTAATAAGAAATTTATTTTAGATTTAATATAGAGACTTCCATCAGTACTAATGCTAGGAACTGGAAAGTAATCAGATGTAGCAAATGCTGCAAAAATATTGAAGTCAGATATTGCATCTTTTTCAAGATTTTTTTTTTAAATTGGCCCCACTTCTTCACCTGCTCTAACTCTTGAGATCTCAGTAGACAATCATTTTATCTACCAGTCAGGAATTTTTGCTGTTAAATGGTAAAGAACAGGAGTGGGACTAGCTGTACTGATATGGTATATTTAACTACTATTGCTATTCAGATAAAATTATATGCCCTTATCTGCAAGATTTTATAGTACCATCTTAGAGCTTGCTGCTACATTGAAATGCTCCACAAAGCACAATGTGGGTAAATTTGCTTTCATTGAGGATGTGCAAATGTACTGGTCAGTGACCTGATTTAAAAGCCATTGGACTAAAATTAAAACCAGATCCAAATCCAATAGCACACCCAAGTTGTGAATAACAGTTTGGTCTCATTAAACTGAAATTAATAGTCTGAGCTGTTGTTTACAAGAATTATATCTTATTTCCCCCATAATTATAGCCAAAGTATTTAAGACTGAATAAAAGCAAAATTAAAAACATAACATGGAGTGGTGCACTGTTTGCAAGGAATGCAGCTGGGTTGTGTTTAAAGTTTTGCACTGTTACTAGATATTGATGTTCCTCTGTTTCTTAATGCTTTACATCAGAATATTCCTGCACAGAACTCCGAGGTTCTGAGGCAGCTAACAGCCACTGGCTGAGAAGATAAGCATTTAAATATCTTTGATCCTAGCACTCTGATTTGAGGAATGCTCTGTGTGACCATGTTGTATGATCAGAGCACAGACACAATCCAATGGCTGGTGCTGAGAGCCTGACATCCACACTGCTCTTCTGAGGGTTTCCTTCTGGAGCAGCTCGAGAGTGCTTCTGTGGACTGCAAGTGCATCAGTAACTGGGAAATGTTATGTGCACTCAGGAAGTTTAGTTTCATCCCAAAGTAATTGAGTTTATATGCTCCAGGACTTCTCAGAGCATGAAAAAATGTGTAGCAAGTGGAGGAAATGGAGAAACTTAGCTTGAAAGCTTGTTCAATCTTTTAGAAAAAAAATCTATTCCATCCTGGAGATGATGATTATTAATATAATGGTGATAGTCTCTTAGAGATATAATGTAGTGAGTTTTTCAGGGTTCACAAGGCTTGTTCTCTCTCAATCAACTTTATTTTTTTTTAGTCTTTATTTTACATGTAGCTGACTGGAAAGTGAAAAATCATTATTTAGAAAAAACATTTATGAAATTTCTTCCTGTTAACCACACTTTTACTGAAAATATGAAACAAAATGTCACAACTGAAAAAAACCTCCAATATCTAGCTGCTGTTTTCCTTACTTGATTGTGGATCCTTACTGCTGTGAGGTACTATTACAAAATAATTGGGAATTATGAAAATCAAAATTTTAACTTATAAAAGGTTTGATTTTTGTCTTCTGCATCCTGTGGGCTAATATTTGAAGTTACTTATCATTCATCTCCTTGCAGTGGTCAGCGCACATACAGGAGGATAGTCTGCATAGTCTGCATAGCTCTGGAGTTGGTGGTTTTGTTTTTGTTTTGGTTTTTTTGTTTGTTTGTTTGTTTTTGTCTTCAGCATTTATTTAGCAGCAAAGCATTCTAGTTTTTCTTTCCTTAACTGGGATAATATGAGCCACTACACTAACATCAATAGATACATGTACCTCTGCCTTAATATACCTTAATATACATTCTTAACTTCAAGTCTGAATTTTTTGCAGACTTTTAGGCTACAGGTGTTGAGTAAAATGCCAGAGGTGCAGCCTTCTGCCTTCTGAGCTGTGCCCAGTTGTTGTCAAAGGCCCTGGGGAAATGGACCTTCCCCAGACCATGTGTCAAGATCCGGTCACTAAAGTTCTTAGAAATGCCTCTGCCCTAATCAAGGTGCAAAGGAGACCATATGCCAGTGACAACAATATGGGTTTTATTTGATGGTAAATATGGGAGAGAGACACAGAGAGAGAAAATAAGTAACAGAAAATAGGTGGGGACAGAAAGAGAGTGACAGAGACAGAATAAGGAAAATATCACCACTCTGTGGGTCCCAGCAATGCTCTGTTGCTCTTCTCCAGCTGGTCTTCCACCCTCCAAAAAGCACATAATCCAATGGATTCTATGGTCAGGCTGGGTAGGAAAACCCAGGCAGCTCCCTGGGATGGTGAATTTGCTGTTGTCTCTTATAACAGACTCTGAATTTGTTGCATCATGTGCAGTCCTGTGGTGCAAGGCTTCAGGAATGACTCTGAGGAGTGCCTCTGAGGCACTTTGGAGGGTCTTTGCTGGATTATGACATCCTCTCAGCTGCCTCTCACATGGATGTCCCATGGGTTAGGGGTTCCACAAACCCTAAACCAAAGCTGGGCCAGTTTTTGCAAGGGAGGATGGGTGTTCACTGCCTCTATCCAGAGCTTACACCTGAAACCTCCTCCCCTTCCTCATTTTGGGGGGAGCAGACCCGGTCTCTGTGGGCTGTGGTCTCCCCCACCCCAAACTTAGCCAGGGAAGAATCTCTGCTGCATTTGGCTTTCATAACAAACCTCTTGTGGGTGTATTCCTCTGCCTCAGCCTTGTTTGTTTTTCCCTAGGCTGAAATGATTGGAAAATAGCATCTTCTCTAGGTGGCTTAACTTACAGTCCAAAGTTACAGTCAGGCATCTTCAGGGAGGCTTCTTTGGTTGCAGCTTCTTTATACAGTTTTTGTTAGACAAAAAGGGCAAAACTATTTTTATATCAATGTTTGAGGCATGAACCACTTTGGTTTCTGAAACATGGAGATGATGGGTCTTCCTTGGCTCTAGCCTGAGCAGCCAATGGACCTGGGGATGAGAAGGAAGTTCAGGGAGGCTGGATGGGAGTTAACTACATGTGTGTTTGTGGAGAGCTTTTGATTTTTTTGTTTGTTTCTCATGAAAGTGTTCCTACCATAAATACTAGCTTGATCTCACTGTGCTGCATTTGAGTTCCAAGTGATAGAAAAAATTTGAATTTTAAACTAACTTTAGTTTAATCACTATGAAAATTAAAGGTCTGGGATAAACAAGTAGATTAAATATTTTCTTTCTGCATTGATTTTCTTTAAAACAGGAGAAGTTCAGACACTTACACAGGCTTGTTTAGCAGCTATTTTAGACAGTGTTTCTGGTGTTTGTGTGTTTGTTTCCTTCACTGTGAACAACATTTCAATTTTCTCTAAAGAATATATTATTCACTTGGGAAATGTGGCATATTTTGGGTTTACTCAAGATTCTTTGCAATATTTCTATTTTTGTTTCTGTTTCTATGATTTCTATTTGTGTTTAATTTGGTTTCTAATTTATTTGGGTTTCTCTCCAATGCCTAAAGCTTTCTTCATTTTTTGAATATCTGAATAGATCTTGGCAAAATTGCTTCTCTTCAGTTCTAGATACCAGTTTACCATATGAGTAAATTTACTGAGCCAAAATTAAATTATGCCTTTGATAGACTTTTTAAAATTTCATTTTACTTCTGCCCATAAATAACAGCCATATTTCAAAAAAATAGTATCTGGGAATTTTATATGTCCCCTCTGTTCTATTCTTTGAGATTTTCACTCTTTTTGATTCAACCTGAATCTTTGATTTATGAGATATATATATTAAAATAACCAACAAGTTAGCCAAGTTCCCACTGGAATGCACAGACTGACAAGACAATTTTACTGAAGGATACAAATCTCCAATATCAGATAATATACTGAAAGTATGTTATAAGTTGATGTCAATCATTTGTATCTTTATGTCAAATTTCTGTCTTCCACTAGAAGTATACTGTGGAAGTCATAGTATGTTTTTTGGCAAAAAGTTGAGTCAGTGAAGCTATCTTCCCATCATAAAAGTGGCAGTGCAGCCAAATTTTGTTTCTTATCTGTCCCTACTTCACACTTGGTTATGTGTTCTCTTTATTTGCTTCTTGGAAATCGTTCCACAGAATAATATCTTTTCCCCTGTCATTTCTGAATAAGACAGAAATATCTCCTTAAATACTGATGAACAGGTGATCATGATTTTGGAATGCTACATTTTATGTTTTCTCATAACTCATGCTCAAGGGCATTGACATCTGCTTAATCCTCTTTTCTCACTGTCGTGGTTTGGGCCGG
>VZSR01003806.1:2308914-2334025 GCA_013398615.1 Brachypodius melanocephalos | reverse complement strand
TAGAAAGGAAAATATGGAACTCCAGAATAAGATTTATCCAGGCACAAGAAAATCAATAGAAAGGAGTGAAGACTTGCAAACTAGATTACTAATGTAACAGGCCAGAGACCATCCTTTGCTTCTGAGACCAAATGATATATCCTGACTTCTACTCATGTGCCCCAAATCTTTTTCTCCAGATGAATTAGTTTCAGACTGTCTCCCAAGAACAGCATCTAGGAAACTTACCAGCCCAAACGCTTTACAAACTTATTGAACTCCACCATAAAACTGCTGTTTACATTTCTGTATCTAAAAAAAAAAGTTCCAGAATCTTTCAGTTTTATCTTATAGATTGAAAAAGAAAAAAACCCAAACCATCATTTCACCATTCATCCATAGTCATATCAGAATAATTTGCTTTAATCTTCAAAGTTAGAATTTATTTGCGTATTTTGTTCCTTTCATATTCCAACATAGTAGCCATATTCCAGTCTTCACTTGCTGAATTAAACCATTCTTATTTCTTTGCAAAAAAAAGTGTTAAAGTGTGATTTCTTAGAACAACCTAAAAGAACCCTCTTTCTTGCAGTATTTAAGCAATGTAAAATTCCAGTGGAATCCTGCTGCATGTCTGCAATCTCTTGCCATATTGAGTACAAATAAGTAATGATTGCAGCAAGGATATTTTTTGTGTTTCTGACATGTTTTACATTTTCATCTCTTTGATTCCAAGCAGTGTTATGAAAACTATAAACCAAGTTCATTGTGTTGTGTGATGGATGTTGTAAATTCCTCTGAGAAGACATGCAAAGCCACAGATGTGTTCAAAGACCCAAGGTCTTAAATCACTGACAAATCAAGGCAGCAAACTATTTTTATTATTGTCAAAGGGATAGATATGCATCAGCTTTGAAAGAAGCACATCAAATTAAGAAAGGTGGAAAAAGAGCATATAAATGTAGTTAAAATAGATTGGAAAAAAGATAAGGTACGTGTGCTCAGGTCATATGTGGAAAGATCACCATGAATTCTCCTTTTCCCCCTTAGAAAGTAAGTGACTGAAATACTTGATGCTGAATTGTTGCTAACTGGCTGATGTCAAATTCTTTCTTAAATTCTTCATTAACCCTTTCCAAGGGGAAGGATATTCTAGTGGATTCTAGTATGTTCCAGCCTTTTTTTGAAATTTTTGTGAATCTTGCCAGCCTCTGTGCACTTGGAGAACAAACTGAATGTACTGATAGCCCTGACTAATATCTAAGATTGCTTATCCTTAAGAGTCAGAAGAGATAATTTCAATTGGAAATGACAGGTTAAAAAAAAAGTGATACTAGTAGGAATACCAATGCATGGGTCTGAACAGAAATTTTAAAAAAAAGGGAAAAAAAAAAAAAAGGCAGGATTAAATCACAGCCTCTGGAATTTTGGACACAGGCAATAAAGTTTAATGGAGAAATGTCCAGCTGCAGCTAAGCATTTAGTTGGAATAGCATTCCCACCACCAGCTATACAAACAGTAGTATATGTAAAATAAGATAGCACAAGTTGTGTCCTAGCTGAGGTAAGCACTGAAATTAATTCCACTCCATCTGAAAATGTTCACAATCTGGCCTGTAAGCCTGTGATTGCCTCAGGAGTCCATGTTTTTCCTCTCTGGATACAGCCCACATGGCGATTGTTCAACTGCATCACTTCTAAAAATGTACAAGAGATATATTAGCAAAATCATCTTCCTACCTATACATCACAGTTCTAATTCTCCCTTTCTGTCTTAATTGCTCAAGCATCATTACATTGTCGGTCTATGCTAAAGACAATTTATATCCCATGATATTAATACACTTTTATTGTTATCTTCTAAAAAATTTCTACTTAGGCTCGTTGTATCACATATTTATTTGTGTGCAGAGAACTGGATGGACTTTAATAATCTTCTATTAATGAGCTTACATCCATTTTTATTAGTCTCCATAAATTCAAATTTAACGTCTTATTTAGCTCATTTCTATGTTGAGTGTGCACTTCAGTTTTGTCTTCATTTCTATCAATCTCTTTATGATATTCCTCCTTTGCTTCACCCTGCTGCATTTGTCTTTTTGTGCTGTGTCCGACTTTGCAAATGTTTTTCACTTTTTAGAAACAGTCCACTAACAAAAGTCATCTTCTGTTCAAATTCTTCCAGTATATGACCCATTCAGTTCCAAGTAATCCCTAGTGGCTTGCATAAAATTTCTCTCTTTCTGTCATATTAAGATTCATAAATCAAATGCATACCAAATGATTTCTCTTTCCATCTCTTCTCATGTTCTTTTTGTTCGATGCTAACGTTTTCTCCTTCTCTACTTTCATAATACTAAAACCACCTTTTCCTCTGAGGGATCCATCATTCCAGGTCCTCAGTTTCCTGTTTTATTCTAGAGGAGAGAATGGACTAAGGTCCCCTAGGCTGACCTCAGGAGGAACAGCATGACATAGCATGGGTTGATATGGCCACACTTCCCTGGCCCCACAGATGGCAAAAAGCATCATGGCCTTATCTTTACTGCTTCCTGGGAAGTGCCTCAACTACCCTTGGGCATTTTAAGGGGGGAAATCTTGGCCTGAATGGAAATTCTTTCAAGAAATGTGCTGATAAATAATATGGATGTGCTAGCCTGGCCTGTTGCCTAGAAAAGTTTGCTGCTTGCCACTGGCTGTGTTTTGGATGTTGTGGAGAGACTGCTGAGCCCTGTATAAACCCCCAGCTAAAAATCCCCTGGTTTTCTGTGTGGGCACCAGTGGGAATCCAGTGGCACCCTGGTGAGTCCAGAAAGTGACTACAGAGATCTGAGGGTGATGGTTGGGGCTGTAAAAGACTGATAGTGCTCTCCAGAGTTCTTCTGCTGAGGGCAAAGGGTGTAAGGAGGAGGGCAGAGATTCGCTGTGTTAACCATTGATTGCAGAGCTGGTGCTGGGAGCAGGATTTTGTTATCTATCACCATGGAACCCTGTTTGAAGATCAACGTCTGCTTAGGAGGGATGGGATCCGCCTGACTAACCATGGCAAAAGTATCTTTGCCAGCAGGATGGCTGACCTGGTAAAGAGGGGTTTAAGCCAGGAATTTCAGAGGAAATTAAATTACCACAAGCTCTGGTGGGGGTAGTGAAGGACACATTTGCTGCCCAAAGAGCCTGGAGCAATATGAAAAAAGGGAAATACAACGAAGCACGGCTGAAGCAGGGTTACTGCTGGAATTCGCATATAAGCAAGGCGGTGACTGCAAGGTACAAGACCTCGGCATGAGTTCAAGGAGGGTAATAATGCTTGACCAAGCTGGTAACCTTGCATGATGAAATGAGTGTCTTGGTATTTGAGGGGTGAGCAGTGAATATTTTTACTTTGATTTCAGTAACTTTTTCAACCCTGTCTCCTGTGAGACAGATTCTCACAGAGAAACTGATGAGGTATGAGCTGGCTGAGCAGACAACGAGGTGGAATTAGAGCTGGTTGAATGACTGGACTGTAGCTGGAAGTCATAACCAGTGGGATAGCCCAGTGGTCAATACTGGGTGAAATTCTCTTTAATATCTTTATTTATGACATGGAAAACAGAACTGAGCGCACACTGATCAAGTTCATGGATGGTACAAAATTGAGAGGTGTGGATGATAAGTTATGTGGTTGTGCTGCCTTTCACCTGGATAGGCTGAAAAATTGGGCAGACAAGAACTTCATGAAACTAGACAAAAGGAAATACCAATTCTTACACCTGAGGAGGAATAACTTAGCAATATCTGTAAATGCCTGAACAGAGGATGCAAAGAGGACACAGCCAAGCTCTTTTCAGGGATGTCCAAGTACAGGATAAGAGGCAATGAACACAAACAGAAACTCAGGAGGTTCCATCTCAACACATGACAAAACATTTTTACTCTGAAAGTGACTGAACAGTGGCACAAGTTTCCCAGAAAGATATTGGGAATTCTTTGTCCTTAGAGACCTTAAACTTGATGGCACACAGCCTCAAGAAATCTTTGGCTGACCCTGTTTTGAACAAGGGAATTGGAGGAAAAGCTCTCCAAACTGTATTTTAATTGTCCACTAAATTGAAGAAAAAAATTATATTTTTTAATCAGAGCATAGAATTTTAATGATCTTTTTGTCAAGTCCAGTAATAGTCTTGGTTGTTTATAAAGCTCCTTGTATTATCTTTGTTGGCAGCATTATTTAAAATAAAGAGAAAAAAGCAAACAAAATAAAACTAGTCTTCTTCAAGTAAACAATTTCCATAACAGCTCTGTTTTTTTCAGAAGTCCAGTTGTGTCTGAATTTGAGGTAAACCAGTTTGTAGTCTTTCTTAGGGAAGATATCTCAAAGTATACCTATAACTATAAAGCACACCTATTTTTATACTATGTCTCACAGTGTTGGATAGGAAAAGTACTTTGGGATTGCTGTCTTCCTTTTGCAATCTAACTCCCTGAAGGTTTGGCTGATTTTGAGTGGAAAGTACAGCCTTGGCAGTGTTTACTACAAAGCGAACTGGAGCCTGGGCTGTTCACAAATGTAGTGAAGGTAGATGGAGCTGGGCTCTGCAAACCTTCAGGCAGCATCTGTGGCCTCCCAGCAAAATTACATTGTAGATGTAGCCATAGCACCTGGGAGTGGGATGTTTTGTCCCATCTATTTCTTTCAGATGAATATGACGTGCACCACTGGAAACTTAGTTCAGAGATCTGAGCATAAATCAGAGCAGCAAAACACCAGATGTGACCAAACCAGAAGGAACACCCAGAAATCAGAAACATTTCTACCCGCTGTATTTTTATAATAAACAAATCTTGTTAATGGATAGGCAGACAGCAAGGAGACTCCTCAATGGTTTGGCTCATCAAATCAGAAAATATGCAGAGAGTATAGAAGTGGTTCAGGACACTTCATATGAAGGAAGGCCTTTCCTCTCTAAAGAAGGCAAAGAAAGACAGAAGGCCAAATAAGCAGATATATCAGGGTGAGGAGCTCTCTCTGACCAGCCCAATTGCAGTTTTACTGTAGCTTGAGGTTTCTGGAGCTTCCCTCTCAAAAGAAATGAACAGAACAGCAAAAGAGAGAATGGGGGAGACACAGTCTCTTCTGTGTGTGCCAGAGTGATGGTAACTAAACTGAACAGGGAATAGGAAGAAAGCACAACCAAGGATGCCAGAAAAAGGCATCATGTGGAGTTAAGATAAAAATATTTGTATGCCTTGAAACAAGAAATTAATATGGATATGTGAACTTGTAACAGTACTGATTATAATTAGAAAGGTAGATCTAATTGTCGGGTCTTGACTGCTGAGTCAACAGGGCATAATTTCTAAATTAGAGGGTTGCTCACTACTTATAACATCAGTATAAAAATGCAGCCTGATGTGAAGGAAAGTGAAGAATAACCAAAGAGTAAAGTGTGCTGGCAAATCACATGGGATGTTTGTTAAAAAAAAAAAAAAAACAACAACAAACCATAAACCCCAAAGATTAGAATGATAAATTTGAAATTTTATAATTTCTTTTCTTGTCAAAACATCTTTTACCAGGGATTAAGTTTTGCTTAGCATACTGCATCCTCGTTGCAGAATATGAGTCTTAAAGTGATTTCAGTTATATTGTAGGAGTTACATAGTTTCATTTTCTATAAGAGGTTAAATGTTCATGTAATTGAATAAAATGATTTCCTATGGGCTATTCTATGCATGCACATACAGATTATGTGTATTAATATGCCTCTGATTTTTATTAAAAATAATCAAATCTTTTTAAGAATGTGGAAATTTTAAGTAGTTTAAATTTAAAGGGTTTAAATCTATGGGTAAAGACTTCTGGCTGCCTTTAGAGTTAACTTATCTATAGCATATATAGGCATATAAAGAACATGTTTAACCTTTTCAGTTAATTAAGTGATGATGTAAAAATCCTAGAAAAATATATAAAAATAAATCCATTATCCATATCAGTAATTTTCAGATTTGGGGCTTTCGTATTTTTAATAATAAACTTTCTACAATACCTCTAACTCCTTGTCCAATAACAAATCATTAACATGATTTTATTTCATTATTATCTTAGGAAGACTTTAATGAATGCATCTTAAACTGTTTGCAATTGAAATTCTATATGTGCTTTGATTAAAAATTTTGCATGGTACTTTGGTCACATTTTACTTCTTGATGAAAATGATGATTTAATTATGATAACTTGATGAGGCATGCATTTAAAAAACTCTCCAGAGTTGCTTTTTTTTCCCCCTAAATTCTTGGTTGGGACCAAGGTCACTGTTGAAATGAAAGGTTATGTGTGAGTAATTCTTTATGAAAATTAATAATATAGGAGCAACAGGAATTGTTCTGTTCTTTACCAATGTGAAAACATATGCTGCTCCTATGGACCTGACCAACTCTTGGTCCTTTGCAGAGGTAAAGATTCTGTTAAGTCAATATGAGGTCAGGGAGAAAGGTTAGGCAAAAAGGCAATATTTACTGATGTTACAGCTTTGCGTTTCCTCAGGGGAAAAAATGGCAGCAGAGCTGGTGGTAAGTTTTCCTGTGGATATTCTAAATATCTCTTGGAGTCCAAAAATAATGTGAGACTTTAAATTTCTGATTTTAAAAAGAGAGTAAGAGAAAATTATCAGTGCTTTTTAGAACTGGTTTGAATAAAGAAAACTAGAGAGCTATGACAGGACCCTTTTTGGGAATAGCTAATAAATTGATCAAGAAATTTAAATAGATGAAAAGAAAGCTGAGCATGGCAAAAATAACTTGGGGGATTCAGCTACACATTTCTGCACAGAAAGAATTCTTTCTTATAGAAAGAATGATGACACAAAAGCTTACAACAGTGAGGAGATGAGAGAAAGCATCTAGATGGTCATCTTTGTCATATATTGAGCTTTTTCATGAACTTGAGGAGTTAACCAGAAAAAATCTTTCACACTTTTTTAAGGATCTGTATAATTTCTCTGGAAATTTTGAAAAATAAAACACATAAAATCCCCTGATCCACATGTATTTCATGCAGAAGTCGAATAGATTTCTGTAGAAAGGATTAAAAAAGGATAAAATTTCCAGATGTGAACCAAAAATACTGTTCTAAAATTCAAAAAGTGCCCAGTCTAATTATACTACTACACCACTGACTTATAGCTGTCACTGAGAAATGTTTTTCTTCATTTAAAGAATGGGGTTTTTTTTACTCTCATGAAACACCCATCTCTGTCTTCAGTCTCTGTTGAACTTTGAGATTACATTTGAGTTTAGCATCTCTCTTAGTTTCTTTTTTGTCCTCACACTGGTTGCTGATCAGTCCTTGGCACTTCACTACTTCATTTAACGACTCTTTTCTCATGCCATTGAATCTGCATATTTCACACTTTCCTCAACACAGTGGAATATTTTCTTAAGTATCTGTGAAGGCTGTCTCTGTTCACTTCAAATCTGCTTTTTCTGTTCGGTTCTACCATCTGTTTACCTAAATAACTATTTTCCAGTTACTTTAAATCTCCTTAGTTCCATCTGGTTTTTCCTACCATTGACTCAGACTATAAACGCTCCTCTGTTTTCTCCTTCCCTCCCTGCCTCTCTCTCTGTCTCTCCCTTTATCCCTCCCTCTTTTTCTCTCCCCCACACAGGACCCTGCTGGTTTCTCACAAGATGATATTATCACAGTGCAGCACAATATTCTTCTCAACTTTTTTTTGCCTCCTTCTTTTCCTCCTGACATTCAGTTCTCCTTTCTCCTTGTTGATCTGCATACTTTCTAGCAGTTCTCCCCATAACTTTGCTCTTGTCATTATGACCTCTCTTCAACTCCGAAACTCTTCCACACCACTCTTACCTTTGCATTTTCTTTCCACATAATTTCTCACTACTTTCTGAATCTTTTATTTAACGATTTTAAAAGGGCAGTCTTTGCTCTTTGAAAGATATCCCACCTTTATCTTAAATTTTATTAATTTGTTGTCCTATCTTGTTCATCCCTTTTACTTCAAGCTCATTAAATGCAGACTGGTTTTTCCCATTTATTTATGCTCAATTTATCCCTTACATTGAAGGGTACTATTTTTGTTAATATCTTTAGTGACATTTTAGCAAAGCCTTGGACTTTTACAATATTTCTTCATCATCTTTGACCTCTAAACTGCCTTTTATTTTGCTTGAAATAATTTTCTGTCTTTGCTTCTGAAACTGCTCTCGCTGTGTCTCTCTTTCTGCCTGTCTAATCATTCTGTTGATAGATCTTTTAGAAACCCTTCCATTTCGCTGCTTCCTGTAGGTTTCCCATAGGTCATGTCCTCCATTCTTTAGATTTATGTTTCTACACTAGTAAATCTTTCTTTCTGTGCAAACTAAAGCTAAATAAAACTATAGCCTCAGCCAAAAGGCTTGGAGTTTCTTGTGTTTAGATGCATTGATTCTGGGGAAAAAAAAGCCAAACTTCCAGCAACACAAAGAAGTTTCTAGAGACTGAATGAAACACATAATCACTTGATTAAATCTAGCAGCAGATGAGATTTTATGATGCCAGATTTTCTTGTTTTGCTTTGGTTTCGAAGAATGATACTCTGCTAAAATGCTTGATTTATCCATAACACTACATTGTAAATTGCCAGAAGAAAGAGGGAGAAAGCTTACCATAGTTGCCAGTTGACATGATACCCTTGATGAATGATTTTCAAACTCCATTCATATCCTCACATAAAAATGTGGGGAAGTGAGTTCCTCTGGACACTTATTTAGAGGTATACAGAGCTCTGAGTGAGTAGGACTAGAGTCAGTGCTGCTGCAGTCAAATGGCTGCTCAGACCTCACTGATGTTCTGGCAGCTTCCTCAAGAGTTTAATTGTATAAAATAAACAGAGGCCTTGACTGATAACCAGTTTTACTGTCTGAACATGACTTTCTGGTTCTATATGGAACAATGTATAGTTGTCAATATCAAGGGCTCTTGAGAAAGCGTGTAAGGAAAGAGTAACAAGGAGAAAAATAAAGGCAACAAAATAATAAAAAAAATCAAATAAACTCTCTAATAGAACAAAGGAATAGAATTCCTCAAAGAGAAGCAAAAGACATGCTGAAAAATGGGTACTCTCAGGCACTTGCTGTGATTCTTGGGAAGGGTCCTGTGCAGGGTCAGAATTTGGACTGAATGATCCTTGTGGGTCCTTTTCAACTCACCTGATCCTGTGATTCTGTAATAAAAAGAACCTGAAAAATGAAAAGGTTAGATGAGAAAACTGTTGTGGCACATAGATGGAGTGAAATTTAGCTCAAAAGTGGGAAGACCCAGCCTTGACCCATCCCTCTATCCCAAAACTTCCCCTGAAATCAGGGTATTAATGCATGTTTATTGTGTTGCAAACAATGAGCCATGGAATTAAAAGAAGAAACTCACGTGCCAGGATAGGCAACCATCACAATTTTGGTCATAAACTTTACATTGTGATGAAAGGAGATTATTACATCATTTTTAGGTTACACACTATAATTATTATTTGTCTTCTTTCATATGTCATAAACTACTCATTTCTTAGTATTCACAACCCCTCTAACCATCAGAGATCAGGCCTCTTTTGTTTAAGTGTGATAACTGATATCTCAGCATGCAGAAATAAGCTGGATGCCTGAAAGAGGGCTCTGAAACATTTGGCTTCTTTACAAAAGATTGAGAGTACAGAAAGAGGAAGTGAGAATACTATATACTGCAACAGAGGGGCATAGTAACATAGCTTAGACATGTCAATATATTTGATAATTTATTTTTTTATCTGATTAAAAAAATTGTAATAAAGCAATGGAAAATTAAAGTTGTTTGCACAGCAAGTTCTTGTCTCACACAGTTTAAAGATGCATTAAATTTTGTTTGGCTACTTTGAAACAACATTTTTTAAGATAATGAGAGGTTAAGTGAACTTTTTATTTTCAGCCTAAATCACAAGTCACTAGCAGTCCTTTTGGCCAAACAAAGTCTAATGCTAATATAAATTTAACTAATTTAAGTACAGGCCCTTGGTAATGATGTCGTCAGTTTGTATTCCAACCATAGTAAACAAAGGAGTATCCAGAATAGGGTAAAATACAGAGATATTTAATTTTTTTTTTTTTGGTCAAACAATACAGGAAATAAATAGTATTGATGTAAGCTATTAACTACAAGTGTGTGTTTGCTTATGTGCTTAAACTATCTTGCAGTGTTATTATGTCAAAATTTATTTCTGGCATCAGACATTCATGTTGTGGCCCCAAGACTTCATTACACCACATGTTTTAGTCTGCCTTCTGAAAGAATAAACTGTAAGTGAGGATGATCCCAAAACAGTACTCTTAACTTCTGCCTAACAGCACTAGACTATCTATGATCAACCTTAGGGGAAACCATAAAATCTAGACATGTATTAATGTAGCCTAAGTTATATTTTCATTGAGTCTTTGCTTTTTTGAATTGACCCTTTTTAGCAATATTAGAACTCTTGATAAACGTGTAATGGAGTGACACTTTGCTTGTCTGTAACAGAGATTGATCAAAGAGTCTGCAACAAAGCAGATTTATTACTCTTTTACCATATGATTGAATACAATATGTGCATATGGAGGTATTTCTGAAGACTTAGATGCATGTCTCAGACAGACAAAGAGTGAAATCACATGCCAGATGGTGTATCATTTCTTCTCATCGAATTTCCTTTTCCCTGATGTCTGAGAGCTACCTGGGGAGCCTGGTTGAAAAAGAAATCCAAACGAAAAGCCAAATTTCTGGGGAGAAACGACTACAGAGTGGGAGGGAAACTATTTCAGCTTTCTTGAATTTTTTGTTGAGCACAGATCTTGAAAATAAATATGTGTACTGTCTTGTTAAAATCTAATTTTAAATCAATATAATTAATCAAATGGTATAATTTCTAGTTTTACAAATTCTCAGAAAATTCTTCACATTAACTGTCACACTATTTTACTTGTATTTAAATATGATAAAGAGATAGTGGAATCTTCTTCATTCTGCCTCTTTTGTATTCTAGTACTTATACTAAGGCACTTTACAAGTAATGATCTCCAAACAAGTCAGTCTTGCAGTTCCTGGTTTTATTCCTACTACTTGTAGTCCATCAGTTTGATGTCCCATCCCAGTGCCCAGAGAGAATAAATCCTTGGTCAGGCAAACAGAGCAGAGAACAAGCCCTAGTCCTAGGGCCAAAGCTTGAGTCCTGGACAAACTTTCTGGAGACACAACACCAGTCCCCTGAAATATATCTAAACTTGGATACACAGGTTGAGTTTAAAATAAATTTCTAGCAGAGAAAACAGTGAACATCCCAGTGAGAAGACCCTCTTCCCAGTTCTTTATTTTTACCTAAATTTCCCGCAGATTCTTATATTTTTTGGCTTAAAAAACTGGCCTTTTAGTATTTGTTCAAAATTCTAATGAATCACAGCTCCTATAGGCAAAAATGTTCAACATTTCATTCTTTATTCACCCAAGAACTATATGAGGAAGTTGCCTTTTGCCTAATTTTAGTCCTGTTATATCACTTCTAATGAAACTTGTTTAGATACACATTTATTTTTAAGCATGCCTGAAATCTATGTGTGTCATTGTACTGGCAATGTGAGATCCTCTCCCTTCTCATGAGATCCTTGTGTCTGCTCACATTTAACAAGAATCAGGAATATCTACTTTGTGCTAGGATGGAATCATTCACCCTGCCAAATATTGTGTGGCTATAATAGTTTATTTTGTGAGTGATACATAATACAGGTAATAAAAAGGAGGAATTTTTAATTTCAAAGAAGAGGCAAATAAACTAGGATAATTTAGTGAACAGATAACATTTCCCATCCCTTGACTTAAGAGTTTTAAGCAAGATTCTTAGGAGTACCAACTGAAATAATGGAAAACTAATAAATATGCGTAGCTTCCCAGTTACTGTGTTTGCTGCTTGTCACAGAGACAACTCACAAAACTTGTATATTCCCTGAGAGCCAGGAACAAATTTCCACTGGGTTTCTAGGAAAAGCCTGATGCCTTTTCCTGCCTAAGAAAATATTCATCTCATTGGGTTGTTTTGTTGTTTTTTTTTTTTTTTTCCACTTTCGAGCTGTTTATATTTTAAGATTTTCCTAAAGGATTAGCATCTGGGGTTTTTAATTTTTTTTTTGTGTGTGTGTGTTAAAAAGAGATTTACATATTGTGGCTGTCATTCTTGCTGTTATTTATGACATTTCTTTGCTGCCACAATGGAATCTCTGCGTGATCTGAGAAGGAATCATTTTACAAATGGAGTTGCAGACAGACTAATTATAATTCCAGTAGCAAAGCCCTGGATCCACACAATTTACTGTGTGTGCTACATGGCTTCAGAGCCTAAATATCTGCCTTTATGGAGTAGGATCTATTCATTAAAAATCAGCCATTTATCTTACCATACATTTTATATTAAATACCATGACAACCACAGGGGCTTTTTCATGTTCTGTTGATAGATGTTATTAAAAAGTGACTCACTGCCATTAATGAGTCCTTAATTCATCAGCCAAACGAATTGAGATTTAAAGTGTTTACTATTCTTTTATCACTTTTAATATATCGTGATCCACATTTGATGCTTACTTGCTCATCTAAATGGAACAGAATGTGACAAATTTGATTTCTGATTTAATGCTTATGGTACCTAGCTGACTAACTTTTTATCACATGAAATTATCTGGGATTGTAGAAAGACCTGAGCAGCTAAAATAGAAGTCAGAACTCAGAATCAATGGGCATATTCACTCCTGTCTAAGCAGCTGTCCTGGCTGGCAGCACAGGCACAGGTCCCTTCCAGCTCCAGAGGTCTTATCGCATCGACCTGGCTTCCTTCCCTATCTGCCAAGCTTTGTAGGTAAAACCTGCCAAAAAGAACAGAGCTGAAAGTAGATACACCTATTTATACCCTCTAGTGTACTTAGGAGGGGACAACTTGTTTCCAGGTACGAGGTAGCTTTACATGTTGCTTTTGTATTGGGAGAAGCAAAGATTACTGTCCAGTCTTTAATTTTCCTGTTTGTGTCTCTGGCAGCCTGGGTCTGGAGAGGACAGGCTGCTGTTACAGTTGTATCATTCTTGGGATATTCCCATCCTTGGGAGAATAGAATCAAAGTAATACAGAGTCGGGAAAAGTGGGAAAGATGGAAGAGGAACTTAAACTTCTGAAACAGTAAATGTTGATGACCACTCAGAATTTGTAATCAGACTGATGAAAGAAGGATGGAAAGGGAGGTATTTTGGAAATGGAGGACAAGTGCTTCTGTCATTGGGCAGGGTACACAGGAATGGTAGGAAATGTGGGAGTTTGGTGGGAAGGATGATGAATTTACCTTTCAGTGTGTGGGTGAATGTGAGTCATTGTCACACACCTTGCAGATTAGCAGGGTAATTTCAAATACTACGTGTTGTCCCAAATATGAGTTCTTTTACCCTGTGTGCAAGAGCCAATCAACATACTGGGTTGAGATACTTGATTTTATTACAATTCTGCAGAACAGGGTGCCAACCACGTAACACAGCTGATATATCTTTTAGGAAACAAGCACAATTTTTCTATACAAAAAGATAAAGAAAGAATGATGCAGAAACAGGTGATTAGTCACTCATACTTATATAACAAAATTCCTAATGCGCATGTGGTCTTGGTACAGTTCATTATACCATCATCTATATATACAAATTTCTGTGGGGGTGTGTGTTTTTAGCAATATAATCACCTAAGATAACTTGAGGTTATATTTCCATCCTATCAGGTACCACCAAGTTATTATTTAACCTTATTCTCTATTACAGTTTCTGCTTCAATCTATGCAGGACAATTACTTGTTAACAAAAAAAAAAGGATTTATATTATTCTGTTTGTGGGGACTCTTCAGTTCCTCTGGCATACTGTTGTCATGGTTTCAAGACCAACCTATAGTTGCTGTGAAATTTTGTGGATTTTTAACCTCTTCTTCCATGACAGATACATGGCTATAGCAGAATATTCTTTCAAAGATCTTATTTGTATTAACAGTTTGGTGATTTATACTTACCTGATTGAAAATTTTCGATCTTTTAAATTGGTTAGACTACTCATCAATCATGGACACTTTAAATAACCTGAAAATACTTTTATTGTTAGGATGAAAAAAATTCACCGTTTTCATTGGTCCTATTATATGCATAAAATAGAAACTTTGCTACAGATTGATCAAAACTTAAAAATCACAATTAATATAAAATTTCATTAGTAGTGTTAAATTACACAAATCAACCTTATGAAACAATTACTGGGCCCTAAATGTGACTACAAAATTAATTTGGGGGGGAGGGGTTCTTTTTCACATTTCACCAGTAATGGCTGGGTTAATGAGTGAAATTCAGTGAATCATGGATATGAAATTTGTATAGTCAAAGGCAAGAAGCACTCTGTTCAGTACCTTCTTTTAGGAGAAAGAAGAGCTAGTTAGAAGATAAGTTTTGCTAGTGCATTATTCCATCAAGACCATGACTTCATAGTGTTTTTCAAGGAACCAGTAAAACCAATATCTTAGTAGATTAGTGTTAAAAAGAAACAGTTAGCATCTCTATCACAGTAAACCCATACAGTTTATTTAATGCAGTTCACAGAAGGAGAACAAACTGCTTTCATGGTATTTCAAAAAAAATAGCTCAGAGAGAGGAATAAACAGTGATAAGACTCAAAGAAGGCATTTTCTCACACACTTCAAGGCCTGAAATCAGATATGAATTCAGTCTCAAATCACTGCCTGCTCTTGCTGCCTGTCAGAATAGACTGACTTGGAGTATGCTGAGAAAAATGTTCCCCTTCACTACCATTTTCATTCCACTGCACTGAGCACCACTGTTAGTAGAAAAGCTGCTTATATGGGAACTCTTTTAAAAAACCACTTCAGTAGAAAGTAACTTATTCCCACCTAATCAGTGACACAATATTTAAATAAAACTTATCACAACCATCTGGAAAAGATATATATATATATATATATATATATATATATATATAATTTTGGCAGCCCACCATTTCCTGCAGTCATTTATCAGTATTCATTTTGAGCTGAACTGAGCTTTGTAAACCCCCTTGGCAAGTGTGCAGCACATGACTATATAGGAGATATAACTATGCTGGTGTATGTAGACCAGACAGACTGTTTTCCTAGGTTATTGAAGACTGGGGAGCTGATTCATGCTGGTGGCTGTCTGAGAAAAAGCTCCATTTCATTTCTGCTTCAAGGCTGTCAGCCTTCAGTAGGAGACAGGGATAGCGTGTAAGTGCTGCACATCGTTTTGGGAAGCATTTACCTTAGAATCACAGAATCACAGAATGTGTAAGATTGGAAAGAGTGACAGTGGGCCATCTGGTCCAACCTCCTGCTCAAGCAGGGCTGTCCTAGAGCACATGGCACAGGGTTACATCCAGACAGGTTTTGGATGTGTCCAGTGAGGGAGACTCCACAGCCTCTCTGTGCAGTCTGTTCCAGTGCTCAGTCAACCATACAGTAAAGAAGTTCTTCCTCATGTCCAGGTGGAATTTCCTGTGCATCAGTTTCTGCCCATTGCCTCTTGTCCTGTTGTCCTGCTGCTTGGCACCATGCTTGTGGTCCTGTTTCTTGACCTCCATTTGATCCAGGACTTCTTTCATAGAGAAGAGAAGCCACTCTTTCCAGGGTCTTGTTCAAGTGATAGGTTTTTTTTTTTTTTTTAGTCCTGTGTTTTTGTTTTGACTTTCACCAAATATTTGTGACACTCTCATAAGTTCGTACCTTTTTTGGGGGGTGAAGGCTCTACCTCAGAGCATCACTATCATTTAAGCAAAATCTAGCCTTTTGTTCTTTCAGATTAGGAAGTTTAGAATTAAAAACTGTTTTCTGTTAGAAATCATTGAAAAACGATTCTGAGTTCTCTTTTCTAACAGGCTGAGGAACATCCTACATGCTCAAGGAAGTTCTGGAGGCCTGAGAAATTTTAATTCGAAGAATATGTAAAAGTAATTAAAAGGCTGCAAGTTGTTTAAGAGATATTATTTAGAGATGTGTTTTACTTCAGTACAAATGAGTAATGACAGTTAGTCATTTGTCACTCTAGATAAAAAGAAGACATAATATCTAGAGACAGTTAGTCACTCTAGATAATAGCAAGAATCCAGTGACTTCAGAGATAAGGACTCAGATAAAGCATCCTAACCACCCTGAGCATCACCATAACTATCCTTGTACTAACATTTATCCTAATCCAGAAATGTAGGAACACTGAAATACTTCCCTGCCTGGTCTAGCAAATCTTTAGCCACCTAAAAGATCCTGCAGGGCATAGTTTCTTATCCCATAAATCATCCAGTGAGTACTAGATAATGCTGATTTTCTGGCATGGGACAAACTTAAACCCAAACTATCTCTTATCTAATCTACCTGCTTCCTACAGTATAGTCAGAAAAAAATAATTTTACTTAATGGTGGTGAATGAAGGAAACTGTGTATCAATTCTCATCCACCTTTAAATTTGTTTTGAAGTAAAGCAGGTCTGATTTTTAAATTATTATAATATACTATTACTGTGTGTATAATTAGAGGAAAATAGACCTTGATGTATGATGGAGTGATATAAAGGAGGCAATTTTAAAATTATGTCTTTAAAATCTAAGAAAAAATCCTGTATACACAATTTTGATGTGACATTTCTACTTATGGCCCCTTACCAAAGCCTGCCATTTTGTGTATTGTAATGTTTCATTAAGTAGTATTTCTAAAAGATTCTGAAATTATGAAAGAGGGTGATCACATGAGTTATTACAGTACTTCATTTTAATGAGGCGTGTAAATTAAGGATTTTTTTTGTTGTTGTTGTACCATTTCACTCCACATCCGGGCATTATCCCCCTACAGGTTTGTTACTTCTCTTGCCCCTTAACAGTAGGACAAAGATTATTTTGGTGTAATAAGGTTATAAAACAAGCAAAAAAATACCGTAGGCATTGCCTATTTAAAATTATCTATATTACATCTTTAATATGGACGAGGTTAGAGAACTGGTAGACTTCAAAAGCTCAATGTTTAAATTTAGTCAAAGAAAATTCTGTACTGCTTTTGAGAGTCATGGCTGAATAGTCAGCATCAACAAACTCCATAGGCTTAAGAAATTTGAATAATTTGCAGAGTTGCACAATCTACAATATTTTCTGCTAAATTTGACCATGAGTTTTCCTTTTTCATCTGGGATGTGGAGAAAGAATTATGCAGCTGCTAGAATTGTTCAAAATATTTGGATGCAATGTAAATAAAGCCTTTTGAATGTTTGTTGTGGGAATAGTAAAACTGTATGGATGGATAAAGATGTGAACAGGAAAAAGCTCAAAAGATCAAAAGCTCAAATAATTTGAAATTTGAAAAGCCCTCTAGGCACCTGGTTGCTTTTATATATGCATCAATACTTAGAGAATATTGGTCTTTACATATGTCTGCCCAGTCACATATACAATTCTGCCACTACTATACCACACAATGCTCCTACTGCACTATAGAATACCAAAATATATACAAAAAATATATATAATATACCAAAACAGTACAGCTATTACCACCCCTGCTGCTGCTTCTATACAAAGGCAATACTAATACTACCATTCTGCCATCAGGAATGTTTGAAGGTTAAATACTTTGTGGATTATGAAGGGTAAAGATATTGCGGTAACAACATAAATACAGATGACAAGAATGCCCACAATAAAAATTATGGGGATTTGAGTATGTACTTCAAACATTTAGATGTGTCTCACAAAATGCTTAATGAATAATGACAATAATTTTCACTATTTAGATTCTCTCAATATTTAAGAAATTAATTTTTAAAAAATCAGAGAAAAACAATAGATATTTTTAACACTTTCGAGAAGCAGATGGCAAAAATCTCCATACCATTTGAGACTTATCATCACCACATTTTTGCCTTGATTCCTAGTTTTCTTTATTTTAAATATTGGAATATACCTCTATAAGTCAGTTGTGTCTGTACAGAAAGTATGATTTGTGCTAGAGAAGTAACATGTACAACTGAGGAGAAAAGACCTTGACTTTGATTTGCCTGGAAAGGTAATTTTGTTGTGAAATCCATGGCTCAGATAAACCCCCACCTCACTTCACCTTGTCTTTGATGAGAACTCAGAGATAATCAAACATACTATAATCAGTAAGCTACAGAGAAAGGTCCTATTGTCAATAAATCTCATTAATAAAGCAAAAATTTCTTTACAGATTGTTGTATTGTAGATCCAGACTGCAGTAAGAGAGCCCCGTGGACTCTTAAACTCAAGATGCATCAGAAGGTCAGATTTTGTTGACATTCAGGAACTGAAAAAATCTTGTCTGGGAAGTGTCACCCTATTCTGTCTCCATACCGTACAACAGAAGAAAAAATTTTCCAGCTCTGTAAGACACAGAAACAACCACTCCTTCACCTCTGGATCTGTATGGGGAACCACAGGAGAAGTTATCACAGTTTGAAAGCTGAGACATTTCCTAAAGACCTTCCAAATAGCAATCAGCTGGGTCCATTTCAGCAACTCTGGAGAACCTTCCTAAAACTAAGAGCTAGAAATAGTGATGGAGAAAGAGGAGGACCTGACAGCCAGCTCTCCAAGGACGGATATTCTCACATGCTTCCCCTGCCAGAGTGTAGTATTCCTCCTCATCCCTTAGTGGCAGCAGCTGTGGAATGGACACGCCAAAGGAAGAACATAGATGCTGTGAAGCAGAAAGAGGATGTTTAGAGAAGGAGAGCAAAAGCAAAAGACAGAAATCAGGACAGGAGGAGGACAATTTTGGGTCTCATGCCTTGTCTTCAAAACTGGAGAACATCTAACCTCCAGAATTCCTGGCCTTCAGCAGCAGAATGAACATTTCTCTCTACTCCCAAAAACATACTTAATATTTTTTCCTCTGAAAGAAAAAATTAAATTATGTAAATGAGGAATTAAAGACAGGGAGTGCATGAAAATGTAATAAAAGCCAAATCCATTGTTACAGTTGTCCTGTAGAGAATCAATCTGTTCAAATTTAAACAAGTGCATTTATGATATATGGGGGAGTAATGTCTATTTTAGTAAACACAGGAAACATTTTATGTACAATATAAATAAATATCATCAGAGAATTACTAGGATAATTAACAATCAAATTGTCAGAGATGAGTATGCATTGGACATTATCCTTGAACAGCCATACAATTAGTACAGAAAAATTTCTTTGAAGTATTTAATGAGAAGCTGCATCAAAAAATTGTCTTTAACCTCTCAACTCAAATAGTCAAAGAAAATGTTTCTTTCAGGAATTAATGATATAGTCAATATGTGATGCAATAGAGAATCACTTGTCTACAATACCCAATTCTGCAGTGAACTGTACTAACACATACACTAAGTGAAAATTAAGCATGCCATCAAATAAAGTATGTAAAGAATGTGTTTAACTATGTACAGACTTTCAATGTACTGGCTCATTGATATATCAGGCTATTTTTCTCAGTAAAAGAAAATAAAAGTGTTCTTGAATCTTATCTTCATCAGTTAAAGCAGAAAAGGATGCAGAAAGAATTGATATAGTTACATATCTGTGACTTGCTTTAAGCAGGTGCTGCTAGAGTAAGTTTTGCTGTTTAGCATACCTGTTTGCATCAAAATTTAACAGTCAGTAAACAATTTTTTTTTCTTGCAGTTGTGATAGAAGTGTCTCCTACATATGCTGTTTGGAATTTCAGTAGATGTCTAGAATTCAGTGTCTATTAAAATGACACACTATTAATCTGAGAATTTTATAACACATATATTGTTTATAACACATATATTCAGGTTTTACAGGCCTCCAGTGCCCTGCTTGTGTGGGGTAAAATAGAACTCTTAGCTTTTCCTTTGCACTTCAATTATCTGTATTGTGTTACTGTATTGTGTCGTGCTCCTATTTAATATTTGCAGTGCATAATTAAAAAGTAATTCAGGGAAAATATTTCTTAGCAAAAGTCTGATTATGTATTTATTTCCTCAAAGAGGAAACAAACTAAATTATATAACAGTGTCTTTGTTCTCAGCAATTCAAGATTGCTTTGGGTCATTGGTTCATTTTTCTGAATGCCAAGAATTTCAAGAGTTTAAATATCACTTTGTAGCTCTTAGCTACATTTTAATTACAGTACCCTGCCTTTTCATCTATTATCTCTTCACTGTGAAGATATTTCCCATATCCATAACACTTCCCAGCTTCTTGTTGTTCTCCTGCAGTGCTCCCCGGGGTAATTGCATTGCTGGGCTTGCAGCTGGAGTAGGCTGGGACATAGCTTAGGTAATCGTAGAGCAGTCAGCCCAGAAGAAATGTATCTTCTAAAATTTCTTCTGCTGATGAGTAAAGAGCATATCATTTCAGCAAAGTGTACCTCTTTAATAACTTCCCAAGTTTGTAGCATGTTTTGTTATTTGTTAGCATATTTTGAGAAGTACGGGAATTCTGTTTAATTCAACCATAAATTGCTAAATGAATTGCCATCATTCGTTATTTCATTTTAATGGAGTTTGGAGATTTATTAAGAGTATTCTGTTTTCAAGTCTTGGAATGTGATGCAAAGTTCAAGGACCCATTGTAGCGGAGCACAGGGAGTACACGTAAGAGAAAGATAATGCCTACTGAGAAGAATTCATAATTTAAATTTAAGTCAGTGAAATAAACAGTGCAGGAAGCATGGGGTAACAGAGAGAATAATGAGGAAATGGCCTCAAGCTGTGCCAGGGGAGCTGTAAGTTGGACATTAGGAAATATTTTTTCACTGAAAGAGTTGCCAAACACGAGAATGGTCTTTCTAGGGAACTGTTGGACTCACTATCCCTGGAGGTGTCCAGGAAATGACTGGATTGTTGTGGTTTATCTGACATGGTGGTGTTCTCTCAAAGGCTGGACTCGATGAGCTTGTGTAAGAGCCTGGAGGGATTGCTGGCTCCGAGCATTTCAGGTGCCCGTGTGTGGCAAGGGGCAGCTTGGATCTTGCTCTGGTGGGGTGATGAACTGCCCCTTACACCCCACCCTTCCCCAGCTTGTATCCCAGCCCTGCAGCGGCTGCCAATCCCTGGCACACTGGAGCAATGCCCCACACCTGCCTCTGGAGCCCCTAACCCAGCTCCTGTGTGGCCAAATGACTGCAAAACCCACCTGGGGAAGGGCCCAGGAGGTCAAGGGGTATTTAAAGCAGAACAGGAGGAACCACATAACCCTACCTCCTTTTGGAACTCGTATCAGCTGAACACAACTGGAACCAGAAGTGATAGCTATGTTTGGGTTTTTTCCATATCTTTGTCTTTTTCTTTCTTTATCTTCTTCTAATTCCCTCTTCTTAGACTTTTCAAGTAACTTAAAATTGAATGGGCTTAGAATTGCTAAGTTTAATGGGCCGAGTTAATGCTTTGAGAATTGTTTCATGTTGATTGAACACTGTTCTAAATGTTTTGCTAAAGTCCTTTGATTTTTCTGAGGTTGCTAGTAAAGTCTTTTTTGTTGTTTTGACCTCTTGAGGATATCTTATTAGTATTTCTCCTGTGACTGTAACTCAGAGTACATGAAAAACCGTAAGCCCTTTTAAAAGCCTTACTGAGTGAGTTTTTTGGAGCCTTACATCTTGAAGATATTTTCCAACCTTAATGATTCCATGATTCTGTGTTCAACAATGTTGTAAACCAAAGAGGAATTCATTCCTGTTGAGTAGGCTGGGCCTGTCTGATGACAGGGACCCACCAAAGCCCTTTTATTACTCCTCTGCTCAACTGGGCAGGGTAGAGAAAATAGAACAGAAGGGCCATGGGTTGAGCCAAGGACAGAGAGACCACTTGGCAATTATAGTCATGGAGAAAACAGACTTCACCTGGGGGAAAGTAGTTGAATTTTCCAATCAAAATCAGAGTAGGACAATGAGAAGTTAAACCTAATCTTAAAACACCTTCAATTCAACCATCCCTCCTTCACTATTTTCATTCCTCTACCTTTTGCCTGCCACCAGTTCAGTGGGATGGGGAATGGGTGTCACATGCTATTTCTGTCACAGCTTCCTCCTCAGGAGAAGGAATTCTTCCCCTGCACTAATGTGGCATCCCTCCCATGGGAGACAGTACTCCATGAACTTCTCCAAGGTGAGTCCTTTCCAAGGAGTGCAGTCCTTCAGAAACAGGCTGCTCCAGTGTGGGTTCCTTGTGGAGTCACGAGTCCTTCCAGCAAACCTGCTCCAGCATGGACTTCTCTCTCCACAGGGCCACAGATTCTGACAAGAGCCTGCTTCCCACAGTCATAGCTTTCTTTTGGGCATCCACTTGCTCCAGCATGGGGTCCTCCAGGGTCCGTAGGTGTTTGCTCCACCACGGACCTCCACTGGCTGCAGGAGCACAGCTGCTTCACCATGGTCTCTACCATGGACTGCTGGGCTGGTATCTGGCACCTTCTCCCCCTCCTACTTCACTGACCTTGGTGTTTTTCTCACATATACTTATTTTCTCTTCCCTGTCTGCATTTTCCTTCTGCTCAGTAACTTTTTCCCCTTCTTAAATATGTTATCCCCGCGGCACTACCACTGTCACCTATGGGCTCAGCTTTGGCCAGTGACACATCTGTCTTGGAGCCATCTGGCATTGGCTCTACTGGATACAGGGGAAGCTTCTGGCAATTTCTCACAGAAACCACTGCTCAAATGTTCCCTCTGTCCCCCACCCTGCTTCTCCTGAAAGTTTGCTACACAAACCCAATATGCCTGGAGGAAAAACAAGACAAACATCATCAAGATATGTTTCTGTGTGTACACACACAACTTCAGTCAGAATGCCTTGAATCCAAGATTTACAGTGCATACATTCTCATCTTGGCTTTCTAACCAAATTGTTTTCTTGTGTTTTGGCCCCAAAGGAGCACTTTGAAAACAGCAGAGAGCAAACTGTGTCTTTTATAATTCTGTGCTCTGACAGAAGTGTCAATTGAAGGTGATGAGAACATATTACACTATCATAGTATAAGCCACAAGAAGCATTTTGTAGCAAACCATAAGTCAGCTAGTAGAGAATGCAGTGGAGATGTTTTAGTTTTCCTGAACTTGTTGTCATACATCCTAACACACATAGCATGCCTTCATAAAACATAATTATGCACATTAATAAGCATTAATATAAGTTAATTGTCTGTGTCCACCCAGGATTTCAACATTGCTTCTGGAACTGTGACAATGTGGACCTTCAAGGTTAGGAACACACAATGATATTAACAGTTCTAAAAATTCCCCCAAAATACACTGGTTTCTTGAGGGTGAGGCCATTTCTGACATATCAATTTAGCAGGAACAAGTAGAAAAAATGCCTCACTCTATCACTGATATTCATCCCAGCTACTGAGAGCTACTAAAACATGACTGCTGGTGCCTGTAGGAGGAAGAGGCGCTTCCAAAAAGAGACTAATCCCATTTCAAGATAGCTAATTAATCTCTGGAATGAATCACCCTTTAAAAACGTTAAAAATAAGAGAAAGAGAGAAATTTTTCAATTAGGACCATGTGCATTATGTAATTAAAAACACAATAAGATTTGACACTTAAGGTGAAAAAACAGGAGTAAGAGATTGCTTATGTTTAGAAAGATTGTAAATATTTGTGAGCTAGTATCCTAGTGTTTCCTCTTCCAAATCTTAATTTTCTTTCCATTTAGGCTTGTACCTCTTGTAATGGGGAAAAAAACCCAAAAAACAAAAAACAAACAAACAAAAAAAACCAAAACCCCAAAAAACAAAAAAACCCAAACCAAAACAAAAAAACCCCCCCAAACATTAATCAGTAAAGTGTAAATGAGATATGATTATTTTCTGTTCAGTGGGGCCCAGTGCATCAGTGTTCTGAATACTTGAAGTGCTTGCTCATACAACAGTTGTCAGATATCAGTGGGACCACTTCTGTCATTAAATGTTGATGGATTTAATTTGAATTTCTTTGAAATATGATTACTTCATCTATCACCACTTGTTCAGGCCTCTATAAAATTATCTAAGGAAAACCAAAATAAAGGAGTAATTTACTTACAATGTTTCCTCAGTGGTAAACCCCTTGCCTTAATAAAACTCATTTCAGCCTTTTTCTCATCTGTCCAATATATTTCACTGCAAAAAGATTTCCCAAAATCCCCTAGAATTTTTACAATAATGTTTGACAAGACAATGTGGAAAAAGTATTCACTTTGAAATGCATGATGCAGCAAGAGATCTGCTGATTCATCTCTCTCGTTGTAAACTCTGTTATTGGCCACTGTTTTAGAAATGCCATCTCCATCTTGTTGTACCACCAATATAGTTTTCCTTCCTGACCAAATTGAGACACTAGTACCTTTTTTTTTTTTTTTTTTTTTTTTTTTTTTAAACCCAGGGTGAATCCTGCATTTGGCCTATCAGCTTCACCACATGCTAATGAAGAATCATTCACTTCTTTTATCCAACTTTTAAATTTTAATTAAATTCTTTTCCACGTGGCTTATCTTGCTCTTTTGTTCAATTTCAAGTAATGTGTTCATTTTGTGTGTCCTGAAAATAATCTTTCTTATTTTAATAACTAATCTTTCTAGTTTTTCTTTATTTGTGCTATTTGAATAAACATTTCCAGTCTGGAGAGGATGATAAATGTTGCTATAAACGGGGAGCAAATTGCACCCCCATCCACCAAATAATAGTGCTAATCATCTCAGCAGCTATTCACATGATTTAAAGATCCAAAAAGCCAATAGAAGCATTTATTTACATCTAGAAGGTGCTAAATAAGGAGTTGCCCATAGAATTTATCGTGAAAGAAGCCACATGGGAGGAACCGATTGCAACACTTGGCATAAAAGTTCAGCTTCTTGATGAATATACAAGTAGTGAATGTTCTGGAGGATTGCAGAGACCACTCTATAACATAACTACATTGTTAAATAGTTGGTGGTGAGGCAAGATACACACAATGGCCAGGAACTGAGCAAGTAAAGCTGAATTTTGCCTGTGTTGTCTCAGTGCTGTCTTCCTTGTGGGTGATTGTCCTGGGTTGTAGTATAGGATTAGCACAAAGTAT
>VZSR01003806.1:2296695-2308814 GCA_013398615.1 Brachypodius melanocephalos | reverse complement strand
TCTGACCATATGCTGAGGCTTCCTGAGCTCTTATCAGAAGAGTTTGTATGCTGGATCACCTGTAAAAGGGAGATAGAATGCATACAGTCACAGGGAAGGTAAGAGAAGACAGCAAATGGTCAAACTTTTTCTCTGCCTCTTGTTCTGAAGGTTGAGGTCATCTATCCCCTCAGAGAAGTCCAGGGTTTCAGAACATGCTTGAAATCTTTAACCTATATTTAAACAGGATGCTACTGTTGCCTAGAATTGAAAGAAAAACAATCCAAACACTATTAAAGTGGTAACATAAAGGGCAGCTCTTTAATGAAAACTATCATGTGCTCAAAATAAAGCTCTGCCCATATCTGGCATCAGATTTTCACAAATCTTGTAAGTTTAATTAATTACCGTATCTAGCAAATAAAACCAATAAAAGACTGGATGACCTGGTACCCCACCCTAGGGCCTGCTTAAGTCTCTCCAGGGATTCTTAGCCCTGTATTTTGTTATGTCTCCCAGGTGCTGGTGCAAAACAGCGTGTCCTTGTTAGAAATTCTTTTCTTGAAAATGAGAATAAACAGAATTTCAAGAAGGGGGGCATAATGTGTGAGGAAGGGGCATCTGCTATTCTAAGGTGTAAGAAAATGCCAGAAACTATACAGGTATATATTAAAAATTTACAAAGCTACAAATATATAAATATATATATAAAAAAGCTAAAAATCCTTAGGTATCATTACAGGTAAATAAATGTCTCATCTAGGAAGGTGAAAGAAGAAAGTGTCTAATTTTATTTGACAAAAATAGACTACCTCATAGCCTGTCCAGATGAACTTTCTCTTCAAGTGTGACTTAAACAACAAAAATAAGTCAAACTTTCATGATCATGAAAATAGGAATGAATCTCAGTGATTTGCCTACCGTGGAACTCTGTCTGTAAAATAAAACCAACTTATGTTTGGATCAGGAAGAATTCTGTAACCTTTACATTTCTGAAATGTAAATATAGGATATTCTCAGGTACTGAAATTTCTTTCATGCAGGATCCTATTTAAATTAGTTTCCACAAATCATCTAATTTCAATTTCTTTTTCGCCCTCTTGGGTTGAAACAAATTCGAGGATGTTTCTTTTTCCATTAGTATATCAAGTGCCTGGTCCTACAAATTATCATCAATGCTTTTCTACTGATCTTCTCTTTGTTTAAAAAATGCATAACTTTGAAACTTGTTAATATTAAATGTTGTTAATGGTCTATCTTAATTAAAATATTGAGTTTAAAATCATCCTCAAATAGAAAAATTTGCTAAAGCCAAAGAAATAATTTGAATGGTATATATTACATAATATAAATCAATCATAAATAAAAATTGTGCTTTATATCATTAAAAAGTTACTTTTAATATAAAGTTTTAAAAATATATTTGCATCCTCCTTGAAGAATTTATCTTTATACCAAGGAATCTGTGATACTCTGATGTTGCAAAGAGAGTAATGCCTACAGAAATACTTTGTTGGAATGAAATTGAGCAAAACTAGAATTCTCATGTCACCTTGTTTAAATCCTCATGTTTCCCAAAGGATGATACACACCCTATTTTATATTCAATCGATAAGATTAAAAAAGGAGGGGGGGAAGAAAAAAAGAAAAAGTAAAAAGAAAAAATTGTTTTGATGGTGAAGAACATAACCTTACATCACCACATCTATAACTAATATTCCTGAAAGCAAAGCTTTTGATATATATGCACATGGACTACAATGAAAATAAAGACATTAAGAATACCAACAGCCACACTGACAACACTCTGAGATCTTATTAAACAGATTTTCACTGTGTCTTCAAATCCTTTGCAGTGAGCAGAAGGAAGTTATGCATATATATAAAAACTATGTCTTTTCTTGCATATGAGAATTGATGAATCCTTCCTACATTTTGTTAGGAGTGAGAAATTCAAAAGCTGTGGTTCAAACAGGCTTCTTTGTAAATATCTGTCAATTAAAGCAGGGATATGTGACTGCACAGGATCTCTTATTTAAAGAAAGCAATGCTCTAGTTTGGTGAGACTTTAAAATGTCTTGTTAGGAAGTGAACCAGGCATTATAAGAACCAATATTTGACCTCTAAGAGTCTATTACTTTTGCTCAACTGGTAGATTTAGCTGGAAGTAATTGATGAACTATTTTATTTCAGGGTCATACATGAAGGAAATAGCTCATATTACTACCTTTCCATTAAGAGGTCTGTTCTAGTAATCTGGATTGAAAACACTATGCATGTTTTATGTCCACTTTATACCATTGAATTTTATGAACCAAAATGTATATAAGCAGTAATGAAAAGTACATGCCATACAGTGAGATGAATGTAAAGGCCATTCTAATTTATTTCTTTTTCTGTGTGCACTCTCCTGCTCCCTGCTGAGTAACTCATTTTTCCTATCAGCACAGAATAGTCCACAAATTGCAGTATATTTCCAATGGTGCCTAAATTAAACCTTTGAATTTTTCAGTGCTTTTCTCCTTGAACACAATATGTAAGGACAGAGTGTGCAATAATCCTATTACTTGGTACAGAAATGGGCTAGGGCTAGTGGAGTGTCTGGTGCTTTCAGCTTCCAATTAGTGACTGCAGTTCTTGAATATAAATTTGCAGAGTAATTTAGTTGCAGTCACTTTATCAAACAAGAAGTAGAAACATTGTACACTTTCCAAGAAATCAGATTTTAAAGCTATTATCACCTATAAATTATATTATTTACTAAAATCTTTTCATCAAAAGTTGTGAATATAGAATACCTTGTGCTTCTTTAGGATTATTTTCTAAGGAAAAAAAAGAGAATATCTCAGATGAAGCATGAACTGTTATTCATTACTTAATTTGAATTTACATGGCTGCATATACAAATGAGTTGTGCTAATATTTTTTCTTCCAATAATACTTAAATTACTCTTTTTTTAAGTTACAGAGTTTAGTTTATATCTAGAATTTGACAAGTATCAAGCACTTTAAAACTCTCTCATCCTATCTCTCAGATACAGACCTAATTTCATAGGAGGTGTTAAGTAAGAGATCTCAATTTTAGGTAAGCATATATATGAATAGAGGAATGAGAAAACTGAATATAATCCTCCTATTTATAGAGTTAAATACCCAAGAATGGAATAACTTGTGCATTTGGAAGTGATGCTGCTAACTTGGGAGGAAGCATTGCAACTTGGTTAAACCTTCTGGGGGGAATTTTTTCAATCCATTTATTAAGATAAATGCCACAAAGATTATTTCTATTAAGATAAAACATAGAGGAGGAAAAAGAAAGCTTCACACATAATGAACACCTTGCTGAAGAAATGTTTGGATTTTTTTCCTATATGTGGGTTTTGCTAGAGCAATATTCCAAGTGTACTTCATGGAGCTCTTAGAGTGTACTCCATAGAGCTTGTGACCAGCAACTGGTTGGTTCCCAAGGGAATGGGCTGAGTGGAGAACAGGGTGCACAGCTCTGATGGAGGGGGAAATGGAGAGCAGGTAGGTAAAAATGAGGGGACCCTGTGTCCCTGAGATAGATAAGAGGGAGGGCATTCATTTCAGAACCTTCCAGAAGTTCAGAATGTCTTGATAAACAGAAAAAAAAATCCCTTCAGGAGGTGTTTTAATTAGTGTGACTTTTCCCCACCTCTGTTCAAAAGAGGCAGGCAGAACCAAACAAGCTTTGTATCAATCTGCAGCATACAGTCCAATGCCCTGCATAGGCATGCATGTGGTAACATCTTTTGAAATTTGTCCAGACTAGGCATTGAAAAATAACCTGAATCTTCACCATCTGTGGCAGACTAGCCTTAGTCAGCAGCCAAAAAAAAATGTGTGCTCTCTCACACACCCTCAGTGGGACAAAGGGGAGAAAGCAGGGAGATGGGAATGAGAAAGGTCAATGCAGAGAGAAAGACGGGAAGATCTCCTATGAATGACGCCACTGGCAAAACAGATCCTACTTGGGGAAAAAGACCATAATCTATTACAAATAAAAAGAAATATTTAATTAGTGACTTGAATGGAGTGAAACAAAAAGGCAAACATAAACAAACATCTTCCCTTTCCCAGGCTCACTTTAAACTCCTCTACCTCCTGCTGGATGTTTCTCCTGCTTCACAACAACAACAATGGTGCTCACAGAGCTGTTTCCTTTACTTTTCCCCTCACTCCTTTCTCACATGTGCTTTCCCTGACATACCTCAGCCGTGGGCTCAGCTGTGCCCTGCAGTGGGTGGGTTGGCTCCAGCTGCATCCAGCATGGAGAAGTCCCAGCCTCTCCTCACAGAGACCCCCTTCAGCCCCCACTGCCAACACCTGGGCATCTGCCCCCCTACAACTCTGACTCAGGTGTGTGAAACAAGGGCAACTTCAGTCTTTCCTAGCTGGGGTACCATCACAGGTGCTTCATGGACTTTTGAACGCTCATCATCAAAATATCTGGCTAGAAAGGCTTGCTGAAATACATGACAAACATTGCAGATATCTCAGCAGATAGGTGTGTCTAAGGAGCATTTTTTCTCATATACACTTACAGAGTAACAGGACACATCTATTCCATGTGTAGTGTTTCAACCTGGGTAACAATTACTGGTCTTGTTGAAATGCTGAGGAGTCAGACAAAATAGGGCCCTGGTGTGGTTAGTGATTTTCTTCAGCTCTGGAAGCTGTGGCACTATTAACTCCCTCCTTGACTTCCTTCCAGGCAAGTACAGGATTGTTTACATCCCCTTTAACAGGATCATGATGACTGTTGTTCTTTCCTGATTATAGTGTTTCAAACTTATATTAGTCTCTGAATTACTTTGAGTTCTGCAGAATTTGGGAAATATTGGATTGAAACCTCTGCCTAGAAAGATAACAGGGAGGGAGTAGGTAATAGACCTGTACTACTCCTTTCTTTGCTTCTAACACAGGAAAGACTGAGCTCTTTCACTGCTCTTGACACAAGAAATATTGAGGTCTCTCATCAAAGCTTTTCAGTTGTCAGATATGGATAAACAGAAGTTTCATCCATCTGCCCAGAACCCCTGACAATGTCCCCACTTCTCACTGTTTCTCTGCTAGTCACAAACAACTTTTAAACTCAGTCTGAACTTCAAGAAACAGAAATTATTTTAATATATCTCCTCCACCCTACAATCTCTGCCTAGTAATCAGTCTGAGGAGTTTAAGAGAGTTTCTGTTGTACTTTGAATTAATTTCCTAGTCTCAGTTTAGTTTCAGGCAGGAATGGCAAAGGATCCCTTTCTATGGACACAGAAATGCTTTTGATGCAGGATAATAATCCAGTAAATGATACCAGCCACTCTTCTAATTTTTTTTTTTCTAAACATAATTCTGAAAACTTAAAACTTTTTTATCAGTCGGGTAGATAAATTTCAGAGCTTCAAACTGGGTTTATTAGCATAGCAGGTTTTGTTGGTCTTTGGGATAAAAGGCAAAGTATCTGCTTGTTTTACTAAAATTGGGAACCTAGACACTAAGAAATTCTTCACTACTCAAAAAAGTATCTCATAGACTGCCAGTTGATTGTCAGCCTATAAAAGTACCACCTTAACTACCAGAATGAAACAAAATCCTTCTAATAAGACTGACCTTCCTGTGCTATTTGAAAATGACATTAGCACCAGGATGAACAAATCCTTGGGGAAAAAGTCTCAAGGTAAAAGTTATTCTGAAGCTAAACAATAATGAGATTTTTTTTTTCAGTGGATAACCAGCAAATTACCTGTTTTGAAAGGATTGAATTTAACATCAACTGCAGGGGAAGCTATTTGAGGATTTTATTGCAAGCAATAGAGCACTCACTAGGACTTGCATGGACATATCAGTGCATATTTACAAATTTTCAAATATTTTGGGGACATGGACATTTGTAAGTGTTTTACATTACAAAAATCCCAAACAGTGATTTTGAAGAACTAATTTTCTCAAACTTAGCTGTAGGCATGTATCCATATGAAGAATGTTAAAGAATGGGATCATCCTTTAAAACTCTGAATATGATGCAGCTGAAGCTGCAATAATCAAATGGATCCTTGGTTTAACATTGACATCTTTTATCATTTCCCTGACTATGTCTGGTAGACTAGGCATGTTATGCAATCAGTGGCCATATGTGCATGTAGAAACTCTGAACAGGGAGCAAGAAGCCCAAAACAAGGGCACAAAAATCTCCTGGTTAGGTTCCCAGAGGATATTCTAAACTGGATCAACCTATGGGTCACTTATTTAAACTCTTGCTGTAATAAGTAACAATAGTACACACAAAAGAAGGAGGTCTGACATATAAACTACTACCCCAGACTCCCTTTATGTGGAGTATTGGAATGAATTTATTCCTCATTGAATGTTTGTTTAGCTGGATTCACTGCTGTCACCTCCCTTTGGTCATTTGGTCATTTTAAATCACAATGTTCTCAGGGAGGTGCCACCTGCAGGGAGCCTTCAGCCTCCATGATTTCAATGTGCTAATTCTCTGGTCCGGAAGGAACTGAAGTACACACACACGAACATTCCAAAGCTGTCTGTGGTCTAAACAGAGAAAGTTTGCAATTGTTGGGAAGCACAGATGTGTGGTAAATCATTGAAAATACACAGTATTTTAACTTCAGTCTGTTGAACTCCCGAGCAAGCAGGCAAGTTAATTAATACTCTTTCAAGAGAATCGAAGCAGAATCAGTATGACCTAGGGAAGTTGTTCTATGCTGCACCTTTTGCATCTAGTTCAACAAAGTCTAAGTCACATCGCTAAGGTCCATAAGTCATCATTATGCAGTTAGGTAAATTAAGCTTATGTTCTATTTTCCGTACCCGGTGGGCAGGGTTGCAGAAGTTTGTAATAATTATTGCTGATGAAATAGTTCAGCCTTTTGAGGATGTCAGTTCCCATTTTGTTCCCAGAGGACATCTTTCTCAAAAATTAATGCAAATTAAAAAAAAAAAAGGCAAAAAATAAGACTTTTCTAGAGACTTTCTGGACAGAAAGTATAAAAAGCACGTTAAAAGGTTGTGTGAGGAAGAATTTTGGCAGATTTATCCTTTATATCCAGAATTATCTGAGAAGAATAAAAAACTCATTTTTGAAACCATCAAAAGGTTGTCAGAGGGTCTAGTGATGATTAGAAGTTAAACAAGTGATTCTCAGACATGTAAAAGCTGGTAACAGTGGCCAGCTATCTCTTGAAAAGAATAACCTTGCCTTAGAAAGGTAAATACAGTTCTTTCTTTAAGTTTTGCTCTTTGTTATGAGTCTGACAATATATATTATATCGTGCTAATATATTTAATTAAAGCCAAAGATAAGATTGCAGAAATAGGGTGCAAATCACCTGACTATGTACAGGCAGAGATGCCAGCAGCCTCTGGAAAATTTTAACTGTTCCATATCACAAAAAAGGCTGCCAAAATCTTTACACAGAAGATATAACTGGCAAACCTTGGTTACCCAAAAGTATTTATGGTGAATGCAGCTCCGAAAAGGAAGATGGTATCTGGTGTTTTATTGACCTGAACTGGAAGAAGTAGCATTGGACCTCAGGGCTGGAGAGGTAAAGGGTAGTGTTGCTGTAGAATAATGAAATTATCAAAAAGATGGGATAAAATGGAGATAATGAACAGTTACCTGGAGAATATCAGCTAATACATCAGGCAGATATTAGAGTCTGAGTAACTAGCACACACAGGATTACAGTCACCCCTTGTGTTTGGGAATGCAAATGAAACAGATGAGAATTAGGAGAAACACTTGCAAAATCAGAGGGTTATCTCTAAAAGCCCTAGATCATCCTGACAGTGATTGGTACGTAACATTTTATTTTAAAACCTGAAAAAAAGGTACAACATTAATCAACTAAAGACAGAACTTGACTGAAATGAGATGCAAAAATTAGATTGCGAGTATTGCTAAGGTAAACAATATAGGCAAGTGGAAAAATTGCAGTGTCACATCAAATGAGTCATGGAACAAGATCCACAGATCATTCAGAGAGATATTGTCTCTGTATCCATAAGGATGAGGTGCAAAGTACCCATCGAGAGTGGAACTTGCTCAGTCCTGTAAATAGATACATTCTGCAAAGACATCGCTGATTTTTCACACTGATTTTTCAGTCCATTGAAATCTATCTGTGCCAGAGATCTTAGTTGCAGAATAGTGACTATACAGTTTACTTTGCAGGCATTTCTGATCTAGATTTATAAATGAATGGTTCTGTGATTCTGAGGAAAGCCCGTGACTGTGAAGTTCGGCTCCTATGTCATCAAGCTTAATGATCCGTGTGTCTCGGGGGATTTTAATGGGCTCAAATTGCTAGAGCAGAGTTGTGGAGGACAGTGACTGTTTAAGAACAGTGTAGCAATGCCTTTAAGCCCAGAAGAAGCACAGCCTGGTGCAGCAGAGCACCATCAGTCACCGTGGTGTCACCCAGGAGCGCAGGTGCTGCGCGGGGTGGTCTGTTTGCTGAACAGCAGTGTCTCAGTTTGGCACCACGGGATACAGACACTTAGGGACTTCACTGCATTATGAGATGATGTTGTGTCCTTCCCCGAGGGAGGAAATTGTGTGATAAAATGAATGACTGTGAAGGATCCCTCTGTGACAGAGGAAACTGCTGCTTTTCAGCTCAGATTTAGCCTAACTTAGGCATGATATCAACTCTCAAAAATTTTACCCACCAACAAAGGCAAAATTTTGCAGTGGTCTTACTCTTCCAAAACCAGCAATATTCAGTGACAAGGAGTTGCTGCTTACTTCCAGATTCCTTTATGAGATGCATTCCAATACTACTGCTTTTTAAATGTGAACTTTCTTTCATTAGAAATATCCAGCCAAGGGCTCTAATTAGGCCCATGCTTGTCTGAAGGAAAAATCTCTGAAAAGGAGAAAAATCTCAGCCTCTGACCCTAATGTTGAAGAAGACAAAAAATGTTTTGAAGATTGTTATAAAAGTTATTTCTTTTTGAAGTAGCACAGTAAGAATTGAAATGGAAAGTGATTTTCTATGAAAGGGTTAGAGCAAGAAAGATATTTCCATCAAAGAAAACGTTACTGAGAACATATTTCTAAGCAGCCCCAGGAAATTTTAAAGAGAGAAGTTAAATCCCAACAAAATTGGTTACCAATTTAGCCCTTGCTGAGTGTTTTGACTAGAGGATAGACAGAAACTTTTTTTTCAGGCAGACTCCACTGGGCTCTGTGTTAGCAAGAAAACAGAATTCCCTGCGTGGTGCTTTAGTCACAGCTCCTGATCAAGAGCCTCTGGCAAACAAGCTGCTCCCCAGACTCAAACATGACACAAAGAACAGGGTATGAAAGAACAGAGCACTGAGGAGAAGGCCATGGCAGTACATCTTTTGGGTGTTTTTTAAGGTTCATCACTAAGCATTCAGCACCCTTTAGGCCCAACCAATCTTGTTCTGAAATCTTGTACAATCACTTCTTGAAACTATCAGGAAATATCTGCTTGGAAAGTGTCTGTTCCAGAAATAAGAATGGTGTGAAGTAGCTCATTTATAGTCAAGAAAAGTTCCACCTATATACCTTTTTGTTTCTGAAGTTTTTGCAGAAATTTCATTTTTGTGCCATACTGTGGGGGAGGGACCATCTTTCAGATTTTTTCAAGGGTGTAATCAGTCCTGTGTGTTCCCAGTAACAGTGGCTGCACTGTGATCAAAAGAAAAGAGGGCTGTGGTCGTAATGTAATGCTTCTAGTCTGTTAAATGAACAGCATGAAGACTGCTTTAATGTGTTTCAGCATACTTATCTTTCCTGCAAGATAGACAAACAGCCAAAATCTGCCTCCTTAAATTGGCAAGGGACTAGAGAAACAAAGGTTTCTTTTCCTTTGATACCTGGGTGTCTGCCTCCAGCATGAAAAAGCAATTGTTTTTCCAGAACTAAGTTCTGTGTACAGTCAAGACGTGGCTGTGTGTACAACCAGTTCCTGGAGTGAGGTGAATTCTCAGGTCTCCTGGTGGAATCGTACCCAGAACATATTACTGTCTTAACCTGTTCTTTTTCTGTTTTCTATTGTCCATGCCTTTTATTTGGTGGGGCCCTTGGGTCAGCTGGGGTCAGCTGTCCTACCTGGGATCCCTCTCAACTTCTTCCAGCCTCCTCATGGCTGGGTGGTGTGAGGAGCACAAAAGGCCAGAAAAGACTCCGTGTAATGCTCAGCAATAACAAAACCATTCCTGCTGTGTTTGGCACAAATCCAAACCATAGCCCCCTCCCTACTAGATACTATGAAGAAAATTAACTCTATCTTAACCAAAACTAGCATGGGATGAAGTGTGGGAGGAATAATATAGCACCACCAAGATATATTGTTCTTGAAATAATGAGGAGGAGCAATAGATCCTGCACAGACATTAACAGAGAATACATATGCTTTTTCATTATTGACAGGTAGCAACACATGAAAATCCTTAGATATGAGCAATAGTTTGAACTTTTGATTTGAATGTTTGGATTTTGTTTCACTGAGAAGACAACGATCTTTTTAGCAAAAGTTATGCCAGAGTGAAGAAGTTTTCCAACCTATTTGCACTACCAGCTGTTTACACATTCCAGGATGGGCATTCTCATCTATGAATGCTATGTAATTTTAAATTTGTATTTTCTGAGAGGACCTGTGTTTCAAGGACATGTAAATTTTAGACAGTGTGTTGCTACTTACTGGTTGTAAAGTATTGCACTGTACCATTGCAAACGTGACACCCTAATAACCCATCTAGAAAAGGGGGCCATATAGAGTGCTGTATGTACCAAATACGTCTGACTTTCAGTAGAATCCAGAGCATGTGGTAAAATGTGAAGACAAGAACCTTCCCTGGATTTTATTATTTAGAGGAATAAAGTCATGATGAACCCTTGAACCTGAGAAACCAGAAGTATTTCTAGATGTATTCCTATAGATATTACCATGTTTTTAATCTCCTTCGATCTGGCTTATACCACTTAAATGGCATCTTAGTACTTTTTTGTCTACAGATGACTTCATAAATCCTTCCACATAATGGCAATCTTCATGTAAGATGATGATTTTAGTCCAACCCCTGCTGACCTTTGTTTTTTAGAACTGTGATAAGAAGAAAGACACTCTCAACCTGTGTAAAGCTTTTTAGTCAGGATGATGCAAAGCAGTCTCCTCATTATCAAGTGTGGATATATGACAGACCATAGCTGGATGAGTGAAAAAATCATCCATGGCCATTGGATAATCAGGAAGATTACATAACCAGTATTTTAAACAGAGAAGAAATGCAGTATTACAAGGACAACCTCAATGGCAAGAATTTGAAGACTAAAACGAGGGAGGTGAATGCAGTATTGACTAGGATGAGATTCTGAGAGTGAATGGAACTAAGCATTATAAACAGTGGAGACAAATCCCAGCAATAGAAATGTCTCAGGCCGAGACATCTTGAGCTGGGGAAGAGAGGTATCACAGAGATTTACAGCTGCAGTCCCTGGTCAATCTACAGTTTGGCCTTAAGATGTGTTTTAGGATCTTGTTATTCTTTCTGAAATAATATTGGCTGAATAATATGTTCCTGCTGTAGGTGGAATTAATTGGGAGAGGTCTTGAACAATACAATTTCCAAATTAAAAGGAAAGTCACCTAGTTGTTTGATGAATTAGAAAGTATAATTTCAAAGCATGTTTGTTGACTCACCATATTCACAGAAACGCTCTCTGTACCAGAGAAATCAGGAACTCTAATTTCAGTGGAAAGGTGGGCTGGGGAACTCAGCTCAGTCTCAAGGCCCATTCCTAGGCTTTAGCTAAGAGAGGCATATGTAAGCCTCTGTTAGGAGGAGGACTCTGTTCTGGGTTGTACATTGTCTTCCTGTACTGGTGGACCTTGACACATTCCAATTTATAAATTTAAGCAAATATTAATAAATGACCTAGAGCTGTTAAAACATTCTTTGATAATACATCTTATTTTGGCTGAAATGAAGCAGGGAGTGCTGGTACAAGAGAATTGCATGGCAGAATTGAGCAACTTGGTAGCATATAGAAGAGAAGCAGGACAGCTGTCTGAGAAAACCTGTGATGGGGGCACTGTCCTGGGTTGTAGTATAGGATTAGCACAAAGTAT
>VZSR01003806.1:2284141-2296595 GCA_013398615.1 Brachypodius melanocephalos | reverse complement strand
GCCTCTCACTTGTTTTGCTTTCAAACCACAACAGGCACCAAACTCCATTTTCTGTGAGTTCTCGTAAAGAAAGAACTTTATCCTCTGGCAGAAGATAATTGGACAGGACCTGATTAGAGAATGAGTATTTTCCACAGCAGCTGCAGTTTTCAGCCATGAGTTTGCTTGCAAGTTTTTGTGTATTGGAGGCTGAAAATACCAGAAAAGGTGTGTGAACAGCTAAAAAAGAACTGAGAACTGAGAGTGGGCAGAAGGTCTCAACTCTGGTGCTGCAAGCACTGTGAAGTCATGCTTGATGAGTTAAACCCCCCCAAATTTGGTAACGATTTCTTTAGACTTCAGGCAAAGAAATCACATTTATCTTCTGTTCCTCCTTTAAACAGGCACAACCAGGCTCGTTCCCAGCTGTTGACTGTTATAGTGGGCCTGTGGTTGTTTCAGGCCATGCAAGAAAGTGCAGCAAGTCATCACATATCATTATACACTTTAAATACGCCGATTTTGAGAAAATGTATGCTTTTTTGCTGTCTACTCCTCTGATTAAGGAAAGGAATGAGGCTGTGTCCTATTAATTTTTTGGTTTTTCTTTTCGTTCTCTATTTGCTTTCATAAGCCTTGGAAAATATTCACTATGGAATCTCACTTCACTAGAGTTTTGACTTTAAGAAGTGAAAGAATTTATTCATTATGGGGTTAGGGTATAAAAAGCAGAGATTAGAAAAAAGTACATCATCCTTTCTTTAGATATCACTTTATTGCAGAGAATTTGAACAGCTGGCATATTTGAATAGAGAATATTACATTTCTTATGAAAAAAAAATTACCCCAGGCAAACACAGTACTGTTTGATAATCACCATTTTGATTAGCATTACAGAAAAAATATTTTAATGTGGAGTTTAAATGCAATAGATTCATTTAGTAAAATTTAAAAATGTCTTTATAAATTTAAAATATTAAAAGGAGATTAAGAAGTTTATACTTTCTCTTTTATTTTAGCAGAAAATGGTCCCTTTAGACTTTTTTATTTCTCTGGAGTCATATTTCAGGCACATGATTAGGTGCAGTATTTTTGGCATTTAACCTGTGATAAATACAGTAAAACCAACAGTCTTTGATTATTAAACCACTGCCAGGCAAGATTTCATTTGAATAAAGTGAAATAAGACACAAAAGCATACAAAAGAGAGACCTGATATTGGCCGAGAAGAGGTAGAAAATGTTCAGAATAAGTTATACTTGGCCCTGATCCTCTTTGTTTAGAACAGGATAATTGATCAAAAGCATTGTGGTAATACAAATAACAACTAAAGGAGATAATAAAGAAAAGTGAAGAAGCTCATATAAAGACAGACATGCTGGGTCAATCCAAAATGCTTTCAACCCAGTATTCTTTCTTCCATAGTTGCCCAAAACAGGTGCCTACAAAAGGATGTAAGGACATCAATTTGCACTCTAATCTCCAATTTTCTTTTTGTAGTAATTTTCCACAGAGAGCTTGTGTCCAGGGTTTTTAATTGCCCAAGAAAGTGGTGCCCAGAAAATTACCTCACTAAAAGGGATAGAGAAATAGAGCACACGGTATGAATGGACATATTGGAGAGGTTGGCTTTGTTCTGTGGTTGAAGGAGAGCACTAAAGTGTGATGTGATTATTGTACTTAATGAGGGGTTAGAATAAGACACCAGATTTCTCAGAGATGCATAGTGCATAGGCAATGAGTAATGAACAATGATCACAACTTGCAGTGAGAGAAATTTCAAGTAGATGCATGGAAAATATTCCTACTGTGAAGAGTTGTTGAGTACAGAACAGCTTGGTCGAGCGGTTGTGGGATCTTCATGCTTGGACCTGAGTAACTTGTACTAATTTTGAAGTTTGCTTTTAGCAGAAAGTTGGACTAGATGCTCCCCATGGTCATTTCCAACCCCAGCTGTTCAGTGATTCTGTGGATTTCTGACTGTCTGAGTCGAATTTGGTCTCCACATAGAACCACAATGGATTGCTGTACTGAATTCATGCAGTTAACTTGGAATCTGTGTGAACCTTCTGCATCCAAAAAACATCTTGGCCAGCACTTCCACTTCCTTGGAGAATCACCCCTTTGGCTGGTTTCAACTTTTCTAATGGCTTCATTTGGTTTCCTGTGTTCTTATTCTAAAAGGAGAAAATCGCACAGTATCCACTCTTTCCATCGGACTTGTGATTGTACAGACTTGTATTCTTTTTTTTTCCAGATTTAGAGACTCAGTGTAGACACAGTATTTTAAATAACAGTCATACTAATACAGCTATCTAGGCAAATATCTTTATGATGGTACTAACAGATGCTGTTGTATAAGGCACTACTAATTTTAAATCAAAAGAACTTTTCTTTGCTGGATTCTCAACAAAAACAAAACCAGGACTGCATTGCACCTTAGTATTGGCTGCTTTTTACATTCATCTTGAAATTACAGTCCAGCTCTTCATTTTCACACTTTAATGCCAAAGTGTGAAAAATACTGAGTTTTGTGTTAGCTTTTGGGCAGCCTTTATTGGATTAGAGCAGTTATGCAGTATCTTAACCTGCCAGTAGTTGCAGCAAGGTTAATACTAAACTAAATAAAGTGGTAGAATATAGATACAGGGAACAGTTCTAAATCTAAATTTTCTAAAACTAAATCAGTTCTAAATCTTTCTGAATCTGAAAGAGAAGCGTCTGAATAATGAGGAGGGAACTTAATTAATCTGATATTATGATCTTTACTACATAGACAAAATATTTTTCTGCCTTTGTAAGAGGCTCTGGTTCAGTATCATTAATTCCAGCAACAAGATACACATCCTATCTTTCCTGCCTATCAACAAACTCATGGCACAGATACTTGAGCTTTATGGGTTTTCTGCAGTAACACTGAATTGAATTTTCAATTAATTACAGAAGGAAATTTTATTTTTATTTTTATCTCTCAGGCTGATACTCAGCTTCCAGTCGTTAGTCATTTAAACTGACAGCACCTTTTTTCATTGGTTTATTTTATTCCTTTACAGATTGTTGGATCAGTACTGGTTCATTCAAATATACCTTTATTGCTGTCTTTTCTTTGAATTTCTAGAGTTTACTCTTGCAGGATTAGTGCAATTTGCCTGCAAGGAAAACAGTATTGCTATTACATTTTCCCAATAGATGTTTAACATCCTACTGGATTTGCAAGACTCATTTCTTCTTATTCCAAGCTTCCATGGAAACAGTTCACCAGTCTCTACAAAGACACAAAAGCCCAGATTTCTTCCTCCTAGGTTAAGCCATATAACAGAAATAAATACATTTAAGGACTTACTCACCCTAAATTCTTGTAGGCAAGAGAAAGTAGTGTCTCCTCTCTCCAGAAGATGTAGCTCTTCCAAGATCTGCATGTAATTCCAGAAGTGATATGGAGTCAGTCTGGGCTAGAGCTATCTTCTCTGTGTTTTTCTCTTCTGTGCAAGAAAATTAACAGCCATTGCACTGAGATCGAGGGTCTGAGTTCCTTCAGAATCTTCTATACAAAAATCTTCTGTAAGATTCCAGAAACCTCTATCCAAAAATAGCAAAGTGTTATGATGAAGAAATCCACTCTTGAATTTTGAAACAAACCATCATATTACTGGCATTATTTTGGGTCATTATTTTCCTGAACTTCTACAGACATGGTAGGTAGACTTCATCCACCCACAAAATATACTTATCTACAACTGGATCTATCACTCCAGGCTTCCTTTGTATTCACTGGGAAGAAATAGTAATTTTCAGTATGTGACGCCTCATGAAGATGGATTTTTATGATGCAGAATTAGCTAGATTGATGTAATTTATCTTCCACGTTCCTTCTGAATCAGTGGAGACTGGGCACAGCTGGAGATATGACGCTAGTTAAAATGGACTATTGCCCTCAGCTGTTGCAAGAGTTCTTTGTTAAAAAAACCTGTGTGTTGCTTACTTATTAAAGATTATGGATCTGTCCAGATTTAGGGATGGAAACCAGTTCCTGTCAGATCAGAAAGGCTTGCCTCTCACAAGTTTCCCTCTTATGCAGCATGGAGAAAATCAAATCTGTAGCTATTGTCTCATGTATCTTGCAGAGCAGTCAGTTTGTGAGCCTTGGAACCAGACACTGGAACACTGGTCTCTTGGAAACTGGGATATTGGTGTCTTCCAATCTCTACACATAATACACAAATTTGTTTGTATGCCAAATTAAACATGCAACTAATAAAAGCGTTTAGTGGTAAAAATAGCTGCCATCATCCTGTGATATAACAGTATATATACCTCCATTTTGATAGAATAGTGAATAACAATTCTTAAGGAGTTTTTACAAGACAAAGTTTTAAATATTTTAGAAAGTTTTAAAGAGATGTGGGGAAAACTACTGCATTTAATTTGCATTAATATTTGCTTACTGTAATTCCAGTTACAAAATATGAGACATGATTTAGACAAGTGACAACTTCCCTCTCTATTTCAATATTTAGCACAATCATTTGCATTTCACTAAGAAATCTTTCCAGGAAAGCTTTATAAAAGAAAGGCTTATATGATGGATTTTCCCATTTTCCTTAGAGCAGAGAACATTCTAGAGTTAGATATTCAGTAGGTACTTAATACAGAACTGAAAATCGTGGTCATTCTCAGGCATTTCTTTATAACTGCCCTGAACTAAAATAATGTTATAAAATGTAGATACATTGGGCTTTAGATTTTTTCTACAGTCCTATATTATACAATCCAGTAATCTGCAACATATATATTTATGAACTATTCAATATAAACACAATCTCCTTATAAGGAAATTATATTTATTTGCTGATAAACACAACAAAAACATCTCAGTCATGCTGAAAAAATATCTACCCTCTTTGAGTGGCTGACCATGAAAATGAAGCATGATAAAATTAGAGCAGAGATGCAATTAGAAGCAGTTCTTTGCATATGAAACATTTCCAGTTTCCATTGAGTTACTGTTTGCTTTTATCCTGGTAACTTCATAAAAAATGCAGTCACAACACTGAAAATTGTAATAAAATTGAGTCCTAATTATCCACTGCTCAATAGAGGAACTTATTTGGGGTCCCATATTTTGAGGCAAAGGAGTACAAAGTATTTGGGTTTAAGAAGGTTATGTATTTTCACACTTATTGCCTAGGGAATATGATCACCAATCAACGAGGGGGAGAATCACTTCCATGGGATCTCTTCATGTTAATAGTAGTAGCTAGTATAAAATCCCTTTGCATTGGTTGTTCAAAAGACTAATTAATGCTCCCATCATCCCATCATAATTAACTTAATTTTTACCACTCACATATTTCACGGCCACTGATTCAATTGAATTCTCATCATGGGCTGGCTATTTCTTTTCACCTTACTTGGATCATATTAAGGAAGCAGATGATTTATCCCCAGTGGACTGAAGAAAGCATCTAAAATATATGTTGATAAAATGATCTGAGAAAACAAAACTATTGAAATTTCAATTTAAAAACAACATTTGGTGCATGTTCATTACCTAATGCTCAAGCAGACCAAGGATGTAATCTCTTGGCTTGATTGCTCTCCTGTCAGAGTAGCTTCCCTGACTCCAACAGTGTGGACCCTTTTATACATCAGTACAAATCAGAGCAGAAACATGTTGATAGTGTTTACATTTTTAGTTTTATCTTGTGCTTGGCCATGTTGCAGGTGCCATAAAATGTTAATTTCCACATTCTCTCAAAGGTAACTACCTATTTCAATTCATTATCTAGTGATGCAGGAAAACTGAAAAGCAGAATAGAAAAGACACATGATACAAATCTATTTTTGTGTTGTAAACAACATGATTACTCTTTCCTTTTCCATGACAGATTCAATAAATGTTGATTGAATTATCTAGGATTAGCTGAAGTGGACGTGAACAAAATAAGCAATAAGAATCCACAGTAAGAATCAATGGAAATGATTTATTTCCTGGAGATCAAATCAAATAACAGGGAGGATCAAATTAGCTAGTGATCACATTAAGTGGAAATCTTTGCACTAGTATGCTCTTTCCTCTGAGCTGCTGTCAATAGTCACATAAATACACAGTGGCAAAAAAATCTTTTTCCTTTGTTTATTTCCACTGAATCTGAAGCACTGCATACCCCTGCAGACAGTAAGACAAACAACTACCAAACCAGAATCACCACGTATGGATGACTTCTGAGCTACTTATACACTCCCCCAACAATTCGTTTTTATTAATAGAAAACCCTCTTTTTCTCTATGTCACACTTATTATTTTCCAGGTCCAGACAGGAAAAAATAAGCATTTTAGAATACTCTGAAATCTAACACATCTCAGATTGCTTCAGAATTGCCCAAATCTGAAATTCAAGAACCAAATTATTACAGAAACTGTAACTATACCACTGTAACAAACTGATTTTATACTCCCTCAGAATAAACTGTAGATATCCATTTGGATTCCTGGAGTGTTATCCAGCCAAGTCTCAGTTATCCATGTGAAGCCAGAGTTCTGATTGTAATTCAGAATCAGCTTGTGGTTAATTCTAGCTTTGAAAGATATTCAGTTACACAAAGAGAAGAGCCAGGCTCCAAAAACTTGTGATATTTGATATTCAAAAGGCTTAACTAATGAAATAAACCCTAAAATCTTAACATTGCTGTCAGTCTGGTACCTCCTTCTCCTCCATCTTTAGTCTTGACATCATAAGCTTTGAGTAAATTCTGAGTTAATTTTAAGTTGTCTTGACATCTAACACCTGGTTAGTTTAGAATTATGCTCAGAAGTGAGATAATCCTCACAGTTTGCCCAGATAAAATTTTAGAGCAGAATACAGAAACAGACAAGCATCCAGGCACAGACATTAACTCTACAGATCAAAAACCACTGATAGTCTTCCCTTAAAGATGTTTTACAAAACATTCACAGGACCAAAGCTGTATTCTTCTCTCCAGTCCTTCAAAAACAGCAGAGTTGTGTGTGGATGTAGCAAGACTAGGTTGAATACGGGAAAAGTAATCTGAAGAACACTTTATTTGGGAAGAGACATGGGCAGAGAAATGCTGGGTCTGGAGGGAACAAGCATAGGAGAAGAGAGAGGGGAATGAAAGAGGCAGACACAGGTAAGCAGTTAGCTTACACATTCACAGACATTTTGCTGTGGGAATGTGATCTCTGCCCTGTGTGCGTGTTTCTGTACGAGGAGCTTGCAGGTTTCAAGACAAACGAACTGGCAAGTCCTTCAAGCAGTGTGAGAGATACAGAGGAGAATGCAGCCCTGTGGGCCAGCCACTGTAGGGAATGATGTGTTTCTGTGAGACAGCAGCACGTGGCAATCTGAATTAGCCAGCAGGTGTGCCGTGAGATCCTGGGAATGGCTGCAGGGAAGTCCAGACCTGCTACAGAGGGCCCTGTGTAAGGGTGTGTGTGTGGAGGATGTGAGATCTGCTAGCAATCTTTGAGTCTGGCTTGGTGGAAAATAAGAACAAGATGGGAACATTTGATCCTCTTTCATTTAGTTCCAGTCCTGATTAGGCTAGTTTGAATTTCTGTGATAGCTCTGAGGCATCAGCTCTAAAGGCATTATTTTCATCTTGGGATTGATCTGCTGCTTTGGTCCAGAGTGTGTACACGGCACACAGAGAGTTTGTGTGTTCATTCTCACTGTAGGCTGGAGCTGGGCACCAGGATTGCAGCACCTTCATGCCCAGCACTCCAGGGATGAGAACTCTGGGTCCTAGGTCAGAAAATTTGTTTCAATGGACTGAGAGGAGAAATCATGTTTGTCTCACTAGGCACATCCTGCAGATTTGGCAGGATCCTGCACTAGGTTTGGCAACTATTTAGCATCCTGCACAATTTAATTATGGAGAAAATTACTTTTGGGAAAGAGGTAGTATGAGAGTGATGATGGAAGTGTTGCTTGTTTTCCTGTAGATATTCCACTGTTTAAACATAAAAAAAATAATGTTACTCCCCAGGTCCTATGTAGTACTCATCATTTATGAGGAGGATGGTGAAAGCTTTGGAAACAGCCTTAAAGCATATTGGTGTGGTAGGAAAATTTGTGTCCCATTTTGGAGATAAGGGACACAAATTTTGAGATTTAATTTTCAGACAGGAAAAGTGTTGTGGAAAAAGAAGTAACTTAGTCTTTTAAGAAACTCATTCATAAAAATGGATTGAAAATAACTGGTCTCCTGAACTGCAGTCTAACCACTTAAGTATAAAACCTGTTTTTCCTCTGCCATTCTTTGCTACTCTTGACAAAGAGCAATCAAATACTGTTGTGGTAAATATGCTATTGCAACATTTCCTTCTCTTTAAACATTCAGAGTCAAACATACCACTGTGTACATCATCAAACGCTGATTTACACAGCTGAGTTTCTAGCTCCTAAGGAGAAAAACAGTAGGAAGAATATTCTAATTAGCATTCAAAAGTTGATCAAAATAGCAAATATGTTTCTGGAACAGCTGATTTAAATAACTTGTAATTGAAGATACCCATTTCCAGAGCCTGAGGGGTTGTAATAAAAGTGAGAACAAATTAAAGCAAAAAAAACAAAGCTTGCCTTTCACAGGCAACTGACTATTCAGGTTCTGAATATCAGTAAATTGTTCTCTCTTCTGAACTGTCATTCATTGATAACTTTCTGGAAAAGTCATTTTTCAGAAAGAATTTTTTTGCAGCAGTTTTCTATAGGACGGAGGTGATGAGGTAAGAGATTACATTTTGCTCTTACACTGGTCTGATATGCAAGAGTTCCTTCTGTTCTCTCATCACTCCTTTCTACCTGATGCTGTGGCCATTTGCTGAGTATTTAACAGACTTTAATCACATGGTCCTGAGGCCATGTTTTTCCAAGCAAGACACATTGCACAGAGAGTGAGAAAACCTTGAAGTGAATAGAACTCTCTGACAGTATTATTTTACTTTTACAGTTTAATTCCTTCAGCAGACTCTAAGTGTGATGAAATAGCCTTCTCACTTTCCTGAGCAAGCAAAGCACATGAAGACTCACCTGGGTAGGTTAGGGACACACGTTCCAGATTCTAGCTATTGCAGCTGTTAAAGTGGATTTTCTACGCACACGCTGTTAACAGGAAATTGGAATTTTCCGTTATTCGGTGTGGAGACAGAACAAGAAATGACCTGAACCTTCATTCTAGCCTTGCAGATGGTGTAGGGCGAGCATCACAAAAGGATTATTGTGACTCTTTGTCCAGAGGAACTTGTTTCATTCTGTGGGTCTCCTTTTCATGATGCCTTTCAAATTAGCATTCCAGGCAGGATGTTTTCTGGCATGAATATACAAAGAGAGGCAATCTGAGATTTATTCACAAAGAGCAGAGGGAAAATATCTCCCACTTTCATCAATAAACAGAAAGTAGGAAATGTGGGAGATTGTGGGATGCAAAGGGCAGGGTCCACTTTCCCCTTGTAATGTGCTTGATACAGAGGAAATTAAATGAGCCAGAGAAAGACCTAACATATAAACTGGAACTTCCTGTGTGAATGTATGGACTACAAGTAACCTGATGCAGTTCCCTGAGGTAATTTGCAAGGGCTTACATTAAGGTCTTCAATTTCTACTCTGCAGCTGGTTGCTAAATACCGTGGTAGCAAATTTATTTTGGGGATGATAACTTAAACAGTATTTATAGGACACAGAATCAATATTTTAAACACATTTAAAATACTGCCTTTCTGCTAAGTCTCCCAGATATAGTCAAACCCTAGCTCTCTTCTTAAACTATACTTTTAAGAACAGTTACATTGAGAAAATAAATAATGTATATTTGTAATGCAAATAATACTATAATACAAAAGTGTATAATACAAAAGGAGGCTTGATTAATCACACAATGTATTTTGCCATGAATTATTAATTTAGACACCATTTAAATTAAGATTTTATAAGTGAGAAAAATTAGGCTGTTTCTCTTTGCTTTCTTATTTTAATTTTCCTTCCAGAAGAGCTCTATTGCCTTAGAAGGATGCAGGAAATATTTATACAACAAACCTAAAAGGAGTAGCAATAAGCCAGAAATTTAAGGAAAGTTTCAGAGAGATACTTGCTACAGAATGTTCTGGTGAGTTTGTAATTCAGGTAGCTTCAGAAATATGTGCTTCAAAGAGGCATCCAGATGTTACAGTGCTGATGAGAAATTATCCATTTTGTTTGCTGGTGACCATTCACTGTGGTCACACATTTCTTAAACATTAACCATACCACACATATTTTGCTGTAACCTTTGCCACTGAAGACTTTATAAAGAAAACTGTGAAAGTGTAAGCATGCCCAGGCATTCCTTGAAAAACTGACAATTTCTGTCCCCGAACATTGTGAGAAAATCTGTTCATCTACCCCAATGAATTATAGAGTTCCAAGTCTGGGAATGTTCCCTAGAACTCTCAAATCTACCAACAGAGATACAACTAGGGGAGGGAGACTGTAGAAAAGACAATAACATCTGCTGTCTTCCTTGAGGAAGAAGAAAGAATGAAGAAAAACCAGAGCTGTGATAGACTCAAATATACATCAGCAAATGAAGGATGTGAAGGACAGGGCAACAGACATGACAGGCTCCTCTGACCTGAGATGTTAGGCTGATGCCATTTGATTTTTGCCATTTTTCTTTTATATATGCTCTGTATTCTTTGCACATATATTTGTAGCTCTGTAAGTCTATTGTATTAATGGCTAGTTTTCCCAGTACTTTTCCATGGCCTTTCCCTAAGCAGAAAGACAAATTCCAGAGCTCCAAGCCCTGGTGGGTACAAGGCCCCAGTGCTATCTTGGTTCTTCCTGGGAACCAAGGCTGAGAACAGCTCTTTGAGATACATTCTCATGGACAAAACTAGTGCTGGAAAGGGGGACTCCACAGAAGGGGCTTGACTTGGAGAGGAATTGCATCACCACTTCTCCTCCTAATTGGTATTTTTTATCAATTATGCTAATTTCCTAAAACCTATAAAAATATAGGGGGGTGGGCTTTTGAGGGCATCTTTCCATAACTGCCCCTGAAGGCCTTCATTAAAGATCCACTTTTATATTGCCTCCTTACTAAAATTATGTCGAGTTTCGTTTCCAGATTGGGAAAAAGGCAAGAAGGCAGCAGCCATCGTTTTCTAATCCTTATCAGTCTAGATCCTTCTGGTGACCTGAGCAAGAATGCTCTCTTGCAGCTAAAATCTATATATTCAAATAAATCAATGCATGCTTTATCCTGAATACTTTATCACCTAAACAGGCAGAGCTGAATAAAAGGGAGTAGACAGAAATTACTTTCTCCATTTTACAGGTGGAGATCTTAAGTCACAAGGAAGTTCTGTTTGGACTCAGTCTAAACAGAAATCAGAAACCTAACCACTAAAATCTCAGTTCTACATAAGCAATTTAATTAGATGACCAAATTTTTCTTGAAAAAGAAGAGGAAACTCTTGCTACATCCATTGACCACAATCATTGCTATAAAATGAATTACAGCTATAACACAGTGATAAAGCCACAAATCTTTTAATGGAACACATACACATCCCTGCACTCTCCCCTCCACACTCCTGTATGATTTTAATAAAAGAAACCTCGATGTGTCATCCATTATGTTAGAATTTTTTGATAGCTGTCTTCCTGACCAAGTCTACCAAAAGCATTCAAGAGCATTTCACAAGCAAGAGTTAGATTAGACTGCAATTTTTGTGACATGAAAAATAGTGTTTCTCAGGAATCTGCATTCATCCTCTACAAAAGTGGCCAGCATATTAAGACACTTATCTAGCAGCCTGTGCTGCTTTTGGCTGGACTAGAGGTAATTTTTCACAGGAGCTGGTATGGGGCTGTGTGTTGGATTTGTTCTGAACACAGTGCTGAAAATAAAGGGATGTTTTTGTTTTTGCTGGGCAGTGCTCCCCCAGAGCCAAGGCCTTTTCTGCATCTCACCCCAAGTCACCAGCAAGGAGGCTGGGGATGCACAGAGCTGGGAGGGGACACAGCTGGGAGTAATGATCCCAAATGACCCAAGGCATAGCCCATGACATGTGGTGTCATGTTTAGTATATAAAGCTGGGAGAAAAGAGGGAAGCTGTAGGAGTTTTGCTTCTGTGGAGATGGCTGCACACCTACCTGCCCATGAAAAGTGGTGATTTAATTCTTTGTTTCACTTTGCTTACAAGTGTGAATTTTGCTTTACCTGTTTAACTGTGTTTATCTCAACCCAGAATTTTTTCTCTTTTGCCCTCCCAATTCTGTCCCACTGCAGGTGCAGTAAGTGAGAGAAAAAAATGTGTAATTCAAGAAGTTTAGTTGCAATTTCTACATGTTATTTCCTAAGCAAATGGTTCAAGATTTTTAGAGATTTTAACATATGATACTGTTGGAATGCTAGACATACAGTTACCATAACTGTAACAAGATACCATAACATTTAAACCTTTATCAAG